>JACAVU010000060.1:0-382067 GCA_014183005.1 Castanea mollissima
AAAAAAAAAATATCTCCAACTAACTACATATTAATAAAATACTCAACTCACCTTCAACTTCAAGTCCCACCAATAATCAGGAGCAGCAATCGTTCCCTTCACTGCATCCTAACCTAAACCTATGTCAAGATTCCTCAATTGTTCCCACACTCTTCAATCACCTTTTAATACATCCCACCTACTTTTTAATTGGTCCTTATCATAGTTTTCACTGGTCTCATCACAAAATTTGGTCACCAAATTGAACCAACCTTTGGTACTAAAAGCCAGCACCTTTTGTTCTATTCCCGGCTTGAATTTGTTCCACACAATGGTTACAAAAAGTAGTTGTCCACGTTGGATTAATATCCCAATCTGCTCTAGCCTTTTTTACCTCGGGGTTGGAAGTGGTCTTTTTACCCATCTATAAAGTTAACCAACCATAAGAAATGCAAAAAATAGAATACATAATATTCCAATTTAGTGAACTAGTTACAAACATGATCTAATAATTCTAGCCTAAAGTTATGCCAAACCATAACAATCCATTTCATTTAATGTTGTCAGGGTGTGCATGCCCCAGTAGCAGCAGCTAATGCAGCAGCAGCCGCACCCCACTGCATCAGCTGCTGCTGCTGGGGCATGCGTGTGCAACTGCCCAAACTATTCTTGAGATGACTAAACTATGATTAGAACCGTGAAAGTTTATGCCAGGGAATAGAATAGAATTATTTAACTTGATATTAATAGAATGAACACATTGAAATAACCTTAAACTAACAATCATTTCTCACACTGAAACCAAGAACAAGAAGCTTAGTACAGAGAGAGAGAGGAAGGGGTCAACAACATATAATGCCATTTATACAGAAGCCTGTGAACTTATCAAAACCTTGCACACATTTCAGCAACTTGAAACAAAGGAATGAAAAGAGAAAATGATGGCAATTTCCATCTTTTGTATTCCTTTCTCAACATGGGTAAGTACAACATGAATTAAAGATGGAGAAACCATACTTTGCTTCTAAAGCAAACATTCTAGCAACTAACAAGGGTTCTTCTAAAACAGAAAGTATAACATGGGAGAATGTAATCTGATTTTGAAACTACATCAAATTAATGGACAGCTATAACTTATCCAAAAAAAAAAAAAAAGGTTTTAGCTATATCAATATGTCTAGTGAAGGTGGTATGGAGTTGAGAGGATTAAATGAGTGGAATGAGGCAGCAATGATGAAACATATTTGGAATCACCTTGTTTAATTTGGTTCTATTTGGGCAACTTAGGTGAATCACTACTTACTTTAAGGCAAAATTTATGGGGCTGTTGGTATCCCCAAGGACAGTAGGACTGCACATGTGGGTGGAGAAAGCTTCCAATCATCAAAGAGTAAATTTAGGCCATTGAAAAGGTTAAAGGGTTTAGTGCTCATGTTGTGTTCTTTCACAGAGACTTGTTGATGATGAGATGGAAAAGGTTAAAGGGTTTGGGAAGGAGTCCATAATTCCCTTTAGGGAAAGACTAAAAATTTTGGCCAAAGTGGTTAATCCTGAGGACCTCAAATTGAGTTCTACTGAAAGGAAGCTTTTACATGCTTATAATGATAAGCCAGTGCTTTCACGCCCTCAACACAATTTCTTCAAGGTAAAGAGAAGTTTCTTTTGTACATCCAAGTTCACTTTCTTTATCAATAGCATCATACCATTCCCAATGTAATTATTAAGACCTCAAGTACTGTGTTAGATTATGGAATTCCAAGCTCTACCCTCTTTACCACTTTTCTACTTATAAGTTATAACGAAGTGTATCTTTTAGTTCTTATTTTCAGACGTTTTGGGGTGATGAAAGTACTGCTGTAGCCGTGAGTCATTTTTAGACCTTTAATGTGTCTAAAAAAGTTGAGAAATTTAACCTAACTTGTGCTAATGTTTCAATAGAGTATCATAGTATCAAATCCTATACAAACATCAGGTTCTTAACATGGCATCAAACTAATGTTGCTGTGTCTCTCATTATCCAGGGGCCTAATTACTTTGAAATTGACCTTGATATACATAGCTTCAGCTACATATCTAGGAAAGGATTTGAATCATTTCAAGACCGTTTGAAGTACGGGATACTTGATATGGGTTCAACCATCCAGGTAAAGTAATTGTCTTACCAATTATGTATTGTTGAACAAAATAACTCCAAAATTTGATTTTGGTTATTGCATGCCAG
Organism: Castanea mollissima; assembly: GCA_014183005.1. Classification (NCBI taxonomy): domain Eukaryota; kingdom Viridiplantae; phylum Streptophyta; class Magnoliopsida; order Fagales; family Fagaceae; genus Castanea; species Castanea mollissima. Next base: position 2,201 of record JACAVU010000060.1, read on the forward strand.
TTTAAAGATTTGTTTTTAAGCATTTGATAGCTTGTTCAACTGTTGTTAAAAAATGACCAAGTTTTTCTCTCAATATTGATGACAGGCACAGAAACCAGAAGAACTGCCAGAGCAAGTACTCTGTTGTGTGCATTTGAACAAGATTGATTTCGTAAATAGTGGTCAAATACCAAAAATAAATTGTAACTTTGAAAGATGATTGATTTGGATAGGCACATGCAGCATAATGCATTTAGAGCCAATGATTTCTGTAATAGAAAAATAAAGAGGCATTTATGATGTAAAAGTTTACCACACATTTATATGAAATGAAGAGAGAATTAAATAAAATGGATGAAAATTCAATTTTTTAGAAACACAAAATGAGATGTTCTTAAATTATGTTCAAGTTGGAATTAAAATGAGCAGTAACAACACCAAAAGCAATTCACGATTAAAAGCAAAATAAAAGAGAATAAAATCCTAAAAGTCTAAACATCAATCACGATTAATCAAGTTCAATACAAAGCATGCAAGATCTGGAATTTTTTTTCCCACACTCGGTAAAAAAAAAAAAAAATTCAGATCAGTGTTGGTACCTGGTGGTTTTTGGTAGCAGATCAGTGTTGCTTGGTGTTTTGTTGATCAAATCTCTACCTTCAAAATGTATTTCTCAGATCAAAAAGTCTCATAAATAATTTTTTTTTTTTAAATAGATCAAAGAAGATGAAGAAGAAGACGAAGAAAGCAGAAGAAGAGGAAGAAGATTGGCAGAGCAGAGAAGAGATTAAGCACGGAGAGGGCAGAGCAAGAGAATAAATAGATCATTAGCAACAACAAAGCATGCAAGATTTGACAGAAAATTCCCACACTCGGTAAAAATAAAAATAAAAAATTTCAAATCAGTGTTGGTACCTGGTGGTTTTTGGTAGCAGATCAATGTTGCTTGGTGTTTTGTTAATCAAATCTTACCTTCAAAATGTATTTCTCAGATCAGAAAGTCTCATCAATAAATTTTTTAAAAAATACAGATCAGAGAAGACAAAGAAGAAGACGAAGAAAGCAGAAGAAGAGGAAGAAGATTCACGGATGACTTACCATGGAGAGACTGGTAGCAGCACGGAGAGGGTAGAGCAGAGAAGAGATAAGCTTCAGGGATTTTAGCGAAGCAGAGAGATGAGATGAGAGGAATGAGGGATAGCTGCACAATGGGTAATTCGGTAATTTTAGGACGAGTCCAACGGATAGCTGAAAACGCGCATGGACTTTTTGTTTATGGAGCTCCAAACCTACATAATTGGATTGGGCGTTTTTGCCTTAGCCCAAAACGCAACTTTTACCCAAAAGTTGCGTTTTTGCTTCACCAAACACTCTTTGAAGTCCAGCTTTTAAATAAAGCTGCGTTTCTGCTCCTGAAAGCCCAACCAAACGGGCACTAAGGCAACGTCGAAGAGGCAATGACTAAGTTGCAAAAAAGTATTTTTTATTTTTATTTTAATTATATATTTAGTTTTTACTATTTCTTAGCATTTTGTTTTTGTTCTTATGATTCAATGAAATTAATTTCTTTATTTTTATTTTATTTTTCAATTAAATTATGAAACTTAAGTCATATGAAAATCTATTAAAAAGATACAATTAATCTTGTGAATAAATTTGAAACAAGGTAAATGTTTCACCGAAGTTTATATATTAGGGTATGATTCGAACACTAACATTAAAATTAAAGTAAATTAGTTCAATACCTTGTTGAACCTCTGTTTTAATTATGATATATCGATTAAGATTGATATTGACATATTTTTGTAAATTTTATGGTCTAAAGTATTAACTATCAATTTTTATAATTCAATAGTTATAACATGGAATAGGAATTTGAACTCTAAATGTCTTCGTAAAAAACATTAGGTGCTCACCGATTAAGTTAAAAGACTTTTGGCACACAAATTTCCATAGTTAAAAGATATATATTTCCATTGAAAATACTAAAAGTGTCAACCAATTAAATTAAAAGTCTTTTAGCACAAGCTTTCGTAGTTAAGAGATGATAACCTCAAATTTAAAGTGTAAAATTGTATCTTGATCTTTTATCTAAAAGTAATGCTATAGCCACTCTAATTTACAATATTTTTACAAACTATATATTATTATAGTCAATTCTCTTATGAGTTCTATTATTTGGACTTACCACTAAAATCATTTCTCTTTTAATTATTAATAACCACTCACACATCAACGGTTTGTAAAATTTTTTATAAATCTAATATTTTAATTTCCTTTATCTAAATACCAAGTAAAAAAATGAAGTTTTGGTGATTTGGGTTCTTACCTAAGAGTAGTGATTATTACCCAAGAGTAAGTAGTATCATAAACTCATTTGTGTACATTGTGTGTGAATATTTATACAGAAATTTTTAGAAATCATGCATGCAATGTACACTATTGATCATGGAACAAGATTTTTCCGTTACCCAATAACTTCCCTTTACTGATTAAAGAGAATTTTTATATTAAAATTAAAAACTTACTGATGATTAAACAGCAATATTGCATGGAAGAACCATACGTGGAAGCATGAATGCACTCAAAACCACCACGCATACAGCCACCCCACGAATATGCCAAATCCAACCTGACCATCCCTCCTTCCACCGTTACACGTACTCTACATGCATTCCCAAAATCTTCAATAAATACGTACCATTTCCTCCTCAGATTCTCACCACAACCCAAATATTAGTATGTTCCATACATACTACCACAAGTCCCCAACAACAATGGCCAGACTCTCAACCCTGGCAGCTCTCCTTACAGCCCTTTTGGTCATCGGCCAAGTCACTGCCGAACTCTCCATCGTAACCACCGACGTCGAGGACGGCACCGAAAACAGGAGGCAAGACGACCGGGACTGCCGGCAGCAGCTTCAGGAACAGCAGTACCTCAACGACTGCCAGAGGTACCTCAGGCAGCAAAGCCAGCAGTCGGAGAGTTTTGATACTTCTTCCGAAAGGGAGCAAAGGCAGCAGTGTTGCCGTCAGCTGAAGCAGCTAAGCAGGAACTGCCGGTGTGATGGACTGAACGAGATGTTGAGGCAGCAGAGGGGTCAATTGCAGGGTCAGGATTTGAGGGAGATGATGCAGATTGCTCAGAACTTGCCTAATGAATGCAACATTAAGCCCCGCAGCTGTGAAATGGAAATGCGCTCATCCCGGATCTAGAGAGCTGGCCATGAATGCATGCGTGAATATGCACCTACTAAAGATAATGGTCACTGCTAGCTCTAGCATTGTAGCTGGAGATAAAAGGGTGACTAGCTAGAATAAGCATATCGTGTGTAATGTAATATTATATATGTACGTATTAGTAGTAGCTCAATCTTGTTATATCAAATGCCTCTATATATGTTATATAGTGGAAAATTATTGTATAGTACCGGACTACACCCCTGTGACTGTGTCCGGGAATATGCAATAACAGCCCTTATATAGTATAATAACAGCCGTTATATAGTATAGTTAGTTAACTTGCTAATGCATTTTTCTTCATTCTGTATTTAGAGCGTTTGTGACTACCATTTTGATATAATCCTAGTTGATGAAGTGTAAATTTGACAGTCAAAGTAAGTTCATCCAAATTGAGTCAAACCCTTGTAATGCTGGTTGTGAAAATGGTGAGATAGCTCCCCTCAAGTAGTCACTGATGTGGTGCATGCAACAACGCCTCTGATGCTAAAATCAGTATATGGAAACTCTTTGCAAAAAATAAATTAATACAGTATCAACAGATATTTCTGAGTGTTTTTCGTACCTCATGCTGTTGCTAGGAGGGTTGTATATATACATTCCCATAGCTCCAAGCCATTGTGACTATTATGGTGGTTTAATGCTTCTTTAGGTAATGCCTCATGGTCAATGATGTGAGCTTTGATGGGCTTCCAACAGTCCGTATAGTTGTTCCTATAACTGTCTGAGGCATTTATTTTGACCGCATTGAATGACTTCTTTTCCTTCGTCAGTATTGTGGCTTATATCACCAAAGGCACTTGGTTAGTCCATCTGTCAATGCTACCTCATTAGTTTGGATGAGGTCGTCCAAAGAAGTTGAGTTCGTCAATCTCATCAGCTGCCTTCAGATTCTGTGGTCGTCATGATGTGTCAATGACAGTCACAGGATTTGAAAGGTCTATGGGCTGTATATGACTCTTGGGATTTCGCTCCGCATTAACTACATAGTGGCAACGCCACATGCTTCGTGGCCACGCGGCACATTCTGACTAGTAGAGTTAATGCTCCAGTTGCATGACTTTTGGATTTCCCGCTGAATTTTAGTTTTTTGAGCTTTGGTTTTTAAACTTCTCCTTTCCTCATTTTTCCCTTTCACCTTTTCAAGCTCCCAATCATTGCTCTGAGCGTTCTCTTCTCCAATCTATTTCTGTGAATCTTCTCCGGACTGGTGCATGGCAGAGCTTTCTACCTTTCCTATTAAGGTATGTCTTTCTTCTCACCTTCTGTTTCTTTTCTCTTATTGGCATAGACATACACTATGGTGAATTTCTGATTTTCTCTTCCTCTTCTTTCATGTTTGTTTCTGGGTTTCAGGGTTTTAGGATTTTCCCTTTTTCCATGGCTTTTTGGTTTTTCCATTGTTAGTGGCTCTAAGGTTAGGATAGCTTGCCCCTCAATTTCTTTTCTTTTTGCGTGTTTAAGGGGTCTTTAGGGGTTTTCCCACACCTTGAGAAATTCATTTTTGAGGGCAACATCCTAAGCGTTGCCTTGGCCGATTTGCTGTCTTTGCTTCATCAATCAATTGATTGGTTCAAGAATTTGGTGAGAGAGCGGGAGATAATGTCTAAAGTTAGGTCTAGTGAACTCGAGACTGGGTTATCGTCTAGCGGCAACCTAGTGGAGGGAGATATAGCCGTCTCTACTCTTCAAGAAGTTAGGGCTTTTCACGCCCTCGAGGAGGTGTGTGGGTTGGATGCTGATACATTGGGTAGGTTTAAGGAAAAGTTCCAATTCCCATAGCGAGTTAGGGTTCATCTACCCAATGAGGGGGAATGGGCATGTCACTTCTTCCCTAGGGAGGTATGCTTTTACAAATCTGCTTTCATCTGTGGGTTGAGGTTTCCTGTCCACCTATTCCTCATGGAGCTATTAGACCGTTTTGGTATTGCTCCTAGGCAACTTATGCCCAATTCATGGAGGATAGTGATCAGCTGTATGGGGATATGGTTGGTCACTACGGATGGAGGCATGCTTAAAGTAGACGAGCTCGTCTACTTGTACCGCTTGAAAGAGTCCAAGGAGTACGAGTACTATGAATTGGTGCCTTGGGAGAGGAGGACCAAGATCGTCAGGGATCTACCTTCACCTTAAGGTATTGGAAGTCCAGGTTTTTCTTTGTGTCCGGGGACGACTTTGAGACTTCCTCCGGCGGGGTTTAGGGTGATCTCCCGAGGTTACTTCATCGGTGGGGAACCCCAAACTTAGGTGCGTCATTATTTCCTCTTGTCGTTTGAGTTTTGTTGCGTTTACTATTACCGTCTCTGACTCCTTTGTTCCTTGTCTTACGCAGCTAAAAAACGACCCAAACTTAAGAGCAGGTATAAAGAGCGGGTGGAGAAAAGGATTGAACACACAAAGACGATTAAGAATTAGAAAGATTTGGTGGACCCAAGGACTCTCTCATTCTATTGTCTTGGTCCAAAGCCTTTTGCCTTCATCCTACATAACATTAAAATTGAGGGAAAAAAGAGTAAGTGTTTGGCTCGTCAGTATTGGTTCTCTTGTATATACTTTTTTTTTTTTTAACAAGTGTTTTCACTTGGAAAAACTGGTTTTGTATTTTATACAAAACACATAGCGGAAGCAACAAATAAGGATCTATTTCATTCATGATTGATAACGTGCATTATGTAAATTTCAGAATTTAAGAACAAGATAGCGTACCTTGGTGTGGTGAATCTCAAAACCAAAGATTGAAGTACTCGGAATACTTTTAATCTTCACTCCAATTCCACTTTACGCCCAAGATGTGTGGTCTCTTAATCAGTTTTCAAATGGAGAATGAAAGTGTGTCTCACTCTCACATACACACCATTTCATTCTTCACATATAAAAATTTTGTATGTTTCTCCCTTTATAACTAACCGATTATTTAATTGGGCTGGCCTATTAGGCCTTTCCAATTGGGTTTTAGTGTGTGGCTTGGAGTGGGACCAAAAATGACCAATAAGACACTAGCTCCAATGGGCCTTGGGCTTTTCCGTCAACTCTTGACAAGTCCAAAGTTACCATTAATTATATTTAATACCACTATATAAATATAATTGCACTCTAGGCCTTAATAATAAATTATATCCCAAGACTTTATTATACATGCAACTCCTTCATAAAATATTCGTAGTAACACAAAGTCATGAATGTAGACTGCCACTTTGTAAATTACTACATCTTATCCTTGAGTACCCAATTTAATCCTTTAAAGTTATTCATCATATATTTATGAAATCCAATTTCATAAATATATACTTTAGTAATTCCTTACTATAGTGGTTGGGCCTAACACTCTAAATAACTAAACCCACTAAACTTATCTCAAGGGATATTTTATATCTCCATTAAGAGATTATGAATTTCATCTTGAGAATATATGTTCCATCAACACTAAATGTGGCTGCCCAACATACTGAGGATTTGATCGTGATTAATAGATCTCACTCCTGATATATCAAAGCAACCTACATCTCATGATCAAGTCCATTATTCTCTCAGGATTTAGAGTTGATGTTAATAAAAGTCGTGAGATTTATTATTCAATGACAGTCGTTAGAAGAAGAATAAAAATCTCACAGCGGTCCAGTTAATATGTCTTAACTCTTAAAACATATCAACATACCAACTAGAAGTCTTCACTTCCATGATCAAGACAAATTATCTTAGTTGATATGTTATAGTTTTCGTAGATGAAACGCCCATTTTCATCACCGACTATGAACTACATTTTAAGTTTACAAGGAACTAGATTTACATCTTTTGTGACTAAATCACATAAATCACATATAATGCATCTCATGGATTATGATAATGTCTCATTAGTTCATTTATAGATAGTCTCATATAATTAAACAATTTAATTATTTATGACATGCCAATAAATTAGATTTTAGGGCATAAACTCCAACATTTTCCTCTTCATAGAAATGATGACCAGTTCAACAAGGACATGTATGCGAAGATGAGGTCAAAGAAGGATGAGCCATTGTCCAGCCTCAGGAAGAGGATTGTGCGCGTCGTAGGGAAGAGTTCCTCTGTCACTCAAAATGTCTCCATCATCCCATTGTCTCTGGCACTGAGACGACAAGGACAGCCTCTCTTGCCACTTTGATTGAAGAGATTCCTACTCCCGCCTCAAAAAGGCCACGCTTATCTAACAAAGAGAAGGAAAAGGCTGATTCTCGTTCGTCTATCGTCTGGGACAACGAGAGACTGGCGATGGAAAGGGCACACAAGGTCGTGACTACTTGAAGGTTTTTTTTGGTGTGCCCTTTAATGACGTTGCAACTCACCACATCCACAAACTTGTTCAGGTAAAATGTTCATGCAACTTTTAGTCTCTTTCTTTTTCTTTCTCATTGTACTAACAACTTCAATTTTCTTTTCAGGTGTTAGGGGAGAGTCTCCATATTACTTCTACGTACCTTACTCGGGAGGCCAAGGTGGCGTCTCTAGCATCCAGGATGAAGGCTTTGGAGGCAGAGAATTCTACACTGAAGAAGAAACTCATCGACTCTATGGGCAAGGCCACCACCCTAAAGAAACAAGTCAAGGCCTTGAGTGACGACCTCAGAGTTAAGCATCACTGACCTTGGAGAAAGACGAACAACTTCTGGGTGCCAAGGAGAGGCTTAAAACCATTGCTGCTAATGTTGTTGAAGCTTTCCAGTAGACTGGCAAGTTCAACACAGTCCTCTTCAACCGGTACCTCAAGGGTTTTAAGCTTCTGAGAAGGTACCTTGTCAAGCATCCCACCAGAGTGGATCTAGAGAACTTAGATTTGGAAGAGATAGATAAAGAGATGGCGGTTGACAGAGCTGCTCAGTCCTCAGCTCTAGAAGGTAATGCTCCTAAGAGTGCCCCCACCGGAGATGACGCCGCCACCGATTCCTGAACTCATCACTTACCAAAAAATTCTTTTTTTTTTTTTTTGGGTGCCCGTTATGTTTTGGGCCTTTTGTAAGCCTATCTTGAGAACAATGTCTTCAGCCCAATGTTTATGGGCCTTTTGGTTTTGATGTAAAAACAATCATAACTGCCCACTGTTTTTTGGCTTAAATTAAATTGGCAATTGCATACTTACTTGCTTGTGATCTATGTTCCTGTAGTTTTCCTTTCTGCATCAATGCTTTAGCAAGGAATTTTTAGTTGTGACCTTTCCTTTTCTTTGTCAACAATTCGTTCCCGTCTACGCGAGTTCTGTTATTTAGTTGGTTTCCTGTGACTCATACCTTCTCAAGGGTTTTGGTGAACTGGTTGAGAGCTCAGATTCAGCCTGAGCCTTTTTCAAAAGATGCTTTTCTTGAACATGTTTGTTACAAAGTTCTTGTCTTTTTGTTTTATCAGTAACTTACATCCGTCTAGGCAAAATCTTGTTAGTTAGCCATTTTTGGGTTTTGTTGTGACTTACACCCTTTTAAGGATCTTGTCAATCTTTTGGCTTCATTAGTAACTTACATTCGTCTAGGCGGAATCTTGTTATTTAGCTATTTTTGGGTTTTGTTGTGACTTACACCTTTTAAGGATCTTGTCAATCTTTGGTTTCGTCAGTGACTTACATTCGTCACATTACAAAATCTGCAATCATTAAAACATTGGTTGAATAGTTCTTTTTATTGCTTTCGAGAATAAGTACAATCGTCTGTTACATCTATTGGTGGTATTTCTTCAAATGCTCTGTGTTTCATGGTCGTGGGAGTCTCTGCCTGTCTAGGGTCTCAGGTGGTAGCTACCTTGTCTGGAGTAATGGACAACCTGGTAGGTCCTTCCCATGTAAGGCCAAGTTTCCCTTGGGTAGAGCCTCAAGTTACAAAGGTGACCTTGCGCAGGACGAGGTCTCCTATGTCAAGTAGTCTGAGCTTCACTCTCTTGTTGTAGTACTCGGTCATCTTCCGCTGGTACTTCATCATCTTGTCGAAGGCTTTCTCTCTCACTTCGTCTAAACAATCCAGGTTGACTCGTAGCTGGTCGTCATTACTCTCCTCGTGGAACATCTCTCACCTGATGCTGGTTATTCCCACCTCGACTGGGATTACTACCTCGGTGCCATAGGTGAGTCTAAAAGGGGTCTCTCCTGTTGGGGTTCTTGCCATGGTTTTGTAAGCCTACAAGACGTTGGGCAATTCTTCCAGCCAGGCACCCTTTGCATCATCCAGTTTGGCCTTAATAATCTTGAGTAGTGTTCGATTCGTCACCTCCATCTATCCATTGCTTGTGGATGTCCCGGGGATGAGAACTGGTTCTTGATTCCTAGGCCTGAGCAGAAGTCCCTGAAGCTTTGGATGTCGAATTGCTGCCCATTATCTGATATGATCGTCTGTGGGATTTCGAAGCTACAAAATATGTTCTTCCATATGAAGTTTTGGATTCTGGCTTCAGTGATGGTTGCTAGTGCCTCTGCTTCGACCCATTTGTGAAGTAGTCAATGGCGACAAGTAGAAATTTTACCAGTCCTTTACCTTGAGGTAACGGGCCAACGATGTCGATTCCCCATTACGCAAAGGGCCAGGGGAAGGATATCGTCATCAGTCTCTCTACTGGAAGGCGTTGATGTTCCCAAATCTTTGAAATTTGTCGCATTCTGACAAGCTCCCTTGCATCTACCTGCATTGTAGGCTAGAAAAACCTGTTCGATAACTTTACTTACTAGTGATCTGAGGCCAGCATGGTCTCCATAAACTCCTTCATGGATCTCCTCTAGAATATATTTGGCTTCTTCTTCATCCATGCACTTTAAGTAAGGCATGGAAAAGCCTCTCTTGTATAGTGCGTCATTCAGGATCGTGAACCTAGCTACTCTCTTCCTGACCTTCCTGGCCTCTTTATGTCTTGAAGGAGGTGCCCATCCTGGAGAAAGGATATGATTGGTGTCATTCTGCTACCTGTACTCTAGATTGTGAATGTGGAGATTTCCTCGATGCTGGGGCGTTTCTGGACTTCCATCACTAAGCCCATGCTTGGTGCTCCCTCTTCTGACAATGCCAGCTTTGTTACTTCGTCTGCTAAAATGTTTTGGATCTTGGGGATATGCTCAAATTCCACTTTATCAAATTCCTGAGTCAGATGCTTTCCCAGCCTGAGGTATTTTTGCATTCTTTCCTCATTTACTTCATACTCTTCCTTAATCTGCCCTATCACCAGCTTTGAATCACTCTGGACTAGTAGGTTCTTAACTCTGAGTGCCTTCTGAGTTTCAATCCTATCAGTATTCCTTCGTACTCGGCTTCATTATTGGTGGCCGAGAATTTCAGTTGAACTTTGTACTTGAGCATTTCTCTGTCAGGGGCGGTTATGATGACCCCCACTCCTCCCCTCTATTGGGGTGATGAACCATCGGTCTGCACTGTCCACCATTCTGTCTCGTTGGTGAGTGGTCCTTTTCTAGGAGGGTGAACTCGGCGATGAAATCCGCTAGGGCTTGTGCCTTAATGGCCGTCCTGGGTGATACCCAATGTCGAACTAACTGAGTTCGATTGCCCACTAGACCATTCTCCCTGCTACTTCAGGCTTGTTCATGGACTTCTTGATGGGTTGGTCCGTCATCACTAGGATGAGGTTAGCTTGAAAGTACGGTCGCAGTTTGCATGAGGCTATTATCAACGTGAATGCAATCTTTTCGATCCTTGGGTACTTGGCCTTTGCACCTGGAAAGCTTAACTGACGTAGTAAACTGGGAGCTGCGTCTTGCCCTTTTCTCAAATCAAGGTCGCGCTCACGGCTGTGGCTAATACTGCCTAATATAAATATAAGTTTTCCCCTTCCTTGGGTGGACTCAGGAAGGGTGGATTACTTAGGTAACGTTTGAGTTCCTGAAACGCTACCTCACATTTGTCAATCCAGGTGAAAGCCTGCTTCAACGTCTTGAAGAAGGGTAAGCATTTGTCCGTCGCCTTAAAGACGAACCTATTAACTACCGCAATCCTTCTTGTGAGTTTTGGACTTCTTGACGGTCTTCGGCGATGTCATGTTGAGTATGGCCTGTACTTTCTTTGGCTTTGCTTTTATCCCCCTTTGGGACACTATGAATCCCAAGAACTTTCCTAAGGCTACACTGAAAGTACACTGCTAGGATTCAACTTCATCTGGTATTCTTTGAAGGTGGCAAATGTCTCCTTCAGGTCGTCCAGATGTGCAAGTTCTTCTCTACTCTTGACGAGCATGTCATCCACGCACACCTCATATATTCCTGCCAATCTGCTTTCTGAACATCTTGTTCACTAACCTATGGTAGGTTGCTCTTGCGTTCTTTAACTCGAAGGGCATCACCTTATAGCAATAGAGCCCTTAACTTGTGATAAAAGCAATTTTTTTTTAATCTTCTTCAGTCATTTTATCTGGTTGTACCCTGAGAAAGCATTCATGAACGTCAACAACTTATGCCCAGTCGTAGAGTCCACCAGCCGGTCTATCCTTAGTAGTGGGAAACTATCATTCAGGCAAGCTTTGTTAAAATCTGTGAAGTCCACGCACATTCTTCATTTCCCATTTGCTTTCTACACTAGTATAATGTTGGCGAGCCAATCAGGATAGTAAACCTCCCGAATAAAACCTATTAACAATAGTTGTTAACCTCATTTGTAATTGCCTGGTTCCGTTCTAGGGCGAAGTTATCTTTGTTGGACGAGCTTTTTCTTGGGTCCATGTTCAGCTTATGCTGGATGACTTTCGGGGATATGCTGGCCATGTCCTCGTGACTCCATGCGAAGACGTCTAGGTTTTTTCTAAGGAATTGGATGAACCTTTTCCTTATCTCGGGACTTAGTGTCGTTCCTATTTGTAGTCCTGGTTACTTCTCCTTCGACCAGTCCACTTTCCAAAGATTCCACTTTATCTTCTTCTTTCTCCTCCATCATCCATGTATGGTTCCCCTTCTCTGCCAACACGACTTGGTAGCATTCCTTAGCTAGGACCTAATCTTTTTTACCTCACCAACGCCGTTCTTAGTTGGGAACTTTACCTTTAGGCAATAAGTGGACATGGCTGAGTTCCATCGGTTAAGTGTGGGCCTCCCAATAATCACATTGTAAGATGAGGGGCAATCTACCACTAAGAAGTCTAAGTGACGGGTTAACTGCCTAAGGTAGGTCCCCACTGTTACTGTTAACGTTACTATGCCCTTGGGATAAACTCTGTCCCCACTGAAACTGACAAAGGGGGAATCAAATTGGCGTAGTCTTCCTGGATCTAACTTCCATTGTCTACGAGGATTCTCTTGGTATTGAATCCTTCAATCGTGAGCATTATTACTAAAGGGTCATAATGAGGCTGCTTCACTCCCCTTGCATCTTCCTCGTTGAAAGACATGTCCTGGTCCGTCCATCTTTGCTTAAACAGGGGTATCATGTGGATGTTGTTCACCTGCCTCTGATATGCTTTCCCGAGGGATCTGAATGACCCGCCTGTGAATGGTCTTCCTACGATCGTCTTTATCTCCCTAACCACATTCTGCGAAGGTTGGGCGTGTTATCTTCTTCTCTAGGCGAGGACTTACTCTAGTTTTTGCTACCGTCCTAAACCTGCTTGACTCCCCTTTCTTCACATACTTTTGCAGTTTTCCTTTCCATATTAACTGCTCTATCTGCTCTTTTAGGTCCCACAATCTTCTGTGTAGTGGCCATGATCCTTGTGAAACCGGTAATACTTCTTCTTGTCACGAATGTTAGGGGATGAATGTAATGGCCTTAGCCACTTGAGATAGTGTCATCCTTAATCTGTGTCAAAATTTTGTCAATAGGCATAACTAGAGGGTGAATTTTATCGTTCAAAGAGTTTTTTCGTCTTTCCTTTTGCCTCCGTCATTGGTTCAACGATCTGGACGCTCCCTTTTTTGTCCTCTACGATCGTCCTCCTTCCTTCCCTTATCTCCTGGCTTTTCTACGTCCCTTATGGCTGCTAATGCATCTTTAACATCATGTACTTTTGTGCCTTTAGGAACATCTCTGCCATCATCTTAGAAGGATTGTTTACGAGTGAAACCACAAATTCTCTAGACTTCAGCCTTGCCTTAAAAGTTGTCAACTGCACTTTGTCGTCAGCGTCATCTACCTCCAGGGTCACTCAAGTAAAGTGTTTCACGTATGATCGCAGGGTTCCTTCTCCCCTTGTCTAATAGTGAGTAAATGGTCCGCTGGCCTCTTAGGACGTTGTCCTCCAACAAAGTGGCACAAAAAAGCGCTGCTCAACTGCTCGAAGCTGTCGATGGACAAAGTTGGTAACTTTGTGAACCACCCCTTTGCAGCTCTTTTAAGAGTGGTAGGGAAAGAACGGCACAGTATTTTGTCAGGAGGCTGTTGGAGGCCTAGCATCGTCTTGAAGGTGTTGAGGTGGTCCTGGGGGTCCTTAAGTCCGTCAAATGGTTTAAGCTAAGGCAACCGAAATTTTGACGGCACTGGGCATTCTAAGATCACTGTAGTGAAGGGAGAGTCTGTTGCCCTAACCATTCTATCCAAGCTTCGGTCTATTTTCTCCTTAATGACGTTCCTTAGCTCGTCCATCTCCTTCCTTATCTCTCGAAGAAGATCTGGGTTCCATTCATCTGGGGTAGTAGTCCCTCGTCGGTCACTTCTTCCATGGCTATCTCCCTCATCCTTCTGGTTGGCTTTGGAGCGATTCTCCTCCTGTTGAAGCCATAGTCTCATTTCCTGATTCTGCCTGGTGAGCTCTTCAACACTGGCCGCAAGAGCTTGGACTTGCTGTGTTAAGGCTGTTGAATCCTAGCTAGACTCCATTTGAATATAAAAGTTGATAGAAACTACGTTTTCGAATCTGAGTACAAAAATGTCGTTCCCACAAACGGCGCCAAACTGATGAAGTGTAAATTCAACAGTCAAAGTAAGTGCGTCTAGATTAAGTCAAACCCTCGTATTGCTAGCTATGAAAATGGTGAGATAGCTCCCCTCAAGTGGTCACCGGTGTGGTGCCTACCACAGCGCCTTCAATGCCAAAGTCAGTATATGGAAGCTTTTTGCAAAAAATAAATTAATACAGTATCAACAAGTATTTCCAGGTGTTTTTCATACCTCATGTTGTTGCTAGGAGGGTTGTATATATACATTCCCGTAGCTTCTAGCCGTTGTGACTATTATGGTGGTTTAATGCTTCTTTAGGTAATGCCTCATGGTCAATGATGTGAGTTTTGATGGGCTTCCAATAGTCTGTACAGCTATCCTTGTAACCGTCCAAGACATTATTTTGACCGCATTGAATGACTTCTTTTCCTTCGTCAGTAATGTGGCTTATATCGCCAGAGGCACCTAGTTAGTCCATCTATCAATGTTGTCTCGTGGGTTTGATGAGGTCGTCCAGAGAAGTTGAGTTCGTCAATCCATCACTAGTGTCCCGCATGGATTAATTGTAAACTTAACTATATTACAAGAAAAAAGACATAATATAACAAGTATTAACAACAAAAATAATAAAGAAAAAAAATATATATATATATAATACATGTATATATATTGTTACATTTGTCGGTTGCTTTTTGTTGTAATAGTAACTTAAATTTATATATCAATATGAGATTATAGTAATAATTATATATTTACATCAAAACGTGTTGTTGTAATAGCTAACCCTTATTTTACATTGAGATACGTTATTGCAATATGTATATTTTATTTCACATCAAACTATATTGTTGTAATAGATTAAATCTTTATTTACATCAAATTTTGTTGATGTAATAAAGGTGAATAATTTAGTAGCGAAAAAATTTGGGAAATTGATGCTATTTTTTTCATTAGTTTCCTCTTTCTTACCCATGTCTATCCTTTTTTTTTCATCTTGATTTCTCTCTCTCACCCACGCATGTCTCGCTTTTTTTCTCTCATCTCAGTTTCCCTCTTTCTCTCACCCACATCTATCTCCCTTTTTTTTCTCATCTCAAATTCTCTCAAACCCACACCTATCTCCTACTTTTTTTTTTCTTTTCTTTTCTTTTTTCATCTTAGTTTCCCACTTTCTCTCACCCACCTCTATCTCCTTAAAAAAACCTCAAATTCTCTCTCTCTCTTTCTCCCTCTCTCTTAAAAAATTAAAATTTATCTACTAATTAAAAAATTTATCTCTCAAATTTCCATCTCTCTCAGATCTAATAACTCTAAATTTTCTCTCTCAAATTTTACTCTCACTTTCATAGTCTCTGAAGAGGACAAAATGAAGGTAGACGGACTCGTTTAATTGAACCTGCCATGGGCGACAGTGCTAATGATCAAAGTGAAAGAAGAAGACAACGGATCGTGTCCAAGGAGGATGGACTCTCCCTGATGTCGAATGAGAAAGTAGACAGATACAAAATGGACGGGTGGCAAAGCCACGTTGCATCCACATGGCTTAAGTGGTCTTCAAGAAACTTCAAATGAAAATGTCTTATGCCCCACAATTAGCCATAATCAACAAAATATCTATATGGAAAGGTTCCCGTGAAATGCGTATATTTATAAGGATTTTCCCTACAAGGAAATATCTTTTTCACCAAGAAACAAAAGTCTGTTCTACACTACTATAAAAACCCAAAACCCTCAGAAATCAAAGTACGCATAATTTACCCAACTCTGGCACTCTAGAGTTGTGAAAGTTCTCTAATTTAACTTTCGGAGGGTATTTGGCCGGTACCATACCGATACTCTTTGTAGGATCTTTTCTTTTTTGTTGCGTAGGTCTCGTCTAAGAGTGCGTGGGGATCGTGTAGCTTACTAACGATTTTTTACATCATCAGTTGGCGCCGTCTGTGAGGAGAAATTGAAGTAAGCCATACCCTCGCTTTCTGGACAAAGGGTTGCATGGTACTTACTCACTTAATGGCGACCACTAATAATTAACGAGATGAACCACATACTACCGTGCCGAGAGATTGTTTAGACCCTCGCCTCAGCTATAGAATGCCTCACCAAGCAAAACTATGACCTAGAGGAGCAGCTACGTCAAAAGAATGCAGGGCTTAGTACTCAGAAGAAGGACCAAGAAGGTACGAGCGCTAAGTGAAGGGATCAAGAAGGGCTGGAAGGTAGCAATGCCCCAAGCAAACTAGAACGATAGGATGCAAGCTGTCCATCCACCATAGATACGGCTCTGCCATACATGGTAGCAGAGATGCAGATGATGAAGGAACAGATGGACTTTATGATACACGCCCTAAGAGAACGAGTATCAAACGACCTCAATGAGCTGATCCATCGAACGGACTCACCTTTCGCTACACCCGACACTTCATTCCCCTGCCACCGAAGTTCCATATGCCACAAGTAGAGACCTACGACGGGTCAGAGATCTTTTGGACCACCTGAAGTCGTTCAAAACCCTCATGCACCTACAAAGAGTGGTGGGCAAGATCATGTGCGAGCCACTGCGTTGAAGGGCCCCGCAAGGGCATGGTTCAGTAGGTTAACACAAATTCCATCAGTACCTTTAAGGAGCTAAGCGCCCAATTTGCCTCGCACTTTATCGGGGGGCAAGGTATAAGAAGTTCGCCACATGCCTGATGAACATCAAGCAACGAGAAGATGAGATGCTGAGATCTTACATCACCCACTTTAACAAGGAGGCCCTCTCAATTGACGAAACCAACAACAAAATACTCATGGCTGCATCCACCAATGGATTACGGAAGGGGAAGTTTTTGTTCTCCTTGTACAAAGACGACTCAAAAACCATGTTAGATGTACTTTACAGGGTTACTAAGTACATGAACGCGAAAAACGCGTTGCTTACCTAGGAAGAGAAGCCCAAGAAGAAGGAAAGACAAGAAGAAGCACGGCAGGAATGGTTAATATTACCTAATTTCACAGAAGAAACTGAAACGTGAACGAAATGAAGCAAATTGGGATGCGAGATAATCACAGTCCATCCTAAAATATGTTTTACATAATTACATTAAAAAATCTTGGATATTTCTTTTAAGGGAAAATATTATTTCACACTTGTTTATATCTATTATTTTCACATTGGTATCCACATTAACAAACAAAAATGGATGCATAAACTGGATTTTGAAAAACTAGTGTAAAAGTATATAACCCTATTGTAGAACTTACTTTATCATTCCAACTGATCAATTACCGATTCTTGGTCTTGCATTGCTGGAATCTCCAACACAAGTTCAGGAGCCACAGGATCCCTCTCCTGTTTATCATTCCTTACTCTGTCCGCCATGTCATCTACAAAGCCTCTCAAGAACTTTGCTGACACACAATTTGACATAAGTTTCAAAGTTGTATTTGCTTTAAGGGTGTCTAAGGTTGGATCCTGATGGATTTTAGGAACTCGGGATTGAAGGTCTTGTTTAGAATGAGGTTGAGTTGCTTATGGGATGGCTAAACAAAACATAATTCTTCAAGAGAGACTTTTGGAAATGACTTAAATAGCTCTGTAATTTCGTAAAAGGAATCGAAACTGGGTTATAAGTAAAGCATAAGCCTTACATATTTATAAGTGGCAAGACTGGTTAACCCGTTGACTTAGGCCTTATAGAATCTTATCGATTAACCTATAACTAACTAACTAACTATATAACTACCTAATGAACCAAATTATTTTAACTAGTTGGTTGAAAAAAACAAAAGACTAAACCATTACAAAATATGACAAAATCTATTACAAAAAAGCACATTGCACACTCAAGCGCAGAAGCACCAAATTCTTTTAAGAAGGCAGCTCCAAGAATTTGTTTTAGGATGGTCACTACAAAATTTAAATTATACAAAATTGAATAAAGGGATAACTTGAATATATTAACGTTACAAAAAAATATACAAAATATTACAATATTTTTCTACTAATAAAAGATAAAAAGAAAAAATTGGACTGATCGAAAAGAGATAAAGTGGGAATTGAGAATGTTAAGATGAGAGTAATAAAATTGAAATGATAATAAATAAGAGAAAAAAAAAAAGGATGATATTTAGAGGGCGTTTGGATTCCACTGAAACTGCGTTTTGCGTTTCAGCGTTTTCAGTTTTTTTTTTTTTTTCCAACCGCAGTTTTTGACCCAGTCTTTAGTGAACAGTGCATCCGTGCACTGTTCACGGACCCACAAATTTCACTTTTCAGCAACTTTTTCATTAAAAATGGGTCCCGCGATACTATTCACACATTTTAAAATTATTTTGCTACAGTGTTTTCAGTTTTCAGTTTTTAGCAATAAGTTCTATCCAAACAGACCCTTACTATAACTGCGTGCTGAGTCACTAAAGAGGGAAAAATTATTGTTATTTATTTTTCATTTTGTATAATATTTTTATTGAATAATTTATTCACTCATTGTTTGGTCTAGTCTTATTTTTGTTATTATTTGAGCTTTTTTTTAAAATTATTTATGAAGCAATGCTACATTTACAACATTTTAAAAACAAATTTTATACAATAATTTGTTATTAGTGGGTTCAAAAGTGATGTCAATATTGTGCCAAAATTAGAATTAGTAATCGGTTTTTGCTTATCACATAAGATTTGTTTTGAAACTATTATGAAAAATGTTGTGAATGTAGTACGGCTCTTATTTTTATTGAATCGAAATTTTTGTAATTCTTAGGAAACAAATGTCTCTACAATATAGAGCCACTTTGCCCTCAGGTTCACTCTCACTTCCATCTTCACCTCTCCATTTTTTTACACTCCTTTCTTTAGATCCGACTTTTACTTTCATTTTTAAGTTTTAGGATCTATTTGAAATTCGTTTATTTTATTGAAATTGAAAACATTTTTTTAAAAATATTGTAGATACAGGTAAAAGTTAGCTAAAATAGTACAATGAGACTTATAAATAGTACCGAAAAGTGCAGTAGAATCTGTGAATAATAGCAAATATAAACTGAATAGTAAAATAAACTGGTTTTTTAAGCTACAGCCAAATGCATACTTAAAATGTGAATGTTTTCACATTAATTGTGGATATTAATGTAAATTTTTTTTCTTTTGAGAAGGTAATGTAAAATAGTTAAGTAAATGAATCCTAAGATGATATTTTCTCAAATTTTAAACAATCTAGTAAGTAGTCACAATCAAAACAATGATTTTCATTTAACCCAAAGTACTTCAATTAACAACCGAACAAAACCGGTTAATGACCTGATGGCAGCCATTACATAAAAAACCTTACGGGGAAGCATGAATGCACGCATGGCACCATGCATATAGCCACCCCGAGTATATACCAAAGCCAACCCTGACCATCCCTCCTTGCACGTACTTTACATGCACTGCCCAACATCTTCTACAAATGCCAACCACTTCCTCCATAGTTTCTCACCAAAACATTTCATCACAACCTCCATTACTGTTTCATACCACAAATCCCCAACAATGGCCAAGCTCTCAACCGTCGCAGCTCTCCTTGTAGCCCTTTTTCTCATTGCCCATGCCACTGCCTGCAAGTCTGATGACAGGCAAGGCGACCGGGAATGCCGTGAGCAGCTTCAGGAACAGCAGTACTTGAACGAATGCCAGAGGCATCTGAGGCAGCAAAGCCAGTCAGGGCGCGTTGATGAGGACACTACTGGTTTCGGAGAAAGGAAGCAGTGTTGCCGTCAGCTGAGGCAGATGGACAGGGATTGCCGATGTGAAGGGATGAACGAGATGATTAGGAGGCAGAGGGATCAATTCCAGGGTCAGGAATTGAGGGAGATGATGCAGATTGCTGAGAACTTGCCTAATGAATGCAACCTCAGCCCCCACCACTGTGACATTGAAATGAGGCGCTCACACTGGTTCTAGAAAGAGGTAGCCATGCATGCATGTGCACCAGTGGCGAGTCTAGAAATTTTGTTCAAGATGTTCTTATTCCACTTGAAAAAATTTTGGGCCATTTCAGTTTATTTTGGGTGTTTTGGAACATTTCGGTAAATACCGGCCGAAATTCAAAATTTGACAAGCATGAAGTTTGTACTTAAAAAAAAAAAATTCTAAATCCAAAACAAATTTGCATTTTATACACCGAAAAACCTCAAAAGAAAAAATAAATTAAAAAAAAAGAAAAAAAAAGAAATTAATGAACAAAGGTACCGGTACAATAAACTATAAATTAATTTGAAATATTAATAAAATTATTAATTATTGTTGTTTAGTTGTTTCATAAATTTGTTTGTCTTTTATAAACTATAATTTGTTGTATTGTTGTTTCATTAATTATTAAATTATTAATTGTTGTTTAGCCTAACATAATTTAATTTGTTTGTCTTTTACAATGTATTAGTTAATTAAATTATTAATTATTGGTATTTAGTTGCTTCATTCATTTTTTTATTAACTATTAGGAGTCTAGCACACACCTCATGTGTGCACACACCTTTGCCCCTGCATGCCTTTTAGTTCAAAATTTGTTTGGCATAAAAATTTTGAGGGTGTTCTTGATATTTCTTGAGGGTGTTCCTATTTTTTTTTTTAAGGGTAAACAAATAGTAAAATTAAATTATTATATATATATAAAAAAATTCAAGCCAGGGTGTTCCTAGGAACACCTTGGTTTCTGAGTGGCGTCGCCACTTATGTGCACCTATGATGATAATAAGGGTCACTGCTAGCTCTAGCATTGTAGATAGAAATAATGGGTGACTAGCCAGAATAAGCACATCATTGTGTAATAATATCTACGAATTTGTAGTTCGTAGGTTTTGCACTCTCTTTATTTAATAAAGTAGCTCAATTAAACTACATGCCTCTTTGTTGGTACTCTTAATTAGTTAACTTATATATGTGTGTGTATTCTTTGGTTACAAAACATATTGGCTTAGAGCATTCACATTCAAAAATTCTATTGCATCCTATTTTACCATTCCAAAAAACTACTTTATCAATTATATTATACCATTTTATAATACTTTTAGCATCCGAACTTTTATTTTATAATACAATATATTAAAATAATATTTCTACACAATAAAATAATATATCCCAAAATCCAAAACCTAAAAACCCGGTGAGAGAGAGAGGAATTGATAAAGTAAGTGGATAAAATATTAGTTTTTTTTTTATATATAGAATTGAGCTACAGTAGAATTGCACTGTAACTATTGCAAATTTTTTGCAATAATTGGTTTTTACAAGTCCAGATATGTGGGGGGTTTTGGGCTTTTATGCTAATTTTTCTTACATATGGCATATGTATTCCCAATGTGAATGCTCTTACATTACGAAGAAAAGAATACATACAGTCAAAGCCTTATGATGAAAAAAAAAAACCTAATAGTCAAATTTATAGACAATAATCTACTTTTTTTTACCAATAATTAATACTTGTTACACAAACTTTTTTACACACTATATACTTAGATTAAATTAAAGTAGTCTGTTTGGATACCGCTTACTTTGCTGAAAACTAATAACTGAAAATACTGTAGCGAAATAATTTTAAAACTCGGGTCTCAGTACGGCATGACATGACAAGACAAATTGCACCGAAAATAAAATAGTTGGGTGTTGAGCCAAAAAGTTACTAGAATGAATGACTGAAATTACTTTGATTAAAAAATTATATTTGAATGAATGGTTGGTGTTTAGTATATTTGTGTTATGGATATATAATATAATATTGATTAATACTGTTGAATATTCTGTTTATAATGCTACCTGTGCATTTATCTTCATTTATGTGCACAGTGCCGTAACGATTTCAATTGTCTTCATTTGTCTTCATTAATACTGTTGAATATTCTGAAAAAAAAAAAAAAAAAAAAAAAAAGAAGTCAAACGCAAAACGTGCAATCCAAATGGAAGCTTAATGTAATGATTTCAATTGTTTTTTAAGTTGTGTAAAACAATTTGTGTATGATAAAAACAACCCTTTTTTTACACCCATTTAATATCTATTTGTATATTGTGGACAGATATTTGTCTAGACAAATGTAAGAAAATATTTTTCATTTTTAATAAACCATTCACAATAGGCTTGAACATCATCTAATATTCATATTTTGTAAATGGTGTCTATCAATTGTGAATATTTGTCTAGACTCTAGATCTAAACGACTGTAGAAAATATTTTCCCTTTTGTATACACCACTCACGAAACGTGGAAACCAAATGATCTTCTAATGTACGTTCAAATTTTGTAGAAAATGGGATGTGGGATAATCACAGTCCATCCCAAAATATGTCTTAAGTCATTACGTTAAAAAAAGTCTTCGATATTTCTTTCACATTTGTTTATATTCACTATGTTACATTTATATCCACAAGTAATACAAAATTTTCCATGTTTTAACGTAGAAAATGGATGTATAAAATCAGATGTGAAAAAACCGAATTTAAGAGGAAAAAAAAGAAAGAAAGACTACTGTAGAAAACACTTTCTCATTCCAACTCAAATACAGATTCTTGGCCTTGGACTGCTGGAATCTCCAACTCAAGTTCAAGATCCACCCACAGGAACCCTCCCTTGTTTCTCATTCCTTACTCTATTTGCCATGTTAGTCATCTACAAAGCCCCTTAAGAACTTGACACAAGAGTAGCCACAAGTTTCAAAGTTTGTATTTGGGCTGCAAGGGTGGCGTTTAAGGTTGGTTGTTGAATCTTGATGGATTTTAGGAACTCGAAATTGAAGGTTTTGCTCAGAATGAGGTTGAGTTTGCTTATGGGATGGCTAAACAAAACATAACTCTTCAAGAGAGATTTTTGAAAAAGACTTAGCTCTAGACTGACTGAGTTATACTGCATAAGCCTTACTTAATTAGTTATTAGTGGCAGTGGCGACTCCAGGAATTTTGTTTAGGGTGTTCCTATTCCACTTTGAAAAAATTTTGGGTCATTTCGGTCTATTTCGGGTGTTTCGGGATATTTCGGTAAATACTGGTCGCAATTCAAAATTTGGCAAGCATGAAGTTTGTACTTTTAAAAAAATTCTTAAAACCAAAATGAATTTGCATTCTGCACACCGAAAAACCTCAAAAGAAAAAAAGAAAAAAAGAAAAAAAGAAAAGAATTAATGAACAAAGGTACCGGTACAATAACTATAAGTTCATTTGAAATATTAATCAAATTATTAATTATTGTTGTTTAGTTGTTTCATAAATTTGTTTATCTTTTATAAACTATAATTGTTGTATTGTTGTTTCATTAATTATTAAATTATAAAATTATTAATTTTTGTTTAGCTTAACATAATTTAATTTGTTTGTCTTTTATAATGTATTAGTTAATTAAATTATTATTATTGGTGTTTAGTTGCTTCATTCATTTTTTTTTACTAACTATTAGGAGTCTAGCACACACTCTATTGTGTCTAAACACACATCTCATGTGTGCACACACCCCTGCCTCTACATGCCTTTAGTTCAAAATTTGTTTGGCATAAAAATTTTGAGGGTGTTCCTAATATTGCTTGAGGGTGTTCCTTCTTTTTTTTTTAAGGGTAAACAAATAAAAAAAATTAAATTATTATATATAAAAAAAAAAAAAAAATTCAAGCCAGGGTGTTCCTAGGAACACCCTGGCTACTGAGTGGCGTCGCCACTGATTAGTGGCTAGGCTACATGCTATTGGGGGTTGTCCCTTTAACTTAGCTTAGTTAGCTAGGCTTCTAGAATCTTATTGGTTAACCATAACCTGTAACTAAATAACAGACTGCTTATATTAAAGCAAATGCATTTAACAAGTTGGTTAAAAAGAAACAAAAGACTAATAAACATTACAAAAGATGACACAATATGTTACAAAGAAGCACGTTGGAGACTCGAGCTTGCAGCTACATGGATGTCTTGTGTCATTGATGTGGCAAAATCAGATGATGCCATTATTGCCACTGTAGAAACCTGGCTTAGAACATTGGGTTGTAAAAACGTGTGGTTGTGCATTACTCGGTGTGGAAGCACTTGGACTGTGCTGGTGGAGTGTGCGGCCGCGACATGTAGAAAGAATTGGTGGCGCGTGAGAGAGAATGGACCCTCATAATTCAGTTAAGTTTGAGCTAGCTGACCGATCTGTTGGTTTAGAGCTGATTTTGGCGGTAGGGATCTTGATGTAAATTACAAGTTTTTAATAGTCACGGGACCAAATTTGAAATAAGCCAAAACTTAGAGCATTTATATCAGTATGTATAAAAAAAAAAATAATAAAAAAAAAATTTACTTATTCAAACACAAACTCTCATTAGCGTCTTTTGATTTTTTTTTTTACTCCTCTTTTTCTTTTTCTTTTTATATTTTCAAACTTTTCATTCAAACACAATTTTTTAATAGGAATTCCAACACAAACTCTCACCAATGTGTTTCCATCTTTTACTTCTTTTTTTAATAATAACAATAACCTTATATCTACAATCAAACACAAACTTTTCATTCAAACACAAATTTTGCACCAACGTGTTTCCAAAAGTTTGTTATTTTTTTGTGGATCTTATATTATATTATATTATACATATATATATGTGTGTGTGTGTGTGTGTGTGTGCATTAACAGTAGGAATACCAAGACAAGGTAATGTCTTAACATAAGATTTGATTTGTTTAACAAGGGAAGTATGGACATCAAACCAAGGTAGAGGATTACTTTGTAACCGATCAAAAAGGGGTTTACATTGTTTCCTCATATCCTTGTAGAAATCAGCAACATAATTAGAGACCCAAGAAATCTTTGAAGCTGAGTTTTATCAGTGATGACATCAAGGAATTTATCAGCAAATTGAATGGCTCTATCAATAGGACGGATTTGTCCTTCAGAGATGTCATAGCCAAGGAAACGAACTTTTGTTTGAAACAATTTAATTTTCTTAGCAGAGATAACAAGATCATTTCTTTTAATAGTATCTAGAAATGAGTACAAATGTTTCCAGTGTCATCAATAGAAATAGAGTAAACAAGAACATCATCAATGTAACAATGGTGAAATGACTGAAAGGATTTAAAATGTCATTCATAATATTTTGGAATTCACTAGGGGCATTCTTAAGACCAAAAAGCATAACATTCCACTCATAACGCCCAAAAGGAGTCATAAAAGTAGTTTTATACTTATCATTCTCACTAATCTGGATCTGCCAAAATCCAGATTTCATGTCAAACTTGGAAAATACCACAGCCTCACTCAGTCTATCAACAAGATCATTTTGTTAGGTATGGGATACCTAATCCGTTCTAAAACCTTATTCAAGGGCTTATAATTGATCACTAGACGAGGAGTGCCTCTCTCAATCTCAGCATTTTTTTGAACATAGAAAGTAGCACAAGACCAAGGGACTTGCTATTTCTAATGAGTTTTTTCTTATTACTTTTGTAAACCATTTTGGAGGCAGCACATTGTTAACAAGATTAAGTTGAGAATCAACAATACCTTTATCAGAAAGAAGAGCCTGTTGAGTGGATTCATCTTTATGCTCATCATGGTTATTATCAAGAGTTTTATCTATTTTAACAGTAACAATTCTTGTTTATTGTTATCACTTTTAACAGTTTTAAATTCATTCTTCAACTTAATTATCTCCTATTTGACAACATTGATTTCATGTTGGAGATCATTAACAGTTAATTCTTTGGATTTCCTTTTATTAAATCATTTCAAAGTTTTTTCATCTTTGGTTAACATATTAACAGATTTCATATCATTACAAAAGGAATATCTGCAACCAATTTTATCATCAAGTGAACTAGAAGAATCAACAGCAGAAACAGAAAATTGGGTAAAAGACACAGGATTAGGTTTTTCAACAAATCTTTTAATTTCTGGTAAATCATCATCAAAAATCTTTTTAGCAGAAACAGAAGATAATGAGTTAGAATCTGTGTTTTTATCAAAAACATTTCTTTCTCATTTCTTGAAATAGTTCAAGTAGTACTTGTAGAAGTACTCTCGGTTTTAACTTTCAAATTGTTCGCTTCTACTCTGGAATCTGGAACACTGCACAGTTAAATTATAGTACTATTAAAAAAGAGATTTTGTCTATAGCACTATGTATTTCAAAGTTTCAAAGTGATTTATTAAACCAAAGGTTTTGTTACGAATTGATTGCAAAAGTGCTAAATATGTTATTCAAAAAGATGTTGAAAATATTGAATATATGGCAAGCTATTTTAAGTGTTTTCGATTTTGATATTGAATATATTAGAGGATCTCAAAATACCATTCCTGATTTTCTCACCAATGAATTTCTGCAGTGTCACAATAGCAAGTAAGCGGTCGAAAGACAAGAGCCCTACCACTGATAAACCAATTGTTAAAAAAGAACTTGTTTCTTCCTTGGAGATTGTTAACCACTTCACTCCCTTAGGTACCATTCCTAAGCCTAATTATTCTTCTATTTTGGTCTCACCCTATAATCCTTATGCTTTAACCCCAATGAACCAACTTGTTAAAACTGTTTGTCCCAAAGCTTCCAATGCTTCCCAGTATGTTAGAAAACAATATTTTCAAAACCTGTTTTCCATTGAGTTAAATAGGAATTCCATGCCTGATCCCTTCACACTTGCCACCAGCTACTTTCCCCCAATGTTTCACTGGATCGCTGAACATAATGGAAAGACTGTGCAATATTATTCTGATATTTTGCATCATGAAAAATCAATCACTATTAAAGCCATAACTGATAAAGCCGATGCTACTAAAGTTATTTACCACAATGTTTTCCTGAATCATATTATTTCAGAAGAAATGTGGGGCCCCAACCTTGCCTCCACAAGAAGGCTACCAAACTCCTTTGTCCTTTATTCATATCATGATTACCTCATTGCTTGGTTCAGATTTATGTTACACCAGAATGAAAACATGACTCATTCATGTTTTGTTAATTTTGATAAGGAGTTCAATTCTGATTTGCCTCTTTGGTTCATCCGCTGGTGGACCCAGTGTGACTCTACTATTGAAATACTCCTAGAACCACTGATTAATTTTTTTTCAATATTTTAGAAGTGTGTTCAAAGTTAATGCTCATGGTGCTAAATTCCCTCCTTTGCTCTACTTCATTAAGAGGTACAAGGTTCCTTGGATCCTGAAATGGCAATATGATAAGGACGGAGATGTTCTTGTGCGTCGCTGGTATGTTAAATGGTGGGATAAGTTTCCACACACATAGTCAGTTGTTAACAATGTTAATAGGGATTTTCAACCAAATGCTTTACCTGCAGTGAAAATTAATACCCCAGTGCAAAAGGCTGAACTAGTTGATGCACCTGCTTTCACATCTAAAACTGTTAAAGACTATTAAGCCTAAGAAGAAGGGTTCTCCTTTAGATGAAATTCGCAAGGACCCTGATGCTTTATATGCTCTCCTTAAGATGATAACAAAGGAGAAAGAAGCTGCTGATGATTCAGGAGATGAACGATCCTTTGAAGCATCTGTTATTATAATGTTTGTTTCAAGATTCCCTCTGTTCTTATCAAAAATATGACTAATAAGGTGATTCTTGGACTCCAATTTATAAATGCTTTGTACCCCTTTTTTGTTAAACATGATGGAATTACTACTGATCCTTTTGGACAAGGAGTAAAATTCAGATTTGCTTCAAAATTTGAAGTTGATACTGATTATGCTTTGAATTTGATTCATGCTAAAGGAAAACATATTGTTGAATTGCCTCATGTTACACGATTTGATATTAATGTGCTTTTTCAAAGACCACTAATGGGTTCTGTCAAATGCTTCACAAATGTTTTTACACGTAATGCTTACAATAGTGATATGTTTATCATTACTGTTTGTCCTAATATATATATAAAAGCACAAAATTTTCATTCAAACACAAATGATTTTTTTTAATAGAAATTCAAATACAAACTCTCACCAAATTTTTTCCAAAAGTTCACTCTTTTACTTACTTAAAAAAATAATAACGATAACTTGGGGTTTTTTAAATGATTAAGGTTAAGTATTTCTTTATTTATTTTTTTAAAGTCGTACCATTTCATTCAAACACAAAGTTTGCAATTACCACTGTTGGGAAATTTAGACTCTTGTTGATAAAATTAACAAGTTTTAAACTTAAGTTGTTAAATAGATTTATTATGAATAATATTGTTAAAACAAACAAATTTCAATATCATGTCAATATCATGCACAACGAAATAGTAAATAAGACAGATATGATGACCCAAGAATATTAATGAAACAAACTAGTTTCATAGTAAAAAAAACATGGAGGGAAACATTCCTAAAAAACAATTCGCTATAGTAAAAAAAAGTTTCAGATTTAGTACAAAACTTTTGTCTTCAGACTCTACAATCCCCGTAAATGAACTTATAGTAGAAATCTTCTACCACTTCAGAACCTCTAAACTCTCAATACATGAACGCTATCCTTTTGCACGTATCCCAGTACGTGGCTAATTCCAGCAACTTGAAGATGTTGTTGGTTGTAAAGTTCTTCACTTCATCAACAATGAAGATCAAAAAGTATTTGGTTACAAAACCCTAAGGCGTAAAAGACGTAGTAATTTATTGTAAAAGACGTAGTAATTTATTGTAAAAAGAATAAGACGTAGTAATTTATTCTGCATGTGTTCTCCTTATATGGCGGCCTTTATATATGTTTAGGGTTGTGAGAAAAGAAATCCTATACATACATGTCAGCTATGACAAAAAATTAGATCTGGAAATTTTGATTTCGTAGATCACGACAGATTCAGCTTCTATCGAGCTTCGTTCTTAAATCTCGATAGATACTGTTTCTGTCGAGATTTAATGAACAACTTTTCTTCACTTGTTTCTTAGTTCAGTCTTCATGGCTTTAATACTTGACTTGAACTCTTATTTCTTGAAGTACTAAACCTATCTTAGATCTACCAAATTACAAGTAAAGTACATTTTGTCAAAGGATTAGCTAATTATATAAAATATATCCTTAACAACCAACATGTTTCCATTAAAAGTTTGCTCTTTTCCTTTTTTTTTTTTTTTAACAAATTTTGTTTTTAAATAATGATAACCTTATATTTAACTCCTAATTTTTTTTAGGTTGACGTATCCACAATTTTGTTGGATTGCATAGAGGCTATGGCACATTAAAATATTAGATAAGTTTGGATAAGAGACTTTACAAAAATTATTGCATGATTCAAGCTTTACATGATGTGGTTGTTATCTAAGAAATTATTGTTAAAGATCTGTTTTGTAAATGAACTATGTTTCATTTGTGTAATTATATGTGGGATTCAACTTACTGTTTTTTGATAATAACTAATTTATTACCACATCAAAAATGTTATGTATAGTTTTTTATTATTATTTCAAAGGTAGTTGCTAAATCTTGAATTTAAGCATTTTTTTTTTTAATTTTTGTTATGATGTGTAGTAAGTGACTAAATTTTAAGATTAAAAGTAAGTTGATAACTCTCATAAATAAATTTGAATTATCGTTTTTTTAATTAATAACTAATTAAAGAAAGAAGTGTGAATAAAAATTTGGATACACGAATCATTTTAAAAAATTTGTTCTTTTTCTATACTTCACTGAAAAAAAAAAGATAGCACATGCTTAGCGGCTCTTCTACTTTTTTTTTTTTCAATTTTTTTTTTTTAAATTTGTAAAGCTTAATAGTTTTCACTCATCATTGTTCGAAGTTGCTACATTTTAATCACAAAAAAATATATAATGTGATGAGATTTATGCATTTGTGGGTGAAAGAATTTTTTTTAATATATAAATATCATTACACCCCTAGAAATTGGTGTGATTGAAAACTATAGTAGGCTCTTCTGAGCGACTACTATCTTTTGTTTTTTTTGGTGAAGTATAGAAAAAGAATACATTATTTAGCTTTGGGGTAATTACATTCTCTTCCTTAAGATTTGGGGGGAATTGACACTCCACTTCAAATTTGAAGGGGAATAACACTCTCCCCTAGACATTCAATTGACAAAATTTTATTAAATTAATATTAAAAATGTTGCGTACTAACCAACTCTTTGCTTAAGGGCAGGTTTAATTCTAAAATTATCTTATTTTATAATTAAAATTCATTGTTTTAAAATTTTAAATAATGTGTATTTAAAAATATTAAGAGTGAATTTTTTTTTTCAATAGGTTATGGAAAGATTTGCCGTTGCAAGTGTTTTGATACTTGATAAATTTCAAATTTTTATTCTATACTTGAGAAAATGTGAGCAACAAGTAGAAAATGTGTTTTCCATAGTATTTTCAAGAACACAACCAAACACTAAAAAATATTTTTTGAAGTATTTTTAAAAATACTACTAAACACTTAAAAATATTTTATTTTCCAAAAAACATTTTCACCTGAAAACATTTTACATAAAATCTAACACAGCCTAATACAAACAAAAAGAGGTAGAGTTAGTGATTTTTCCTTTCAAGTTTGGGGAGAAGAGTTATTTCTCATACCCTAAGGAAGAAGAGTGTAGTTATCCCTTTAGTTTTTAGCTTTTTTGATGAGGTATAGAAAATATAAGAGTTTTTAAGTTTTTAGTTAATGTATAGCTCTTTAAAATTTAGAGTCTGTTTGGTGATATTACTCTAATAATATTATTTAAATATTATAAAAATATATATAAATAAAAAAGTGTTGTAAAAACACGTATTGCATTATTTAAATAACAAAAATAGTTATTTAAATTATCAAACCAAACAAACCCTTATTTTTCCCGCACATTTTATATTTTCAAAACTTTTCGACGTACAAGTTAAACTTTGAAGGTACAAGTATTCTTAGCACTTCGAGAAAAACAAAACCTAGTATAAGTAACCCTCGTCAGAAAGTACATTTTCAAAAAATCCAAAAGAAAAAGACACAAAATTTGTTTTTATATTCCTTCCCTTTCTTCTCTGCTTCAGAATGGCGGACATTAGGCGCAGCAGGAAGACACCACTGAGCCTCCACCATCGCCATTACCGTCTTCTCCAAGATCTCTCCGCTCCTCCAAGCACTCTTTCGGTACTCACTCCTTATATTATATATATATATATATATATATATCTCTCTCTCTCTCTCTCTCTCTCTCTCTAAGAAATTATTCAAAATTTTACCCTAATTATTGAATATTGTGTCTCCCGCAGACGATGATGGTACTCCCCTCATCGATTTCGATTCTCCTCCACTCCGTACTCCTTTTTTTTTTTTTCCTATAATATTTTTGAAATTTTTTAGGGTAAATGTTGATTTGTTTAGTGTATAGAATAGGAGAAGCGAAGCCATCGATTGTCATCGAGGACGATGATAATATTCCCGATGATTCTGATTCTTTGCTCGGTATTTCTTTTATTTTTCCCCTTTTAAGTCTTGTACGCCATGTGTATGTATAAATTTCTGTATGAAAGAAAGTGTTTTTGTTGTTTTATCATGCGATTCATTTTGAGTGGGTCTGTAGAGAAAGAGAAAGAAGCCAGCGGAGGTTAAGATCGATGGTAGGCGGCGTCCATGTAAAGTTTCGACTCGAGATAATGAAAACTATATGGTTGGCTTTATTGACCGTATTGTCGATTTTTGTTGTTGGTTAAAGAAAATCGACATTACGGTCGATTAACCCAACTATATAGGATAGAATGGTGAAGAAGAATACATGTGCTCAATCTCAATTAGCCGGTTAAAGTTCTATAGTTGGTTTAAGATTCATTGGTTTTTTGTGTGCAGAATTAATACCTATTTTGAATTTTAATTAGAGATTATGTGTTAATATATTTGTTATGTAAATAGTTAAGTTTCATTGGTTTAAGATTCATTTACTGTCAAGAAAAAGTTTTCAAGTTTGATAAATTTAGATAATGAATTTTTTTTTGATAAATATTGGATTTCATCTAGTGGAATGTGCTTGGTTTTTCTGGCTCTATAACTGGTAATATAGTTATTTTTCTCTTTTAGTGGTACTTTTAGATAAAATATTACTTTGTTTTATCTTCTGTGCTTTTAAATAGTTTCTTTATAAGGCCGTGAGATTACACTTCTGTGTTGGCTATGCCTATGGAAATGTGGAACAGGATATTCTGAGTTATCCTCTAGACAAGACTTTTCTTGTCTCTGTTCTATCAAGTTTTTGAAGTAATGATGTCTGTCTGTTAATTAACAATTCACAATATTAATTGCTGTATTTTATTATTCAAAGCCTTATTAAAGGTTAATATTACCAAAAATAGTAATAAATGAGGCAGAAGCACAAATTTGGTAAGTTTTTGGGTTTCACCTTTAATATTTCTGAGAGTGCATGACTTTCAACATACATTGACAGTCGCCGCTTTCATAAATTGTTTCTTTTGACTACATCTCTTGATTATTTCCAAACTTGACTGAACTGCACTTTTTCTGAAGGAAACTATCTTATAAACTATCTGGCAACCAGAGGACCTGACTGGGAGCCTTTTGTGGTTGGATCCCTAATCCAACTACTTTGTCTTATTACAAAGTTTGGGTGGCTTGATGATGATAGATTCAAAGAGGTGATGAAATTTGTAAGCCAGGTGATTTTTTTTTTCCCCTTTTTTGATGTTTTAATTTATTTATTTTCTTTCCTCGTTATTTTTTAAAATGATTGCTTCTAGGAAATCTATACCATCATCTTCTCCTATGGCATATTTGTTTTCTTGTTGTGTTAGGTTGTTAGTACAGGACTTTTTGTATAATATAACATTTTGGTTACATTATTATAGCGGTATTTTGTCGTCATCATCATCATCATAAATAATTGTATGCATTGATTTGTTTAGGTCTTTTGGGTTGATACCAATTATCTAGGTAATTGGTAATCACATTGTATCTTGGTCTAACTACCAGGGCTGACTTGGGCTAAAAGGCATATTCAAACCCAAATTCAAGTTTTGGAAAATTGCCTACAGCCCTTTTATGATAAGTAATAAAATTGTGTAAAAGCATAGGAACCTCCTCATGTATATATGGTGTATAGAATGGTGAAGAAGAATACATGTGGTCAATCTTGTTTAATATTGATTAAGATATGCTTGCTTACAAATTATATGCTTTCATCAAGCACCATATCTTGTGCCATTGGTTTGAAGATATTGAATCAGCTTGTTTCTTTCTGAAACATGGAGAAGTTCTTTTTGACATCTCATGATGTCATTTGTGCTGAGGCAGTAGTGTTATATATATATATGTGTGTGTGTGGTGTGTGTGTGTGTGTATGTGTGTGTGTATTCCTGTGTCTTGGCTTTTTAGTGAAGGTTATTTTTCTTGGATAGAATGTAAACTCTTTATTTCTTGTTTGATAACGTTTATGAATAGTCTGCTTATGATCTTTTAATTGAGGAAGCAGGTTGCTTTGAGCAATGTAAAATTATTGAAAGGAGTTGGTTTTATGTCAGATCCTGTTTTGGTTGATTCTTCTTCGACAATCCAGTCTGCTTCTAATCTGATATTTAGTGGGTAATTGTCTTTTTGGGTGGTTGGTTGTTCTTAACTGATTTGGAGTGGAGGAATGCTTGAATTTCCTAAGAACTAATTCTGTTCTATCTTCTGTTATTTGATTATTTTTTGTCTAGAATTGGGAACTTAATGTCATCTATGTCAGTTGTAGCCAGTTTGTAAAATGAAAATGTTGAGGTGATAGCTGGGCTGTGCTTTGACAGGTTTGTTCTTAATATTACTGAAAATATTAATGAAGATGAATTTTGGTTGCTTACATGCTTATAGTCTTTATATTCTGCTTATACCACTTGACAGATGTCATTTTATTGTAATTTCAATTGAACTCAACTTGGCTAAGTCTTAATCCCAACTAAATTATGGTTGACTATGGGTTTGTTTGGATATTGCTTATTTTATTGAAATTGAAATCTTATTACTGAAAGTGCTGTAGATAAAGATAAAAGTTAGTTGAAATGTTACAGTAGGATCTATGAATAGTATCAAAAAGTGTAGTAGGGGCCCATAAATAGTAGCAAAAATAAGCTGAATAGTAAAATAATTTTAATTTTAATTTTAATCCAAACACATGCCATATGTATCTTTTCCTATCATTATATCGTATCAAAGGTTAGACTCTTGTTAACCTAAGTTAAATCACTCTCTAATTTCTGCAAGGATTCTCTTTCATGCATTGTGAGTTGTGATTAAGTTTTATGCTAGCTATCAATTTACAGCACCCACCACTTTTCTTTGGGCTTGGCACCAGCTTTATATGAAGATTAGGACACTAAGCATCACACAGGCAGAGTTCCATTTGACTCTGTATGTTTCTTCTTGTTATCTTTCTGTGTGAACAAGTAGCTTGTGTTTCTATTTAATTAGGGGTCATGGGTGCAATTGCTGATTGGGTTTTTAAAATAAAGTCTTTTAGTTAAAATTTTCTTCTTTTTTCCATAATAGATAAAGATTCTTGGTCAATGTATTGATTACAAATATGTCATCTTGGTTCATCAATTGTCAGCCCATTTCTGGATTGCCTTCTATGCTTCAAAATAAGATAGCTATTTCTTTCAAGGATCAGTTAGTTTTTCAAGTTTTCCAGATATCTCTAACTTCACTGCACTAGCTTAAAAATGATGGTAATACATTGGTTTTTATGTTAGAATGGTATCTTTGTATTTTTTTTTTCTTTACAAACTTTTATTTGATTGCAGTATCATTTTTTTTTTGTTGACAACCCCCCCCCCCCCCCCCCCCCCCCCCCCACCAAAAAAAAAGTTGGAAGCAAGTTGCAGGAACTGGCTCTTTCAGTATTCTTTAATGTTTTAGCATTTGATTTAATGGGGACATCATTTGATGAAAGTCATATGAGATTGGTATGGTATTGGTATATTAAACTTTTTTTGAGGCAAAAGATCTTAATATAACTCATTAGCCTTTTATGTTTTTTCTATTTTGGTACTCTTCAGTTAAAACTATTGTTGCCTTGTGGTGTACAGATTCCAATTTCTTGGAGGCCAGTTATTTAGGATCCCTCGACACTTCAAATATTTAAAGCTGTCCTGGAGAGATATGTTCTTTATGCTGTATCCTGTTGCAGCATCTAACTTTACTTTCATTATTATACTTTTTCTGATCTGCAATTAAACTTTGGTTGTTGTTAATTTGTTGGGACTTATATTTTAGACATTTTAAATCCCATTTACTATTACATAGTGGTATGCCTGAATAAGGTATTCACAGATGATTCATGTCACAGTTTAAATCCCATTTTGAATTGACCACAATGTTTTTAATCATACTATTGGCTTGTTACAATTTTTGAATCCTTTTAATTTTGTTGACGCTTGACAAGTTGGCTTTTTGACAAAAGTGCATTTCCAACTTTTCCATCTTTGTGTCAAATGGTTCATTTGGAAGGAAAGGAATTACCGGACATTCAAAGGCATTGAACAACCTATGGTGGTAGTGAAGTTGATTTTTTCTTTGCACTTTGTACGATTAGATGGCTACTATGGGTGGTCATTCCTTCTCTAGTTTGTTGGATCTTCTTGATTTTTCTACTTTTACATAATTTAGATGCACTTCCAGCACACTGGTGCTGTTTCCTTGTCTTTCTTTTCATGCTGATGGGCAAGTCCAAGGGGTTCTTCCTTAGAAAGATATCATTATGTTATTTTAAAAAAACTAGTTAGCTTAAAAATTATATAGTTTAGACTTCTATAGATGTGATGATTTAAACCAACATGTAAACTCTCATGGGAAGGGTTGGAAAGGGTAGTAGGGGGAGGGGGATTTAGGCTTGTTGCTTGTGAGGAGATACTTGTTGATTTCATGATGTTTTGATTGTTGTTTCCTTGCTATTTATTTGGTGGAAATTTATTTTTTATGAATAAATTCCTTGGTTGTTTTCCTTTTTGTAGCTAATGGAAGATATGTGATGAATTTATTTAAAGCTTCATAAACATACGTCAAGACTATTGAGCCAGTGATCTTATCCCAAAAAAATATTTCTGGAAATTTTATCTAGCAAAGCAACAGGAGCCTTGGGAAAGCTAACCCATTAAAATTTAAAGAAAAATTAGTTGTTTTATTTATCTCTCAATATTATCATTTTGAAAATTGTAATTGTCAAAGTTTTTGCACATTGTAACCAAATCATGATGGGGAGTTGGGAGAATTCATTTACATAACTGGAATGTGTTGATTACTTTAAAAAATAGGCCATTTTCGGTCATTTTAAAATTTACTTAAATATTTACATGTATTGCCCGTCTATGTACTAAAATAACAGTATATTGATTATATTTATTTATGGATCATTTTATCCCCACTGAAATTTGTTCCCTTTTGGTTTGGAGGTAGGTCTTGCTGATGATGATAATTCTCATGCATTTTGTCGTCTGCTTGGCCACTTTAAAGTGAATTATCAGGTGACTTTGACTATATGCTCACTCAATATATGCATTCAACTGCTTCTGATGTGCCTTATGTTGTCTGTTTGGCTTAATTGCTTCCTGTTGATTGGTAATTTGCTTAATCTCAAAATAAAATATAACTATAAGATGCTTGTGTTTATAATATCCATTTTAACTATTTGGCTGGAAATTTTTTTTGAAAAGCTACACCTTTTTCACATCCAGAGTTTGTTCTCTTGTAGGACAAGAACTTTTTTTTATTCTAGATGCTGTAGTTCATCGATGTATATTTGTGTTAGTTTTTGAAAATTTTTTGGAGGTAGTATAAGAGTAGTGTAATCATGAAAAGGAACTTATGGCAATGCGTATCTATCTTTGTTTTGGTGCAAAATTTTCTTTTTAAGATAAAATGTGTGTATATAGATTTCCTAAATGTTTCGCTTGAAATGCCTAGCTCAACGGACAGTGTTATGTGAGTTATTATAAATTTGCTTGATGGACAGCCTATACTATGGTGGGGCTTAATTGGATGGACTATATGAGAACCATATTGCCTATATCTGATCTCTAAAATTGACCTAATTTCCTTTCTGAAATTTTCCCGGAGACAATTCTAGACCCAGCATTGTAGTAAAGTTTTCAGTTTAAAGGGTGGTTGTAGAAATAATTATTGTTTTCAAGCTTTCTTGTGTGAAAATCAGTGGAACAATGTTAGTTGTATGAAAATTTATAGCAGTGTTATTGTAGAAGGAAAAATGAGTGTGGATTTAAGACTGATTGAGTGTGTGTGTTTTTTATAAATAAAAGAACTGGAATGATGTTCCTAATACTTAAGTGCCTTTTTGGCTAGTTGGCGGAAGTTAGTGTCTGTTTTAGGGGTTTTTTCACACTGTTGACATTGATCTGAGGTGTAGGGACTGTCACAATTTAGTCATCCTACCAATCTTGATTGAATTCGACTCTGCTTGGGTCATGTGAGTGGTGGTTGATGTTGGTGTTAGAGAGGGTATAAATATCTAGGTCTGTGTGTGTGTGTGTGGTCACTGAAGCCTAGGAAGAGAAATGATGTTGTTGTTGGAGTTGGATAACACCGAAGTTGTGGGAAGTTATGGCGTTGGCTGTGAAAGGGGGCTTTAGTTCTCTGATACAATGTTGTGCTTTGGGAAATGTGTTTAGGTTTAATTAACGTACCCAAACACACATGTATTAATTTTTTTGGATACATTTTAAATGGGGAGGGGAGATTTGAACCTTGAATGTCTTTGAAAAACACTAGGAAATGCTATCTGATCTAAGGGTCACTCACGCAAGTACATATATATAAGAGGTGAGTAATTTGTATTACAAATTTATTCTTCACTTATACACATTCATAACAGTTTGCATTCCTTGTTGCCAGAGGTAATTATGAAGTTGGCACTGATTTACAACCCTTAAAGGAAGATGTTGGTCATAATGTCTTATGCAACAGAAACAAAGGAAGTGCTGGGTAGCGAATCATAAGAAATGAGCCCTTTAGTTGCTGGAGGAGGATTTTGTTGGAGATGTTGCCACAATGTGGACTTTTAGAGTGACCGATAATGCAATTAATATTTAGGGTTCACATGTTACTTAAAGTGAGGGATATGGTTAGTCCATTAACCAATTATTCATCCAGAGCTTATGGGGAGCTCTGTTTTTTGAGCTGGATGTATTTTATACTATTGAACTTTTAGAAGGGTGCTTTTGTCTTGGGATGAGGAGGGGTAAAGCGTGAAGGGGGATATGTAGCTGATTCTATTTTTTGTTTGTTCAAGATTGAGGATGGTTTTATTCGGGTAGTTACAAGGGTGTATAAACCGAATGATGAAGCAGAAATTGGGGATTCGTAGGGGGAATAGACATGTCATATTTAATGCACTGAAGTTGGGGACATTTTATTGCATTGAGATTTTCTAGTGAGAGACATGGTTGTCTTAAATGCTAGCTATTTTGTAGTTCTCTTGTTTTATGTTAGAAAATGCATTGGTGGATATTCCTTTAAAGGGCAGCCTGTACTCATTGGTCCAACAATTAATTATCTTACTTTTCTCATATGACCATAGTTCAGAACAACAGTAGAAATAACTCTCTAATAGGATGCACACCTAGAGAAAATAAAGCTCCCACAACCTGAAATCATAGACAAGGGGTCATGTCGGAGTTTTGAACTGAACAGAAAAACTTCCAAATCCGTTTCAATGGGGGACAATTAGAATCACTCCAATTTTTGAACAAAATGTTGGGGGGGGGGTGTTGGGCCATTGTGGGGTCTGATTTCTATAAGGGGAACTTCTGACTTCCATTATATTTTGTCTATTTTCTCTTATTTTTTGGTGAGCAGAGTTACTGATGGTTACGTGAAATCGTTAATGCTGATGGTTATACTGATTTGATATGCTTAATAGCAGACTTTACGTTGAAGTCTCTTCGTTCCTGACAGGTTTATTTATCTCCCATAACTTTTGAGTATTTTTTATGAAGAAATTATGGAATTTGATTTTATTATGGATAGATTTAATGAAATTCCTTGTCTGAATTGATGAATTCGATATCTTTTACCAGTGGGCTGCCGGTTTATTACCTTTTAAGGCTGTGGTCAAGATTCATCACATATATACGGTTTTTGATTCCTGACACAGCAAACCTGCTGGATGAATATGCACCCAAGGTTGTAGAAGTTTCATTTTTACAAGATTTGATTCTTTGCAGGTGAGATAGCAGCTATAATTTTATCAGTGATGCAATGCTTTGATTTTCAGTAAGTAAATTTTTACATTACTTTTTGTTTCATTTAGCTGCTACTGTCTGAATTTTCTGATGAACTCTCTGAGGATCCACTTGATAATGCTGAACTCATTCAGGATTAACTTGATTTTGTTCCTTACCTTTGCCTCTTTGTATGTTTCTTGGTTAGTTAACTTACTACTGCATCTTTTTTTCATTTTTGTATGGTTGTTGCAAAACATATCATATTGGGTCACCTTACGAATTATGACGAAATAAAAAAGATTATATAGGTCTACATAAGTCAAACAACAACAATCGTAATAATACGTAGCTCAACTATATAAAGATGCGAAGACTATAAGTTGTGATTGCTTTGGACAGTAACAAATTGACAATGCGATGATGCTATTCAGAAGATCAAGTATGCCATTAATTAATATGGCCTTCACGGGCTGTTACTACAAAATACGCGAGTCTTAGGCCGTGTTTTTTTCAGCTGCGTTTGCAAAAATGCGGCCTAAGACCCTAGTTGGGCCGCGTTTATGAAAAACGCACCCACAACACCTAATTTATGGCCGCGTGTGTTGAACGCAGCCCAAGCCCAAGTCTGTAGCTGCGTTTTTTGGTTTTCCAGCCGCATTTTTCTGGAATGGGCTAAAGCCGCGTTTTAAAAACGTGGCTTCAAACCCATCTGAAATATATATATATATATATATATATATATATATATATATATATGTCTTAAAGCCGCGTTTTAAAAACGCGGCTCTAGGTTTGTCCTAAAGCCGCGTTT
Organism: Castanea mollissima; assembly: GCA_014183005.1. NCBI lineage: Eukaryota > Viridiplantae > Streptophyta > Magnoliopsida > Fagales > Fagaceae > Castanea > Castanea mollissima. The sequence continues at coordinate 42,140 of JACAVU010000060.1, forward strand.
ATTGAAAAACACGGCCATAGTTACCCCTGAAGCTGCATTTTTTAAATGCGGCTTCAAGAATCCCTGAAGCTGCGTTTTAAAGAACGAGGCTAAAAACCCTACTATAAATTAGAAATAAAAAATCTCCTTACCAAAAAAATTCCCTTGCTCTGTCTAAGCCCTTCGAACCCAATTCCCTCAAAACCCAAACCAAACCAAACCACTCTCGGTCACCTCTAAGCTCGCCACCATCCCAGTCCTCTCCTTCACTAGCGGCAAAATCGGTGAGACCCAACTCAAACTCAAGTCCGCCCCACTCGACACCGCCCGCGCCACCCTCACCCGCATCGTCACTGACCTCTAGACCAAGCGCTGCGGCACCGCCTCCACCCTTACTGCCTTGGGTCTCTCCCTCTCTCAATCCAACTCTCAATCTCACTCAAGACACTGACAGGGCCGACTAACAGTAAGTTTTTTAAATTGATTGTTTTGATTTTTGTTTTAGGGTTTCGATTTTTGGTTTAGGGTTTTGATTTTAGGTTTAGGGTTTCGATTTTGTGATTGTAGGGTTTCGATTTTAGGTTTAGGGTTTTGATTTTAGGTTTAGGGTTTCGATTTTGTGATTGTAGGGTTTCGATTTTAGGTTTAGGGTTTCGATTTTGGGTTTAGGGTTTTGATTGCAGGGGTTTACAAAAAAAGTTGGGTTTTGGGATGCAAAGCCTGATCCCAACAAATCCATCCGCTATGGATCAATTCAATTTGGATCATACAAGTTAAGTTAGGTTACCAATTTTCCTGTTTACCCCTATATCTTATTGTTGGTATTAAAGGTCATGCAATTGGTTGTTAAAATAGTTATGAAAAATATTGTTTTCCTAGTTTTACTCTTTCCCCAATTATCATATATAGTGATCACTCACAAATTTTATATTTGGAAAGGAAATGCAAATTTTATCCTCTTCAAGCATATTTTCTGGAGGCAAGGTTCACCTCCAAATTTGTTTGAATGAAAAAAATCCTTCCAACCCAGATTGTGACTATGATCCACATTTACTTTTAGTCATGTATCATATTTTATAATTAAGTCATGTGACGTGTTTAAATGATTTAATGAATTATATGATTCAATACGTATTAATTGTTTTAGAAACCATCACATAACAGATAGAAAAATATTTTTTCAAACCAATTTGAAGAAAAATTGTCTTATTTGTTAGGAACAAAATTATGATCAAGAAGAAAATTTAGAAAAATATGGGGACAAAATTAGGAACAACAAGAAATTTTAAGAGGAGTGCATATATTTCAAAATCTTTTTTTTATCACTATCGACATCACTGTAAAGCCACAGCAGGCTTAGTGCAGCTAATGGTGGTTCTGCAGAAGGCACTCTGATGGTGTAGCAATAGAGCACACGGCCTGCAGTTGGTTTAAGGGAATTGAGTCACACAACATGTAGTTTAGCAAGGGATGATTAGTGTCAATTCTGGTATGGTTGAGATGCCACGTGTCCTGTGATGATTAGTGATTAGAAATTCTGCTATTCCAAGAGCATTTCCCGCTGAGTTAGTTAGAGTTTGTTAGGAAAATTCTCATGTATAAATATCTTTTTACTTGTAATCTTATTAGTGTGTGAATCAATAATACAATTCAAAGATACATTGAATCCAGACTTTTCTCTCTAAAATAGCTTGCTTTTCATGGTATCAGAGCCATCAATGGCGTCCTTTGCAAGTTCAACCTCTGCTACTATAGGTTCTACAAGTACCATTGCTTCTAATCATGTCATCAATCCGTCATTGTTGCTTCTCTCTAACGTGACGAGTATGATAACAGTGAAGCTAGACTACAATAATTATTTGGTTTAGAGGCACCAGATCGAAGTAATCTTGGAGGTCTACCCTTTGATCAATTTCATCGAAGACTCCAACGGAGCTCCTGATCCATTCATGAAGGACAGCTCAGGGAATTATACCACTAAAGCAAAATCTTGAATATGTTCACTGGAAGAATCGTGAACAAGCACTGTTTATGTTTATCAATTCTACTCTCTCTCCACCAATTCTTGCTTTTACAGTGGAGCAGAAATCAGGTAGAGGAGTATGGAAGATTCTCGAGAAACGTTTTGCCTCTATTTCTCATTCTCATACTCTCAGTTTGAGGGATGAGCTGATGAGTATCAAGAAAGGAACTGAGACAATTGATAGTTTCTTTCGAAGGATTAAAGAAATTCATGACAAATGGAGTGCTAATGCTGTTTGTGTAAATGAAGAAAAGCTAATTCATCTAGCACTTGAGGCACTTCCTCCTAGTATGATGCATTTTGCTCTACAATCAGGACCAAGAATGATGTGTTTAGTCTTGAAGAATTGAATACCCTATTGAATGCTGAAGAAAGATCCATCAAGAAACGATCTATTTACAAAGAATCTACATCACTAGCTATTTCTATGAATCACTTCAATAATAATTTCAATAATCGTGGCAGAGGCAAGAATAATAGCAACATAGGTCATAGAAATTGTAGAAGTAATGGTAATGCTCAATTTCATGGGAATTTTAGTCCTAGTAGTGGTGGTCGAGCTTATGGATCCTTTGGCAATGGTCAAGGTTCATTCTTTGGACCTCCTAGTGGTTCAAGTTCATCACAATTTCAGTCTAAATCTGATTCACAACTCTCATAGAATTAGAGGTCTACTTGTCAGATCTATGGCAAGAATGGTCATACTGCCCTTGATTAACCCATAGAATGAATTTTGCCTATTAAGGGAGGCATGCTCCAGCCAAACTTGCTTCAATGACTACAAGTTCTATGGCTGCTATTGCTAACTCTACTCAGAATTCACAGTGGCTCATTGATACTAGAGCATTTGATCATGTTATTCCTGATTTGGCTTAACTCTCTTCATCGGCAACCAACAATTGGTAATGAATCAGTCATAGTTGGCAATAGGCAAGAATTACTAGTGACTCATATTGACAATGGTAAGCTAACTACACCGTTTCATGATTTCAAGCTTGATAACATTCTTTGTGTTCCCCAACTTGCATCAAACTTGCTTCCTGTTCATAAGTTGTGCCTTCAAAATAATGTTTTTTGTTATTTTGATACATACAAGTTCTTAATTCAGGATTTAGCTATGGGAAAAATTCTTTACAAAGGATTGAGTAAAGATGGAGTATATCCTATTCCTCCTCTGTCCACTCTTTCTTCTTCACCAGTCAGCTTTACTGGCTTTGTTGGTGTGTTTGATCAAGCATTACTTTGGCATAAGAGGCTTGGCCATCCTTGCTCCAAGATTCTTCATTCTGCTTTATTTGATTTTCAGTCTGTTCATGATCATGTTAATAATGACATTTGTTCATAATGTCCAGCTTGTATAAGTGCTAAAATGCACAAGATTTCTGTTCCTAAACATGTATCAGATTCCACATTTCCTTTAGAATTGATTCACTCTGATGTATGGGGTCCTGCTTCCATTGTTTCAGAACTTGGACATAGGTTTTATGTCATTTTTGTGGATGATTTTACTCATTTCACATGGATGTTTTTACTTAGACATAAATCTGATGTGTTCAATGTTTTTGGTCATTTTAAATCTCTTGTTGAGAATTAATTTAACACTACTATAAAGATTTTGAGGTCTGATAGAGGTGGTGAGTATGAGAATCATAAATTCAAGTCTTTTTGCTTAGCTCATGGAATTTAGCATCAATTTTCTTGTCCATATTCACCTCAATAGAATGGTGTTGCTGAAAGGAAACATAGACATATAGTTGAGAGTGGATTTGCTATGCTTCATCAATCTCAACTCCCTTTGTTTTTTTGGTCATATGCCTTTAGCACTGCCATTTTCTTGATTAATAGAATTCCATCTTCTGTCTTGAATTTTGTCTCACCTTGGGAAAAGCTTTTTCATAAGAAACCACCCTTCCAGGCTTTAAAAGCCTTTGGTTGTGCATGTTACCCTTTACTTAGGTCCTACCCTTCTCATAAACTTCAACCTAAGTCATCTCAATCTATTTTCTTGGGTTATCCTCCTATGTCAAAAGGTTATATTTTCTTGGATGTTACTTTTGATAGGATTTATATTTCTAGTCAAGCAATATTTCATGAATCTGTTTTTCCCTCATACTCTTCAGTTTCCTCTAATTCAACCCCTTCTATGTCTTCTTCAGTCACTCCCTTTTCTAAATTATGGTTAGCTTCCTTGCTTTCTTTACCTGTTGAGTCTTCCTTACCTGTTGATTCTACTTCCCTTTCTTCTGTGTCTACTAGTCCTTCTCCTAATATTCCTTCCTTGCCTAGCCTTACTTTCATTGAAATCCCCTCTTTGGATTTTACTTCTATCCCTTCTTCCTCTCTACCTTCTTTTTATACTTCTATTGTCCTTGTGTCCAATACACTTACTGTTAATGTGCATCCTATGGTGACTAGATCCAAAAATGGTACATTTAAGCCCAAAGCTCTTGTTGTTGTTACTGATCATACTACCATTGAACCTTCTACATACTCTATGGCTTCCAAGCACAAACATTGGGTTGAAGCCATGAATTCTGAGTTCAACAGTTTGCTGCAACAAAAGACTTGGTATTTGGTTCCTTTGCCATCTGGTAAGAATGTGGTAAGATGTAAGTGGGTTTTTAAAATCAAGAGGAATAGCGATGGCAGTCTAGCTAGATACAAGGCAAGGTTGGTTGGAAAAGGATATCTTCAACAATATGGCTTAGATTATGAGGAGACTTTTAGCCCTGTGGTTAAGCCTACAACTGTCAGGATTATTTTGGCTCTAGTTGTTCAGTTTGGGTGGTCTTTAAGGCAATTAGATGTGTCTAATGCCTTTTTACACGTATTTTGCAAGAGGAAGTGTACATGACCCAACCTCCTGCCTATAGGGATCCTTTCAGTCCTAATCATGTTTGTCTTCTTCATAAGGCAATATATGGCCTTAAGCAAGCTCTAAGGGCTTGGTTTGATAGCTTTACCACTCAGTTGTTTCATCTTGGGTTTCATGCTTTTGGGGCTGACAGTAACTTGTTTATCCTTATTCACTCTTCTTGTGTGGTTTACCTTCTTCTCTATGTTGATAATATCATCATTACTAGTAGCAATTCTTTCATTGCTTCAGACATTATTCAGCAGCTTAGTGCCACTTTTGCTCTTAAGGATCTTGGCCCTTTGAGTTATTTTCTTGGTTTGCAGTTTGAGTATACTCTTACTGGTATCTTTGTTCTTCAGTCCAAGTATGCTTAGGACCATTTCATCAAGTTCAAGATGCTTAATTGTAAACCATGCTCCAATCCTTGCTTTTCATCTCATCATTTGGTTCCTGCAAATGGTCCTTTGTTGTCTGATCCTACTACCTATAGGAGTATGGTTGGGGCTCTTCAATATATGACTTTTACTAGGCCTGATCTTTTATATGCTGTTCAACAAGCTTATCAATTTATGAGTCACCCTACTTCTCATCATCTTGTTGCTGCCAAAAGGATTTTAAGGTATATCAAGGGTTCCTTACATTTGGAAGTTCATTTTCAGAAAGGTTCTCTTGCTTTATCTGCCTATAGTGATGCAGATTGGGCAGGGGGCCCTATTGACAGGAGGTCTATTACATGGATGGTTGTTTTCTTAGGCAATTCTCCAATTACATGGTCTTCCAAAAAGCAACCAATTGTTTCTAGGAGCTCTACAGAGGTTGAGTATAGAGCTCTTGCTATTACTGCAGCTGAGCTCTATTGGTTATGAATGCTTTTGAAGGATTTTGGGGTTCATTTGAATCATACCCCGATTTTATGGTGTGATAATGTCTCTGCCCTTTCTTTGGCCTCTAATCTTGTTTTTCATGCTCGGTCCAAACACATAGAAGTTGATTATCATTTTTTTCGTGAAAAGGTTGTTAATAGGGACATGCTTGTTAAGTTCATCTCTACTCATGATCAGTTGGCTGATTTGTTTACAAAAGCTCTTCCTATTCCTCGGTTTCATGCTTTGCTCACCAATCTAATGGGAGTTCCTCCCCTTAGCTTGAGGGGGGATGTAAAGCCATAGCAGGCTTAGTGCAACTAGTGTAGCTGATGGTGGTTTTGCAGAAAGCACTCTGGTGGTGTAGCAATAGAGCACACGACTGGCAGCTAGTCTAAGGAAATTGAGTCACACGACATGTAGTTTAGTAAGAGATGATTAGTGGCAATTCTGGTATGATTGAGATGCCACGTGTCCTGTGATGATTAGTGATTAGAAATTCTATTATTCCAAGAGCATTTCCCGCTGAGTTAGTTAGAGTTTATTAGGAAAATTCTCATGTATAAATATCTCATTACTTCTAATCTTATTAGTGTGTGAATCAATAATACAATTCAAATATACATTGAATCTAGACTTTTCTCTCTAAAATAACTTGCTTTTCAATAACAAGTTATATATGATTGGAGTAATGTGATTATCACATGGGCTTATTACTAACGAAGTAATTACTACTTCAATGGTATTATAATTTTGTGAATAATTACAGAAATTAATATAAAAAATTGCTTTTCGAGTAATTTTTATCCAAAATTTTTCTTAATTATTTAATCATTTTTACAGTTACTTACAAGTGCTAGAATCCTCTCATGTGAATAGTAAATTACACCGTGAATTTAATTAGTGTTGCTCATTATAGCTTAAGAGAAATGACTACCACGTTATTATACTCCTGAAACATTGAATAATTACTCTCATTCTTAAGAGAATAAAAAGAAAACATATGCACACATGCACAAAAATAAATAAGCTAATCACCCAAAGGAATTCACCCAAATAAGCTCATCACCGAAAGGAATTTACCTAAGAGACAAGGAATAAAGGATAGCAATACTCACCACTCCATGAAATCCATTTAAGAAATACAAATTAAGTACTCATCATCTATCGGTATTTACCTAAGGATAGGCGTTAAATACAAGAAACCATTCTTCTCATCACTAGCAAAAGACAAAAAATAACACTCAATATTGCCTCTAATTTTCATACATACACAAGGTTGAACTTATATATATGACTGAATTGCTAGAACAACCTCCAAGCATGAGTAATGACGGCCTACATTTTCAAAACCAAGCTTTTCATAAAATAAAAACTTGACCAAATACTCAAAAAATAACTAACAATTACTGTTAAATTACCAATTGTATGTCTCAAAAGTTTAAGTTATTGAAATATAATAAATGTAATCATCTAACCATACAATTATAAATTTTAACATTCCCCCTCACATGTGTACCAAAAGGTCCGACACTAGCTTCTTAATAGGTGAGGCCTAACACATAAGATTTTAAATAGAAGGTAGAGTAGAGGAGACAGAGATAAAACTTAGGATCTTTTGCTTTAATACCATATTAATTACTGATCTTATCAACTATCCCAAAAACTTAAGCTATTAGAAAATTGTGAATTCCCTCTCATGTGTGGGCTCAAACTCCTTTTTGATAGGTGAGACCAAATACATGAGATTTTTAACATTTTAAATGAGAAATAAAGCAAAGACATGAATCAAACTCAGAATCTCCTACTCTAATACTATGTTAAATTACCGATTGTCCAAAAAACTTAAGTTATTGGAAGAATTAGTAATTTAACAATTACTTATGTTAATAAGACTTGAGAAATGGAAAATATAGTTTCGAAACAAATAGTCACAACTAAAAGCAAAATAATAAAATTTCTTTGAGTAACAAATGCATGCAATTGTTAATGACCTTAATTTGTACTTGACTTCAAAATTGCTAATTCAAACTTTTATGAACTTTATATATATAATTACTATAGACTTTCAATTTATGATATCCACTTCATGATAATTGTTTTTTAATTATCAAATCAAGACACCAATAAATTTTTTGTATAGATAAGGTTTATATTCTAACTCTCTCATACAATAATAAGATATTTTACTAATTGAATTGATTGGAACCCACCCAACATATGTGAACTTAAGTAAATGTCTCCCACATTCTTGTATCAACATGATAATTGTTTGGATGAAGTTACCCAACCTTTTTGTCAAAAAACTGTGAGACATATTTGCTAAGTTTGAAAGCTACTTAATTTTTGATATACAGATAATTTATTAGACGAAGATACCCAATCTTTCTGACAAAACTGTGAGACATATTTTGCAAGTTTGAAAGCTACTTTTTGTAATACACTTATCTTTTAAATTGATTTTTTTTTTTATATCACATATACCTAAAACGACATGTCGTGGATGCGAGTTTGAAAACCAGCCTCTCGAAAAAGAAGAAAAAAAGGAGTAAGCCTTATTAATCAACTCTTCTAGACAGTGTAATATGGAAGTTTGGTGTATAATTAGGTACGACCCTTTTTTTTATATACATAAGGCGTAGTATAGAAAAAGACTTGTTTTTTATAAATTAAAAAAAAAGTATTTAACTATCCTAGTTTTAATTCAATCATAAATTTATTTTTTGAGAAACTTTTCAATCACAAAGTAAATTCCTTACTCCGTTAAGTTTACAATATTAATTACAATCTTCAATTGTCACTGTCCAAATGATATATATGAACCCTAGGCCATTGTTTTTCTTAGGTTCAATCCTTACCTATACCTATACTATCCATAGCCACGCTTATTCTATTCAGCCACAGATGATAGGATCCCTTTGATTCGCTGTAGTGCTGTACATCTACAATCCATCCCTGGAGGAAATACTATATGGATCAATATATTCCAAAAAAAAAAAAAAACAAATAAATAAATGTTGGTTAAAATTACGTTAAAAGAAGTCCATTTATTACGTAGTCTTGAAAATCCGCCAATCTTTATAGTCCTTACATGAATGCATGGTTAGAAAATTATACTTCTGGATTCAGCTCTAACCTAGACAATTCAGTTGGAAAAATTGGACATTTATATAGAACCAAGATCGATCACCTTTCAACAGGAAAATCTACAATAAACACCTGTCATTTGAAGATATACAAAGTCCAAGTCAATCTCAATTCGACAACAACCCAAGTACATGTGTCTTCACGAGGTTGGTAGGAGAGTGATTGTTTTGTCTGTATTGAAAATAATTCAATAGCAAGAGCAACGTTTCCTAGCTCCTCTCCCTTACGAGGTGGTATATGGTGTTTTCGGTGCATGCATCCTATCTCTTACACTTATTGAATCCACATTTATATGAGAAGGGAGATAAATGCATTAGAAACACTATATATTTTCTTCTCTGACTCTCACATGACTGGTATGTCTCACAATGATAGTTCGAGTAAAATCCAACTACGTACCATTGACTTTGACGTTACATGTTTGCTATCTTCATTTGTAAAATGCATACATGCAAAGCATTCTTAAGCAATAATGCACTTGTCATGATCTTACTAAACATGCGTTTACCGATGGTGGACTTGAATTGTTTAAAGAGGCAAATGAGCTCCACGTTCACATTGCCTCGCAAACCTTGTAAGTTTGTGTTGTGTTTTGCTATGCATATATCATCTTCTCTTTGAGCCCTTCTATTGCTTTTTACTGTGGTATCATGACTAGCTCCACTTCTCCTTCTATGCTTCCCTTCCTTTTTTTTTTTTCTCTCTTTGCAGTAGCCACATTCATGAACTGTGGTGTATGCAATGGAAACTCCATGTTTCGTTGCAAGGAAGAGGAACATCAAGTACTTCTGCTCTTCAAAAAAAAGCATCATAGATAGGTCCAACCGACTCTCCTCATGGTCAGCCACTCAGCCCAAAACGACTGTTGTACATGGAATGGAGTTCATTGTGACAACGTTACTGGCAGAGTCATCAAGCTCGATCTCCATAATCCATATTACCAGGTGGCGCCACCTTAAGGCCAAGGTGGTCCGGGGACCACCTTGACCTTAAAAAAAATTATATATAATAAATTAAAAAAAAAAATTATTTGTCTATCCTTCAAAAAAAAGTTTGTGAACACCCTTAGTTTTTTTTTATGCTAATAAAATTAAATTTTACTCCATAATTGTTTTACATTCAGTAGATGAATGATTGTTTGGTTGTGTATATTGAAAGAAATGTAGTTTGTAACATTGATAATGAGACTATCATGCAATGATTTCAAATATGAAAATTCGTAGAAGGCAATTGTAAATTTTATGTATTTACGTGTTTTTTTATTATTGTTGTTAATACATGAATTTCTCTTTTTATTAAATTGTATAATTTATGCTTTTTAAAGAACGCCTGAGAAAAATTTCTGGAGCCACCACAGCATATTACCATGATGATGGATCATATTCCTCTCATGAAATGGTCCGGCTGAAAGGTAAAGCTGACCTTTTACTGCTCAAATTAGAATTTCTGAATTACTTGGATTTGAACGGAACAATTTTGATGGTGTTCGGAACTATTTTGAATATATATAGTCATATATTAGGTACTGTCAATCACACAGGAAATCAACATAATTATCCTGGAATATGTCCAGCCTTCATTATCTTGATCTAAGCAGGCAATAATAACCTTTATGTGGATAATCTTAGATGGGTTTCTCATTTTCTTCCTTGAAATACCTTAAATTGAGTGCAATTAATCTTCACCGAGAAACTCATTGGCTTCAATACATGACTATGATCCCTTCTCTTTCAGAATTATACATGTCTGCTTGTCAACTTGATAACATCAGTCCATCTTATGGGTATGCCAATCTTACATCTCTGACAGCCCTGCTTGATCTTTCCTATAACAATTTTAATTGTGAATTACCTAATTGGTTGTTTAACCTCAGTAACCTGTTCTACTTAGATTTGTCAGTAAACAAGTTTACTGGGTTACTACCAGAATCATTAGGGAACCTCATATATCTAAAATTTGTTGATCTGTCTAATAATTCAATTTCGGGTCCCATCCCTGCAACCTAGGAAACTTATCATCTTTAACATGTTTAGATCTTGATAAAAATCAATTGAATGGAACTCTGCCAGAAAGTATTTGGAAACTTCCAAATTTGATGGCCTTGTCTGTTGCAAGCAATTCCTTGTCAGGGGTTGTATCTGAAGTGAATTTCTCTACGCTTTCAAGATCATAGCTCTTAGACATGGCTGCAAATACTTTCATCATTGATGTGAATTCCCACTGGATTCCTCCTTTCCAGCTTCAAATGATCAGCATCAGTTCTTGCAAGTTGGGCCCCAAATTTCCTGCATGGTTACAAAAACAGAAATCTCTCAAGTATCTAGACATTTTGAAGGCAGGACTTGTAGATGCCGCTCCGGATTGGTTTTGGAACTTTGCAGCTTGTGTGAAGTATATTAAACTCCCTAACAATGCTATCAGTGGGGACCTATCCAATGTTTTGCTCAACTCTAGTTTCATTGATTTGAGTTCTAATCACTTCAGGGTCAGCTGCCACTTATATCACCACATATTACCATGTATAATGTTGCCCAACAACTCTTTTTCAGGGCCTATTTCTCCTTCCATTTGCAGTGTGATGAATATAGAAAGCAAATGGAAGTCATGGACTTGACGCGTAACAATTTGTCTGGAGACCTTCCTGATTGCTGGAGGCATTGGCAATCTTTGCTTCACCTAAACTTGGGGAGCAATATCCTGTCTGGGAAAATTCCAAACTCACAGGGTTCGTTATTGAGGCTTCAATCATTGCACTTGGCCAAAAATAGCTTATTTGGAGACATACCTCATTCATTGAAAAATTGCAAAGACTTGAAGCCAAGGGTTCTTCAATTAAGATCCAATAAATTCAGTGGCAACATTCCACCACAAATACGCCAGATTTCTTCTCTTATTGTATTTGACGTAGCAGGATCGTCTGTGCTTTTCCAAGATGTTTAAAACCAGTCTCGACCTGTTACGAAGTTCTTTCCCAACTTCATTCCTGGCATCAATGTGTTGCAAGGATAATCAAAGCTCTGCCACAATAAGTTCTCCAAGCCATTGTCATTTCCATCTTTCACAACAAGATTTCCTGAATCCAACAGCTTTACTACTGGACTTGCTGCAGCTCTTGTCGTATTGGATGACCAAACAACACTGTTTGTGTTGCTGAGAAGAACAATATCTACTTCATTTGTAACCTGCATGACTCCTGAGCGATTAGCAATTGGAGTCTCACCGTCTCTGATAGAATGGCTTGGAATGATAGTGTCTATTGTTGCAGAGAGCCTTAAGAAAATAGTAAACAGAACACAAAAAAGAGGTTTGATGTCTAACATCGATTGTCTAATAGTCGGCTTCTTTGTTCAGAGAGAAAAGTGTTACGATACAGATACAAGCCCTTTGCAATGCATGGAGTAAGCCATACGAATACATAATGGCGGAGGCAGGGGGGCAATATGCTCCCGCTGACTGCTCAAAAGTTTCTTCGGATTAAATATATTATTGGAAAAGTCTAAGACCACGTAATTTTTTATAATTTTTTTATAATTTTTTATCATAACTGTAATGTGGCATGGCATGATCGATAAAAAAAAAAAAAAAAAAAAAAAAAAAGTAGGTTTATGTGTAAGTGATAGTTAATTACTCACAATTTGTCATATCAAAATTGTGGCAAAAAAGTTATGAAATAATTTGTGCTCCTGGAACTACTACTACTACATATTATGAAAAGAATTTGCCCCACAATATTGAAAAAGTCAAAATACACAAAAATAAAACACTCAAAAAAGTCCTAAAGTCCTAGTGTGTGTTTAGCATGACTTAATTTTGCCAGCTTATTTTATTATTCAGCTTATTTTTGTTACTATTCATGATCTTACTGTACATTTTAGTGCTATTCATGAGTCTTATTGTATTATTTCAACTAACTTTTATCTTTATCTATTATATTTTTATAAAAAAAATTTCAATTTCAATAAAATAAGTAGACCTTAACCATACAAAGTATGAACCCTCAAAATTTGAAAGCTTAGATGGAAATCAAAATCACCCAATCTATACTCGTCAAATTGAAGACTTTTCTCAATCTCTTCAAAAATATTACAAAACAGAATCAGGACAATATATCAGGTTTCATGAATGACCCGACAACTTGGGTTAGGAAAACAGAATAATTTTCAATACCACAAGAAAAGTCATACAGGAAACCTGATTATAACAGGTTGGACTTCGTATTCGGAAAAAAAATCCTCAGATGACCCAATTCATTTCATGGTTGCTTTAGATTCTTTTCTGTAATTTGAGTGCTTTTCTCACAATTAATGCAGGAACCTCTGGTCTATGTTCAAATTCCATACTGACAGTGACATGTTTTTCTCTACAGCCGTCGCTATTTCATAAGAATGATGAATTTTCAAATGTCAATACTTTCTATCCGTCTGCTCATTGTGCAAACACATGCGAAGGAACGAAGGCACTGAATTACAACAATTAATAGCTTGCTCGTAAGTACAAGCTTCTTCGTTTAGTCTGTTATTAGCTTAACTCGTTCTATGATCAATATAAATTTTACTTCATAAAACATGCGTCACCCGTCACAAAAAATTAATTTAAACATTTATTTATTAGATTATTGAAGTCCACCAATCACGTTAATAACAAAATCAATTAAATTTTTTGAAGTAATTGCATAGTTTTAGAATTTTCCTAAAAATATTGTTACTTAGTCAAACGTAGGATAAAGTTAATGGGAGAAAGTAATATTTTCAAAAGTTTGGTATGAATAATGATCTTTTTAAATTTTAGGGATGGAAAATGAGCTCCATGCAAACTTTAGTAATGGCAATAATATTTTTGCCAAAATTTTATATTCTCCTAGGAAAAATTAGAGCTGCTTTGTTATATAGTGCATGAAATGATAAATTATCAATTATTTCAAAAGCTTAAGTTAAAGATAAAGGAGGACATGCCACTTGTTTTAATACTATGATAAATTATCAATTGTCTCAAAAACTTATATTTTTACAAGAGAAAGAATTTAATCATTTAACCGTAATTCTATCAAGAAATATGTCTACAATCAATGATGCGGAATCCATGCATTCCAAGGAGATTGAATATATTATATAACTCTCACCTGACAATGAAGCACACTATAAGAGGTAATCAATGATTGTCTTTAAATCTCTTTTTGTGTTTTGTCTCTTGTCCTCCTCATTAAGATTCTTTGCTGCATTAGACTCTATCACTCCTAGCTAGCCACTCCATCAGAGATGGTGAGACTTTAGTTCTAGATACTGGTGTATACGGTGCAAGTGCTTCACAGCTTCCACAATTAGGTATGAGTGAATTTTGCCTATGTTATCAAACTCACGTTTAAGTATAGATTCTGTTTAGAGGTTTTGTCACTGAATAGCCAAAGGGGAGATTATAAAGTTGTGATTTACAACTATTTTATGTTGGCTTTAATTTCATGCCAAATTTGATTGTAAATTTCTTCAATTATTTTTCCCTGTATGTAGTGAGTTTTTAATTGTAAGGGATGAGTGTGAGAGAGTGTAAAGACTCAAGCTTCAAAGGATGGACAAGTGGTTTTCGCAAGTGTCTCACGAAAAACTTACCTGCAAAAGAGCCATGTGTAGAGCACATGACTAGAAGATGAAGAGTCGTGTCAGGTTGGAGATTTTCGCAAGTGTCTCGCGGGTAAGGCCAACCCGCGAAGGACTCGCAAAACTCTTTATTTGGCAAAAAGTGAAGTTTTGCTTTACCAAGTCTTTACCCACATTATATATATCCTCATTACTCACAAATTGAGAGGAATGCTTTTCAGAGAGAAAACCCTAGAAAATACACTTGAGAGTTAGAAATTATTATACCCACAATCATCTACACATTTTTTTGTGGTTTTCCTCAACTCCTACCTCTCCAACTCTACATTCTTGAGAGGTTGATAGCCCAAACACTTATCATACCCATTCTTAATGTAAAGTGAGATTTTGGTACTGTTAGGAAGCATTGGAAGGAGTCATTCATTGGCGGATGCAATTGGACTGAATTACGAGATTCAAAAAGCTAGAGAAGACAAGGCTCTAAGAAGTCAGTTGGTAGCAGGAGCTTGGAGGGCTCAAGTACATGGGGTAGACTAGGCTTGGAGAGTCTTTTGTTATTCGCGTACTTCAACTTTATTCTTTAGTGGATCGATTTCAACTTAAAGGGCCGCAAAGAGGTTTTTCGCTGAGTTCTTCGGTTTCTTCTTTGATAACATGTCTCGTTGTTATCTTGTGTTTGCATTTATCATCCCTACTCTTAAGCTTTCCTTTTCTCGTTAATCATGGATGAATATGGCTTAGAGTAGTGATAACGGTTGTTTGCGCTTCTTTACTCTTGTTCCGCACTTAGTATAAGTTAGTGTAAAAGCTATATAGCCATAATTTTAATTTGGGGGTCTAAACAAGCTTTTGTGTATTTACACAAATTCAAGCTTTCAATTGGTATCATAGCAGGTACACTTATCAGATTTCATTATCCTGATGTGATCCTAGACCCTAAGTGAGATGGACAGATTTCAATCTCTTAATGCTCCTCCATTCTTTGATGGAAGTAACTATGTTTTTTGGAAAGTACGTATGCGTGCTTTTCTTTGTGCCATTGATGAGACAGTGTAGGATTCCGTTGAGAATGGATATGTAAGACCCACTACAACCAAATCCGAATGGGATAAGGCTATTCTGGCTTTGGCAAACGCTAATAGCAAAGCTATTAACGCTATTTTCTATGGTGTTTCTACTGATGAGTTTCACACAATTTCGCATGTGAAGACCACGAAAGAGGCGTGGACCATTCTTGAGACAACCTACAAAGGTACCAAGAAAGTTAAGGACACTAAGCTTCAAATGCTCACTACTCAGTTTAAAGAAGTAAGTATGAGTGACGATGAGTCGTTTGATTTTTTTTATGGGAGACTTGACAAAATAGTGATTTCCAAACTCAATCTTAGGGAGAAGACAGAAAGTGCCAAGGTGGTGAGGAAGATCTTGAGATCCTTACCCAAAAGCTTTCGGGCTAAGGTTATAGCCATAGAGGAGAGTAAAGGTTTGGATGAGATAAAGATTCAAGAACTCGTTTGATCTCTCCAAACCTATGAGCTCGGACTCCCCTTTCACAAGTCCAGCAAATCACTTGCTCTTAAAACTATAAATGAGAGAATGGGTGATTCCTCCAAAGAAGACAATGTAAAAAAGGAGGTGACATTTTTTGCAAAGAACTTCTAGAAATTTCTTAAGATGAAGAACAGTAGGAAGTTATTTGGCAAAGGAAAATTGTCATCCTCAAAAAATGACAATAAGGAGTTAAAGAAGAAGGATGGGAAAGACTCGTCATCAACTCAAGGAATCGTGTTCTATGAATGTAATGGGCACGAACATCTCAAAAAAGAATGTCCAAACTATTTGAGAGGAAAGGGGAAAGTGTTTACTACCACTCTTAGTGATTCAGAAAGCTCAAATTTCGACGCGGAAGGAGAATGTGATAATGAGGGGAACTATTCAGCTTTCATGGCAATTACAACGGTTGACTCTAGAGATGAGTGACTTGGTTGATGAGCTTGGTGTACATTCCGAAGATGAAGAAGCTGAAGATTTGGAAGATGAGGATGTGTCTCAACAAAGGTGAGAAGAACCTTCAAGAAGTGTATGATGCGTTGCTTGAAGATTGTGGCAAATATGCCAAGGTTGCAAACTATGCCGTTAAGAAGATGAAGAAAATTGAAGAAAAGCATAAGTACACACTTGTGCAACTTAAGGAGGCAAAGTGTGAAGTTGAAGGGCTGAAGGAAGAATTGGTGAATGCTTGCTCGAAAATAAAGTTCCTTGAACTTTAAATCATTCAAGCAAATGTCAAAGTGGAGCTCATTTCCACCAAGAAACTTGACAACATGCTCTCTTCTCAAAAATCTTCAAATGACAAGGCCGGTCTAGGCTATATCGATGAAGGAAACTTAAGCAGCAAACCTAAGAAGGAAGTGAGGTTCATATCGGCCAAAAATGTAGAGAAATCTAAAGTGGAGAAGCCCGAGATTGAAACCCCTACTGTTGCAAAGAGAACCATTTGTGCAAAACCAAAGGAAAAAGGAAAGTCATTACCCAAAAGTCAAAAGGGATCTTAGAAGCATTTTTGTCATCATTGTGGTGTGCGAGGGCACCCAAGGCCAAATTGCTTCAAGCTTCAAGCACTCAAGAGGGCTGATTCTTTGCGTGGCCAAAACAACTTAAGAAGAATGCCAAAGGGAATTCAAGCTAAAGGAGAAAATGAGGGATAACTCATTGGAGATATTATGGAGATGTTGAAGAACATTTCATTGTGTCTTGCTAGTTTCACCTCGAGATTTGAGAGCTTTGTTAGTCGTACCCCTCCATCTAGGGATCTCACCTAAAACACTCGTACAGTGTGGGTGAAAAAGGGTACTCATGCATTATCATTCACCATACCCATGTATTAATATTTCCAATGTATTAGAGTTATAGTTTCATGCATCATGACATATGCAATCTTCTTGTGTCATTGCTTCCATTTTAGGCATGTTTTTTTTTTCAAGTCTTTGTTTGTTGTTTTTTTATCTTACTTGGTTATTCTATTTTTGAGTGTGTTGAAAAAAAAATTCAAAAACTCATAAAAAGTGAAAAATCTCAAAAAGTTTGATCGCTTGTGTGTGTATATCACATGTGAGTTTGGCTTAGTACCTCTGTACTAATGGCATAGTGCATTTACGAGCTTAGCTTGTTATGTATGCACATTTTTTAAGTGTGAGCGAAATCTAGAAATCTACGTTTGATTGTTGTAAATAGATCTTCAAGCTTGTAATGAATGATTAGTCAGTAATCTTGTTTGATCTAGATACATGAGTAGACTGTACTTATATATCTCCTCAAAAAAAAAAAAAAAAAAATTCTTTTTCAAAAGAGCTCTTCAAATGTCAATCTCCAAAAGGAGAAGAGCTGAAAAAGCATTCTTCGAAAACTAGTTGATTAGAAAAAAGTGAAGCAAATATGTATTAAAATGTATGGTGCTAAAGCCAAAGGCTTATTTGTCAAAAATACATCAAAAAGTTCATGGCATCATTTCTCAAGAATTTGAGTTGTATTTAACCAAAAGTATGAAAAATGAAAGCCAAATGAGAAGCTTTCAATCAATTGTACACACATCAGTGAGGGGTAATATATGTTCATTTCTACAAATGAGATAAGTCACTTGACTTCGCACTAGTTGTGTATGACTTGATTGAATTGATCATTGAAGCTTCATACTAAACTATGGACTAGTTCATTCTTGATCCACACACACAACACATAAGTTTAATGTTAATGAATGCTTATTCCATTTGTGTGATTGTACTGTTCAAATGTGATTTGTATACTCATTGCCATTGATCAAACCCAAAAAGATTTTTAAGTATTTTTATATGTCTTTGAAAATGTTTTTATGTGTTTAGAGTTTTGTCCAAACAGTCTATTTCATTTGTGTTGAAAAACTCTTTCAAAAGCATTTTCATGAGTAAGTCACTACTAAGTCCTACCCACGAAAACGAGGAAGATAATTTTAGAAAATTCAGATAGAGAGTTTTGCGACTATTTTGTGAGTAAAAGCTACCCGCGAAATCTGTCAAAGTGCTTCAGTGGTCATTTCGTGAGTAATTTCGAGAGAAGCTTCTAGGGAATGAGCGGTTTTGCAGTTTTTAAAGCCAAACAGTGACAGTTTTCAAACACTCTCATTTTGCCTCCTCCATGCCTCTCTCAACTCAAAACACATTTTCTCTCAAAATCTCACCCAAAACTCAAGATCATCCCTCCTAAGTCTCATCTAAGGTATGTTTTAACACTTTTTTACTCTTGTTTCCTTAGATTAAGTCTTAGATTCTAGGGTTTTAGAGTTGGGTTATTCTTGAAAGGGTTGGGAAAAACTTGTGTTTCTTGCAAATCTTTTTGTTAGGAAATATATGATTCATGTTAAGAACATATGTCATTTAGAATTGACTAATGCTTTGATAAAACGCACTTTACTTGTATTTAGATAGATCTAAGATGTGTTTAATACTTCCAAGAATAAGAGTTCAAGTCTATATTGAAGCCATGCAATCTGTCCAAGAACAAGTGAAGAAGTGCTGATTCATCAAAGTTTAACAAATACTATCTATCAAGGATAGCTCGACAGTTGTATCTATTGAGAATTACGAAATTTAATTTCCAAATCTGATTTTCAATCCATGCTGTCATGTATGTATCGGGTTTCTTTTCTCACAACTCTAGACATATATAAGGATTATTTAAGGATCGTCATAGGTTGCACAGTTACATAAGTGTGAAGCAAAGTGTTGTTCATGCAAATTGTGACCAGAAACCTAATTTGCTCTAGTTCTTCTTTCTCTTAAAGAAGCTGCTGTGTTTGTACACCATAAGGTTTTATGACCAAGGAGCTTCGTGATCTTCATCGTGTGATGAACTGAAAAACTTTGCAACCAACAATCTTCTTTTAGTTGGTAAGTTAGTCACATACTAGGAGTCGTGCATCATTGGTTAGTCATGTACAGTGATGCATCAAAAAGGTGGCATTCATATATTGAAGAGTTCAGAGGTTTTGAAGTGATAGAAGGTTTATACTGTAAGTTCATCTACAAGAATTGTAGAGTTTAGGGACAAAGGTTTTGTACTAAAACTGAAACTTCTCTTTACTATAGTAAATTGCTTTTCGGGAAGGTTTCCCTTAGGTTTTTTACTGTGAAACTAGTTTTTTTCATTGGTTTTCCTGAGTCATCATATCTTGTCTTATTTACTTTTTCGTTGTGCATGATTTTGACATGATATTGATGTTTGTTGTTTTAACAAGTTTTATTCATAATAACTCTAATTAACAACTTAGGTTTAAAACTTGTTAATGCTATCAACTGGAGTCTAAATTTTCCAACAAGTGGTATCAGAGTGGGTACACTCTGATTGGATTAATTTCCTAAGTGTGATTCTTGACCCTGTTGTCATGGATCGTGGACAATCTCTTTTGATTCCTCCTCTATTTGATGGCATTAATTATGTGTACTAGAAAGTTCGTCTGAAAGTTTTTTTGCAGGCTCTAGGTGAAAAAGTATGGCAAGTTGTTGAAGTTAGCTGGATTAAGCCAAAAGAAGCGCCGGTAGATTGGGATGAAGCAACTATTATAGCAGCAAATTTCAACAGTAAGGCTTTGAATGCTTTGTTTTGTGGTGTGACCAATAAGGAATTCAAAAAAATATCATCTACAAAAGTTACCAAGGAAGCATGGACCATTCTGAGACCACCTATAAAGGTACTAAGCAGTAAAGATTGTGAAGTTTTAAAGACTCACTAGTAGTTTTGAAGAAATAAAGATGGAGGAGGATGAGACCTTTGATGAGTTCTATGCTAAACCTAAAGATATTGTGAATTCTGCCTTCAATTTTGGAGAGTGTATAGCATAATTCAAAATTGTTAGAAAAATTGTTAGGTCCTTACTTGAAAGATTCCGTGCCAAGATCACAAGTGAAGGACATTGATAAAATTCCTCTAATTGAGCTTGTAGGGAACCTTCAAATCTATGAGATGAGATTAGGTTTAATGGGAAAATGTGGAAAGAGTAAAAACTTAGCTTTTAAGGGTATAGAAGAAGAGAGTGATGACTCTGAAGATAAAGATGAAGATGAGGATGAGGACTTAACTTTCATAGCTGATGAGATTATCAAGTTTCTTCAATTTAGGAAAAGAGATAAGGACAAACCTCCTAGGAAATCTAAATCCTTTAGGAAGGGTAAGAATGAGAAACTCCTTATCCAGTGCCATGAGTGCAAAGGTTTTGGTCATATGAGGATAGAGTGCCCAAACTATCTTATGAAGAAAAGACCAAGAATTCAAAAGATAAAGGTTGGTTGCTACTTGGAGTGATACTAAGGATGACTCTTTCGATGAGTATATGGATGAATATGGTCACTTTATAACTTTTGTTGCCACAACCAATAAAGTGATTGTGGAGAGTGCTAGTGATAGTAAGGATTCTTCTAATGATGAAGTACCCAGAAGATGACCATTTAAGAAGCCTATGATAAGCTATGCACTGAATTTATAAAATCTGAAAAGACTCTCATCATTGTAGAACAGAGCTTAATGAGGTAAAAACTGAAAAAGTTGATATGTTAGTCAAACTAGATGAGACTACAAGGTTAGTTGAGACTCTCTTGTTGTGTAGAACACCTCATTAGAAAAGAAGATCAAGAATCTCGAGGTTGAGCTTAGTCAAGCTAGAACTCAAATAGAGAGGATGTCTAGTGCAAACTTTGATAAGATATTGAGTACTTAAAAGCCTAATTCTGATAAGACTAGATTAGGATATGTTGTTTCCTCTGATCCCTCCTCTTCCACGGCTTCTGGATCAAGGACTGTCTTTGTGCCCCAATCTGAGAAAGGTGATGAAGGTATGAATCCAAAACTGATTTAGCTAATTCTAAATCCTTTGTTAGACCTTATGTTTGTCATCATTATGGTGTTTCTGGACACATTCGTCCTAATTGCTTTAAGTTGTATCCTAAAAAGTAAGTGTCCAAAAGGTCACAAGTTCCTCTCAAGGACCTACACTATTGTTTGGAGAGTTATTAAAAATCTTGAGCTTTTTAACTCAATTTCAGGAGAATCTTAATTCTTTTATGTCATTTGGTAGACATACTAAGACACGTGTTTTATCATCTTCACAGCCAAAGATTCGTGTTGTGTGGGTGAGAAAGGAGTCTTAGACTTAATTCTTTCTATCTAAAGTAGGACTTTCTTTACTTGATCTCTTATCTGCTTTTAGAATCATGTTTTCATGTATATGCATATTTTTTTCATGCTTCATATTGTTTGTCTGTTTTTGTTTGGATGTTTAGTTTTTATTTTTTATTTTTTATTTTTTTCAAAATCAAAAAATCAAAAAAAGGAAAAATACAAAAACAGTGTGTGTTTTGTGTACATTGGTACTTGTGTACCATGGATGACCATTGAAACAAAGTTTTCTAAACTTTGTATCTCTAGTAGCTTAGATGAGCATCTCTATGCATAACTAAACAAGTAAGCTTTGTGGCTCATATTTGTGATGAATCAAATTAAGTAATCTCTTATACTTAACACTCGTATCACTCCTATTGATGGGTAGGACTAGAAATTCCTAAGAGAAAGGCATAAATAACCATCTCACCACTGTTGTCCACCAATCATGAAATGACATCTGTATGCTTCAGTATAACAAAAGTGCAATGTCAAAAGCTTTAACATAATTGGGTATTTCTTTTCTTTTTCTTGTATGCCCATGCATGATATGCTTAAAAGAAAATTAAAAGAAAAAAGAATCAAAATACTTTATATATGATTGCAAGCGTGTCTTCTAGGAGATGTGGGAGTTATAGGATGTATCTCGAAAGTGATAGTCCCTATCAAGCAATTATGATCTTGTGTGAGTTAAATGGATTTGCTCATATCTCAAATCGTCATAACATGTAAACACTTATGCAATCTTGCGATGTTTTTCACACACAACACGTAATATTCTTTACTACTTTTGATGCATGTACAGGTATAATGTGATTTGACCATCACAAGGAATACATGTGTTAATGTATACCCACTAAACTGTCTTGACTTGTTTTTTATATATAAAATTGGTTAGACTTGTTTAGTGTGAGTGTGTGTGTGTGTGTTTTGGATCCAAATGCTTGATATTTTTTTTGTTGAGAGATGTTTTTAAGAGTTTAAAATGTTTTTTGGATCTTTGGTTAAGTAGCATGCTTGATTGCATTCATTTTTGTGTTTTTCTCTTCTTTGAAAAACTATTTTAAGCAATCTTGACAGCTTCTCGATACTCACGACAGCTAGCTATCCATCGAGACCTGCTTTCCTCTTGTCTCGACAGAAGTTAAAGCAATCTCGATCCATTGAAATTTTTGGACTTTGTCTCGATAGCTTCTCAACAGATTCTTGATCCATCATGAAAGTTTTTGTTTGCTCATAGATGCTCGATAGCTGTTCGATCCATTGAGGTTGGCTTCTGCTCGACAGCTTCTCAGTCTGTTGAGATCCTCTTACATGCATTGTTTTTCATATGTTTTGCATCTTTCTATTATCTTGTCATCCATAGCATCTTGTTTTATTACACTCATGCATTTATATGGATTTCTTTTGCCCCCTTGATCATCCTTGATCATCTTATGTTTCTCGGGTGAAGCTTTCTAGCTTCTTGTACCCTTTGTCAATCATGACAAAAAGGGGGAGAATATGTGTTTCTTGTTAAGATTCTACATGTTAGGGGGAGAAATACACACCCTTGTAAAGGGGAGATGTGTTTTCATCTTGTTGGGGGGAGTGGTTACCTCCTTGTTGTTGTAGGAGCTTCTTTTAGCTTCTTCTTTTTGTACACCGGTCTTGTGACCATATTTACATACATTGTGCTTATTTTTGACATATATATATATATATATATATATATATTATATATATATATATATATATATATATATTCATCCAACAGTACCAGCCACTACAGATGAACAGTACTCCGAAAAAGTAAGGGGACGAGTCACTATTCATGAACAGTAACAATTACTGTTCACAATCATTCACAGACACAATCATTCAGAAGCACTGTTTGCTTTCAGTGGAAAAGGTTTTCACCTTAGTAAAAGCATTTCACCTTCCGTGATTCCAGCAATCTTCAGAAGATTCCAAGGCTCTCTCCAGCCTATAAAAGGCAGCCAAGACTCCATTTTGAAGTAGGTCCAATTATACATCAATTACCTCAGAGGTCCAGTTTTAGAATAGCTCAAAACCCCTCTCAACTTTGCCTCCTCTTTACAACCCAACACTTGTAATTAGATGGCTCCCCTTTACTTTTGTAATACCCTAGCCGGTTTTCACAATTGTAACTCAATGGCCTCAGTCGGCCTTTATCTTTATTTTTCGCACATGGCCTTAGTCGGCCTTAGTCTGTAACTTACCCCCTTTTGGTATCAGAGCCAAGTTGGCCCGGTCGGAGTTGTAAGTTGCTTTTTATCATTCAATCAAGTTGGCGGCAGTGACGCCATAGTTATCCAAGTTACTTTGAGCATTATAATTATTTTGAATTATTTTATGGATCTATCTCCCATACCCCATATTTTGTTTTACATCTATTTCATGATAACTCTCCCATTCCCATTTATTTATTTCTTCATCTGTTACTATTTCGTCATCTTCTTTTACATCTGTAAATGGTAGGCTGAGCCTCCTTCTTAACTTCCTGTTTGTTATTCTGTGATTTTTTGTTCAAATTAACTCTTGCTCCCCAGTTATCCCGATTCTTCTTGTTTTTGTGTTTAGCCCTAAAGTTTGTTACAGATGTATGCTTGTGAGACTTGTTAACCGAGCTCTATGTCGTCTTTGATTGTAAGTCCAAAAATCTTCCTGGTTTGGTTTGGTTAGTCCGTGTAGCCAGGGAAGGCGTTGAATGGTGGTCCCTATTTGGAAGAAGTAGGCTAGGTAACCGGGTGCATAGATAAGGTGTCTATCTCACTGTTGTATACCATGTTTCAGATCTAAAGGTTAGATCTAGAAATTTAAGGATAAAGGTGACTAGGTTGTAATTATTGATTTAAGCTTTTAATCCAGAACAATGTATAGATTGTTTAGAAGTTACTCTTCTACCAGCAGTAGATGTTCCTAACCATCATCCCTCCCAGAGATACCAGCAGATGTAGGAATAATTAATTCAGAGTCTTATGAGTTATCAGATGTAGATCTAAACATAGGAGATTGGAATATCCCTAAAGTAGCCACCAACTAGATCTATAAGTCCTCATGGTCTTGTTACTATTCAAAATCAGCACCAGCCACTGATATGAACAGTACCCACACCCAGCGAATTCCTCGACAGACTACTATTCATCCAACAGTACCAACCACTACAGATGACTAGTACTCCGAAAAAGCAAGGGGACAAGTCACTATTCATGAACAGTAATAGTTACTATTCACAATTATTCACAGACACAATCAGTCAGAACACTGTTTGCTTTCGGTAGAAAAGGTTTTCACCTCAGTAAAACATTTCACCTTCCATGATTCCAACAATCTTCAGAAGAATCAAGGCTCCCTCCAGCCTATATAAGGCATATATATATATATGATGTATGTCTTCTTCACCTATCTCTACATGTGTTGTTTCTTTTCTATCTTTATACACATGTTTCTTTCTTGTATGAAATCTTTTATTTCTGTTTCACACTAAGATGCCGTGATGAGTTTTGTTTAAAGTGTTTCAGAAATACAAGTTGTCAAAGTCTTCTTTGCCATGAACTCACTTCTTGCAAAGTTTTTCAAAAGTTTGTGTTAGGATAGATTTTATTGTATTCAACAAGTGAGTATAAGTTGAGTGATTTATGACTTCTCTCATATGTTCATTTGTTTGTTGTGGTTTTTTCACGGATTACCAAGGGAGAGCTTGTTAGGACATATGTGATTTATGTTAGGAACATATGTCATTTAGAATTGACTAATTCTTTGATAAAACGCACTTTACTTGTATTTGGATAAATCTAGAATGTGTTTAATACTTCAAAGAACAAGAGTTCAAGTCTACTATTGAAGCCATACAAATCTGTCCTAGAAACAAGTGTGCTGCGACTTAAATAATGCTCCCAAGTGTAGGATTGTCGTGAAGTAATAACTCGGAAAGTCTGAGGTCGAATCCACAGGAAAAAGGGAATTGATTAGCAAACCACAAGAGAATAAAACTAAACTAATAAAGTTTAACTGAAGAGATTTTTGATAGTTTAGTAAAAGTAATTTAAATTGAGAGAAAATAACAATATATTAAGGCGCTAAGGTTTAGAGATCCACACACAACACATCTATTAGTAGTCTTAACGATATTTATTTTATAACTCAACAAAAATTCATACGAAGGATGATCTTAGTCGAATGATTTAACAATGAAAACTCAAAAAAATTAATTGTCTAAGGTAGTTTCATGCAATTGATTGATTTTAGGCAAAACAAAACTAGTGAATTAGTTCGCAGGAAATACTAAGCATTTAACGTGCTTGGAGTCTACGATAAATCAAAGGATCATACAAAACTAAACACTTTTCTAGATGTGTAAAACAATCAAAAACATAAAAAACATAAGCTTTAAAACCAAATAAATAATTGTTAAGAACATACTAATAAACGGTTGGGTTTCACCCATTGCCTTAGCAAAGGTTCTAGCAAGCTATAACACAAATAGAACTCTAAAAACTATAAAGAAATTTTAAGAAAACCTAAATTATGTTCTATAGCAGCTTTCCTCTTAATTTTTCCCTAAAGAGCCTTTAAATAGGTCAAGGAATTCTATTACAAGTTGAATTCCCGTTTGGAGAAAATTCCAAGTTTTTAGTCTTCACTTAACTGACATTTTTGACCCATTTAACTTCAGAATTCAAACTTTTGGTAAACTAAAAATTTGTAGCCCTTTAAGTTAAATTTTCAGCCCAACTTGAATCATCTCGATTGGATATCTGAACCAAAAGTTATGCTCCAAATACTAACTAGTGTGCAAGTTGAAATCCTAATCCGAATGGGACTTGGATTAGGTGCAAATTTCCTTTGATTCCTTGCTCCAATTGGACTTGAATTTAATTGGATTGGCCTTCTTTGACTTCATCATGGCCCTTGTAGAATTAAAGTCCATTAGTTTTCTTTTTTTGCACAAATCCACTTATTCAATTTCATCTTTCTACAAAAAAAACAAATTCATGCATTAAAATTCAATTAAGCACAAAATTGATTATGTAGCATTATTCCAAAACCAACTATCAAATACATGAATTAACTCAAAATAAGTATGATAATGCTTTCTAACAATGGTATAAATATGCAAAATTAAGCTATTATAAAAGTGAAAAAGTGCTGATTCATTAAAGCTCAACAGTTGCTCAACAGCTGCTCAACAACTACTATCTATCGAGGCTTGACAGATAGCTCGGCAGCTGTATCTATCAAGAATTACGAAATTCAAATTTTCAGATCTAATTTTCAGTCCATGTTGACATGTATGTGTCAGATTTCTTTTCTCACAACCTTGGACATATATAAGGATTATTTTAAGGGCCGTCACAAGTTGCACGAGTGTGACGCAAAGTGCCGTTCATGCAAATTGTGACCGAAAACCTAATTTCCCCTAGATCTTTCTCTTGAAGAAGCTGCTGTGTTTGTACACCGCAAGGTTTTGGGACTAAAGAGCTTCGTGATCTTCATCGTGTGATGAACTGAAGAACTTTGCAGCCAACAATCTTCTTCAAGTTGGTGAGTTAGTCATGTACTGGGAGTCATGCATCATTGGTTAGTCACGTACTGGAATTCGTGCATCAAAAGGGTGGCGTTCATATATTGAAGAGTTCAGAGGTTCTAAAACATAGAAGGTTTCTACTGTAAGTTCATCTACGGGGATTGTAGAGTCTAGGGACAAATGTTTTGTACTAAATCTGAAACTTCTCTTTACCATAGTGAAGAGCTTTTCGAGAAGGTTCCCCCCCCCCCAAGTTTTTTACTGTGAAACTAGTTTGTTTCATTGATTTTCCTGAATTATCATATCTTGTCTTATTTACTTTTCCGTTGTGCATGATTTTGACATGATATTGATGTTTGTTTGTTTTAAAAATTTCTATTCATAATAAATCTAATTAACAACTTGGGTTTAAAACTTGTTAATTCTATCAACAGGGGTTTAAATTTCCCAACACTTTTAAATTTTCTTGATTGGGTTATGTCCCATTGTGTTTGTTTGTGTTTGTGTTGGCCCCAAGTGACATTTTAACATGTATTTAGACAAGATTTCAACATGTTCATGCATTGTTTTACATGTTAGTGGTTTGTATGCACTCTTAAGTGTTTGATGAAATGCCCAAATGACATTTTATCATTGTTTTTTACTTCAATGAGTACCAAATTTTGGAGATTACTATGTTTTTACATTCTTAATATATTTTAAACATTGGTTGCGTGTTTTACACTCTTTGCCCCATGAGTGTTTTGTCATGCATCTCACATGCACATCACATGCACACTTGATGCACACACTTGATCACTTGACATGTTTTGCATTTCACTCAAATTAGATAAGCCTTGTTACATGGTTAGCACTTAAAACATGTTCTTGTGACTTTAGTTATTTGTTTTTATTTTCTTTTTAGAACTTTTGTTCGTTCTATGTACTAACTTGTATCTAATCAAGTTTGTTTCCTTGTTTGTATTTGTCGTTGTTTGTTTGTGTGGCTATTCTTCTTGCAGATGTATCGTCGTTCCTCTCGCGGTAAAGAACAAGTGATTGACCTCACGTCATCCCCTATGTCAAAGAGGACCCAACATTCATCCGATTACTTTGACGACAAGAGATTCAAGACTCTCTTAGACTTCAGTCTTTCTCCAACAACTTTGAGAGTGCACTTGCTGTGGTGGAAAAGGTTGTACAATTTGACACCTTAGGATCCACTTTTATCCCTAAGATATTTGAGGACAAAAATTAGGCAAACCTATTTGGAAACTTTGAGGATCTCGTTGACGAATTGCTCAAAAAGTTCTACTCGAAAGCTTGGTTCACTGGAGCTAAACTAAAGTGTTGGGTCCGAGGAAAAGATTTTATCATCACTCTAGATTATCTTGCAAAGATTCTTCACAACAATCGTCCAGCGGATGTGGACATTTCACCATATGATGACAGACTAGCTCCAGTGACAAAAATTCTTGACATCAATTTCTTTTCCAGTATTCTCTGACATATGTTCAAACGGGAGTCCCCAAACTTGGACCCAGAGAGGAGTGTGAGTGAAGGTTATATTGGACGTGGATAGGCCTTTCTTCCATCAACATAGGAGTAGAAGGTTATTGTCGAAGCTCCATGGTCTGCTTTTTTCAACCCATTCAAGCTAAAACTTGGAGTTGAATTTGAACTGGAGGATATTGTTGCCAACGTCCACAATTCGGAGGTTTGAGCCCATTTTCCATGCCGAGCGGAGGACATTTTTTAGGGCTCGTTGGTTCTGTATTCAGTCTGATAGGAGTTTCCTGAAGAGACTTAGAGAGCATTCTTCGAGAAGCTCTGCGTGGCTTGGGTTGGAGATGCGAATATCTTCTTCTTCGTCTTTGGTTAACTAAAGTTTTTCTAAGTCATATAGAACTGAGTTCCATGGCTAGGTGAGAGGGTGGGGAGGTGACTGTTGGGCTTAGGTTTTTTAAGGCAAGTAGAGAGAGGTCCCTATAGAGAACTAAGGGAGGGAGAGCTCGCTCATGGCGAGAGAGACGAGCTCCTACCCAGGGAGAGTTAATAAAGGAATGCTTGCTAAACTCTTTAGTCCGAACAAGACATTTCCAAGAGAGCATTGGCAATTTGGCTAGAAATATAATAAATTTGTAGTAAATCGACTGTTAAGGTTCCAAATAATGGCATTTGGAATAATTCACACTTTATCAGAAAAATCTAAAATTTCTAGGCATCTAGTAGGAAGTACATTGAAATTTGAACTTTTACAAAACAATTAGCGCCTGCCCACATTCAATTTCAATAATTGTTAAATATGTTTATTCCTCCTCAAGTATTCATTAAGCCCACAAACTTTAAGAAATTATATTATTGTCTCACATATAAAGTTTACAAAGCGTTCTATGGATATATAAAGTAACACAAACACTAATAAATAAATAAATAAATAAATAATATATATATATATATATATATATATATAAATAAAGAGAATTAGAATATATAAACATGTAGCACTAAAACATGTGCATACGTATATGATCAAAGATTGAATGTTATTTTTAGTTAATTGGAAATTGGAATAAGTGAGATGCACTAATTTGTGGAAGTCTTTTGTGAAAAAAGATTAGCCATTCTTAAAGTTGACTTTTTTCTTTGAAAGGTTATGAAAGAATCTGACAAGTCATAATTTTTAGAAAGCGTCCATTCAAATGAAAAGTCATAAATCTCTTCAATGTCTGTAATTAAAATAGAGAAATTATAATTCAGAAGAAATTATTTTAGAAGAAAATTAAAATTGATGTTTGTAGGTTGAGAGTTTTTATTGGCTAAAAAAAAACAAAGAGAGAGAGAGAGAGAGAGAGAGAATTAGATGTATCTAAGAAGTGAACTAGTGAAGTGCCTATAATCGAGAACAAACTCTTGAGTTGGGTAATTATCTGAAGACACTGTTTCAGACATATTCAAAATTGCATTATTTTTCTAAAAACTAGTTCCCACTCCCTTTTCGGTTTTCTCAAATAATATTGTTGTTGACAGAAGCATTGCATAACATACTATGGGTGCATTTTTGGATTCGGGTGTGGGTGCGAGTAAGGGTGTGGGACTCGGCAATTTTTGAAAAAGTAAGGTGCGGGTGCGGCGGGGTGCGGTGATTAAAAAATTATTAAAAAATTATTATTTATATTTTTAATATATTACTAAGCATCTTTTTCACATTATATAAAAATATACCAAATTTAAGAATAATAATAAATAATAACTAAATTATGATGTTCATAAATTAATACAATCCACTTAATACAAGATAAAATTAAATTAAATATTTAATACCCTCACTTAATAAAGCCACCTTCACGTGGCATCTACCAAATTTTAGACTAAAAAAACCTCTCCAAAATTATGTCAGCATATGGCCCTGTGGGTTTTCTTTGAAAACTGTTTTTTTCTTTCCCCTTTTGCCCTCAGTTACTTTTGTTTGAAAATCGTTTTTTTTCCGTCACCTTTTGCCTTCAGTTAGCACACAGCCACACAGAGAGACACAGTCTGCACCTCTTCTTTTTCTTTTTTGTTTTTTTTTTTTTTTTTTCGGCTAACCTAAACGGTGCATTTTGCACCTTTTGTTTGTTTTTCTTTTTTGAAATTTGGTTGCCTCGGCTAATTCACGCCGGTATCGACCGATTCGCGCCGGTATCGGCCGATTCGCGCCTGATATGGACCGATTCAGCACGAATCAGCCCGATTTCACGCGCATTGGCCTGAATCGGCACCGCGGCGGCCCAAATCGGCGTCACGTCGGCGCGAATTGCACCGAAAAAAAAATACTTTTTTAAAGGCGGACGCGGCACAGACGCGCAGGTAGCAGTGTCGTCTGTGCATCCCCGCATCACACAGCATCGGACATGGGTGCGGCGGCCCAAACGCCGCACCCGTGCTTCCTAGATAACATATGACTAGATAGCTACTTGGCAACATGAGCACAGTGATCAGACCATGCAAACCCACCTAGCATGCCACACAAATCCATTCATGCAATAACCAAACCAAAAGCAAACAACAATTAAACCAGACATAGCTACCCTACCTTCCACGTACCTTACATGCAGAGCCCAAAATCCTCTACAAAAACCTCATCACCACCACCAGTTCCAGTCACCGAAAACAACCCAATTAAGGATTATAGTCATGGCTAAGCTCACTATCTTAGCAGCTATTTTCACAGTCCTAGTCATGATTGCCAACAGCTGTGCCTACAGCATCACCAACATTGAGGTCGATGGATACAGGGATGCAGACATGCGAGCTCCGGTGTGATCGACATGCTGTGAGCAAGTCCAAAGGCAGGACCTCAACCAGTGTGTGCAATACTTAAAGCGTGCAAGCGAAGGGTACCTAAGCTTGCGAAGAGGATGTGATGAAAAGGAAGAGCAGCAGCAGCAAGCAGCTCTACTATGTTGCGAGCAGCTGAAGCAATTGGATGACAAATGCCAATGTGAAGGGGTAGTTGAAGTGTTCAAGGAGCAAATAGAGCAGGGACAATTGCAAGGCCAAGGATGGGAGAGATATTGCAGAGGGTTAGGAGTTGCCTGAGATGTGTGGCTTGGAAACCCAGCACTGTGAAATACCGTCTGGGTGTGGTTTTGCTTTCTAAATTAAGGCAGTGCATTTTCAAATTTACTCCAGTAGAGTTATGAATTATGATATATAGGAGTGAAAAATATGCTAGCAACTAGAAAGCACTGACACTACTGTGAGCTTTGGAGTTGAGAGGCTGTAGTGTAATTAAACCGCCTTTATACTTTATATAATAGAACTGATATCGTGTTAAATGTTAGTTATAGGCTTGTTTTGATAAGTCTAGTCACACAAATTTCGAAAAGAAATAGAAAAAATTTACAACTATTGAGACAATATATTATTAATAATAGATAATAAATAATGATAGGCAACTACTGAGATAACATAAGACAATATATTATTAATGATAGATAATAAATAAAATAATATTAGTGATGAATTCAGGTAAATAGTAATAATGATAAATAATAAAGTAATATTATTGATAAATTTAAGTAAAAATTAATATTAATATTAGACAGTAAAATGATACTATTAGTTATGAATTAATAATAAGCAGTAAAGTTATATTAGTTATGAATTCATATATTATTAATGATAGATAATAAAGTGATACACATTATTAATGATAGATAATAGATAATAAAGTGATATTAGTAAAGAGAATTCATCTTTTCAGTCAATTGGTTAATTCTTGTTTTCAATTATTTTTATGAAGACAATTGTTTCGAAATTTCAATTGACCATATCCATATCATGGGATTATGCATATACACTTAAAAAGGAGATCAAGAATTGCTAATGAATCTTTGAAAACACCAATGGATGATGTAGAACTTTAGAACACGCAAAAGGGCTCGAAAACACTACCATTATCCTATCTTTCATGTGGCGGCTGGGCTAAGAGAGTAACCAACTATAGACCATCGGCACAGTGCGTATCAGTATTTCAAGGAGAGGCAGAAGTATTCGAGGGAGCATACTGTTCCCTTTGGATGGTTCATAAACTCTAATCATTCAATAACATATAAGTGCTTGGACTAGCCTTTCAAAATTCCATAGCAACTTACATTATATAACAATGCATTCCCATCCAAATAATCAACCAAATGACCTCATCCAAACATCTATGCAGACAAACTTGTATTTCTTTTTCGTAAATATGAAGCAGCATAGCAGAGAAAAGAGAGTTCAGTGCTCTACACAAGCAACGAGCTAACCACACATGACAAACTAAGATGAAATTCTAGGGGCCTCTATATTTCCAAATGCAAAGGCTACCATCAACTAACTGCTCTAAAGTCTAAACCAGCAAAAACCAAATAATAAAGAACAATATACCAGACAGACAGGATAATCATACACGAAAGAAAAACTTTATTCAAATTACTTAATAAAATGACCAATATAAGGTCATTCAACGAGTTTAAGATACCACGACCATAACCAAACAATACTAAATTAAAGCAAGTTTAGAACATATTAGGAGCCATTAAACAATGGCAAGTAAACTGATAACAGATAGACAAAAACCAAATAGCACCAACATAGAAATACTCAAGACAATGGACTCGACCACAGAATCACAACCATCCAAGCTTAGAGACCACCACGGAGGCGAAGGACAAGGTGCAGAGTAGACTCCTTTTGGATATTGTAATCAGCCAGAGTCCTTCCATCTTCAAGCTGTTTGCCTGCAAAAATAAGCCTCTGCTGGTCTGGGGGAATTCCCTCCTTGTCCTGAATCTTTGCTTTTACATTATCAATTGTATCAGAACTCTCAACCTCCAAAGTAATGGTCTTCCCTGTCAAGGTCTTAACGAAAATCTGCATTCCACCACGAAGGCGCAGCACCAGATGAAGGGTAGACTCCTTCTGGATATTGTAATCTGCAAGAGTCCTTCCATCTTCAAGTTGCTTTCCTGCAAAGATAAGCCTTTGTTGGTCTGGTGGGATACCTTCCTTGTCTTGTATCTTAGCCTTGACATTGTCAATAGTGTCTGAGCTTTCAACCTCCAAGGTTATGGTTTTTCCGGTCAAAGTCTTCACAAAAATCTGCATTCCACCACGCAAACGCAGCACCAAGTGCAGGGTTGACTCCTTTTGAATATTGTAATCGGCTAAGGTCCTTCCATCTTCCAACTGCTTGCCAGCAAAAATCAGCCTCTGTTGGTCCGGTGGGATACCCTCCTTGTCTTGGATCTTAGCTTTAACATTATCGATAGTATCTGAACTCTCAACCTCCAAAGTAATTGTTTTGCCAGTCAAGGTCTTAACAAAAATTTGCATTCCACCTCTAAGTCGGAGCACCAGGTGGAGGGTGGATTCCTTTTGGATATTGTAGTCGGCTAGGGTGCGACCATCTTCAAGCTGCTTGCCAGCAAAGATCAACCTCTGCTGGTCTGGTGGGATACCCTCCTTGTCTTGAATTTTGGCTTTGACATTATCGATGGTGTCGGAGCTCTCAACTTCCAAAGTAATGGTTTTACCGGTCAAGGTCTTCACAAAAATTTGCATTCCACCTCTAAGCCGGAGCACCAGGTGGAGGGTGGATTCCTTTTGGATATTGTAGTCGGCAAGTGTGCGACCATCTTCAAGTTGTTTGCCGGCAAAGATCAACCTCTGCTGGTCTGGTGGGATACCCTCCTTGTCTTGAATTTTGGCTTTGACGTTATCAATGGTGTCAGAGCTCTCAACTTCCAAAGTAATGGTTTTTCCAGTCAAGGTCTTCACAAAAATTTGCATTCCACCTCGGAGCCGGAGCACCAGGTGAAGGGTGGATTCCTTTTGGATGTTGTAGTCTGCAAGTGTGCGACCATCTTCGAGCTGCTTTCCGGCAAAGATCAACCTCTGCTGGTCTGGTGGGATACCTTCCTTGTCTTGGATCTTAGCTTTGACATTATCAATGGTGTCTGAGCTTTCCACCTCAAGGGTGATGGTCTTGCCAGTGAGTGTCTTAACAAAGATCTGCATCTGTTTCATTCAAAATCACAAACAAATGTTTATATTAGCTGGGTTCAGACAGGAACAACCCCACATACATACATTCAAAATTGAAGCAAGAACTTGAGGAATAATCAGTTTGATAACTCATCAAGGTTGATGGAAACAGCTACTATGTATAATATTCAATTAAGATGATACATATACAATTCACCCCAAAAAAAAATCCTAAAAATTTCTACCTTTTGTTGGAGCCCTGAGGCTATAACCCAAAACTACACCGAACTACAATTAGCAAAATTATTAAATAGTAAATCAATTTAGAGACAATTTCAGAGGATAGTATTTGTCATGATCAGCCAAGACCAAATCTTTTACAATATCTTCGTCATCTAACACAAACCACAGACAAAACCCAATTCACAACTACATAAATCCCCACAAGAAAACACCGTTCATATAAATCAAGATCAATAAAGACAAAAATCAATCTCATATTGACCCACAAGGCTAATGTTGACAATTTTTCTCAAGCTAATAAAAATTCAAACTTTTTCTCTATCTAGAAGTCAAAATAAATTCCTCTAAAAATTTAGGAGAGAGACCAAACAAAAACTCTAACAGATCAAACAGCTATGAATAAATCACATATCACAAATAACAAACCAATTTCAATAGGTCAAAGAGAAGATCTGAAAATACCTTGAGATTGAGAGAGAGAGAGGCTTTTGAAAGATCTGAGCTTGTTCAAAAGGTTAGAACCAAGAGAGGCTACGCTGTGTGGATTTCTGAGAATTTCTATTGAGTTTGTGTTGGGTGGGGCTGAAGGGATGGGGGTGGTGCTGCTTTTATAGGTGGGATTGCCTATTACATTAAGGAATTGTTGAACGGTTCAACCAACAGTGTGTGCCACGTGGTAATCCTATTTTCTACATGCCAAGATTGACTTCCTTCTCGAAGCCTCCGCTCTCTTATTTCTGGTGGCGTGAGGTAGTAGATAAAGATTGATGACTGTTTGTTGCTTTTTGGGGACAGGTTTTTCCTCACGCCACGCTCCTTTAACCACGCGCTTCTTCCATATTTGTGGTTTTTTATTTTTTATTTTTTTCCTTTTCCTCTATTTTTAGTAGATTTTGAGATTCAAAATTGCTAATTTGGATTTTATTCATATCTCTTTTTAATTTGTTAAAAAAGAATTAGTTGTCAATAATTATTTGGTACATTCATAACAGACTCAAAAAAAAAAATT
The DNA here is from genome assembly GCA_014183005.1 of Castanea mollissima. Lineage (NCBI taxonomy): Eukaryota > Viridiplantae > Streptophyta > Magnoliopsida > Fagales > Fagaceae > Castanea > Castanea mollissima. Next base: position 78,055 of record JACAVU010000060.1, read on the forward strand.
TATGAAACATATTAGGGTTTTAATTGTGTTAGGTTACTATTGACTCTTTTCTCAAAAAAAAAAAAAAAAAAAAGGTTACTATTGACCCAATATTTTGGAGCATTCTTGGAGGTGGGGGAAAAATGCAAAACCCACATATACTTTTTAAAAAATATGTGCCAATTCTAATTATACAATTTTTAGATTTTTTTAATAATTTTGGAACCTTCTGTTTATTTAACGGGATCCTTAAAACCTTTTAAAAAAAGTTTAAACTAAAAACCTAAGTCTTGAGTTGGCACTGTTTCATTTTGGACTATAAAATTAACCAAGTCCAAATGCATGAGATGGTATCTTAGGAATGAATCATTTGCATCATCACTCTTATAATATATTAGTCGCACAAAGTTATGAGGACCATATATAAAGTATATGCTTGTTTTATGAGATTGCTATTCTCATTGTACATACAAACGTTGGCTATAAGCATTTTGATATCTTTTTAGTATATCAATAATGTGGTAAAATACAATTCTCTCATTTTAAAATGACTACGTACAATTTTAAGAACTCTAGGTAGAATCAATTTCAAGTTTGAAAATCAAGCAATTGGAAGTGTTTGACAAATCCAAATTTGCATTGATAAATGAATGGGTACAATTCTATGCATTTTTATTATATTACAAAATATAATCCTTTACTTCAGTCACCTTTAAAATGTCTTCAATTCAAGAATTGCATCAATACAAGCTTAACTCTAACAAAAAGTATCTTCTACTTAAACTAGAAAGTGGTTTGAAAGATCTTTGACCTAGAATTGTGGTAAATCTTTGATTGTGTGCTTCTTTGAGACTATTTTTCTCTTTGCATTTTTAGCATTTTTCGAATGTTTTTTGTATTTGAAGGCCTATAGGTAGGAGTTCTCTAGGGTTTTAGTGATTGAATCAAACCAATCTTCACTTGATTAGAGTTCCTTGAGTTTCTAGATGCTTTGGAATTTGATTTCAGTAATACTCTGAGATTTGGAATGATGATTTGAATGAATGTTTGTGAAATATTCTTGTAATTGAAGATTTTAAAGTAAAAGTTATTCAAGATTTTAGAACTTGATCTAATATAGTTTCAAATGTTAAAACTTCTTGGAGGTTTAAACAGTGTGGGCGATACCGTAACGTACCGACCAGTGCACCGATACAGGTATACCACTTATTTCGTACCGGAAAAAATACCGGCCGTACCGGCGAATTCTGGCTGTTTCGGCCAACAAATAAATACCGGACCGAAACACGAAATGTTGTATTTTTTTTTGTAATTGTGGTAGTCTTTTAGGGCAAGATGGTAATTTCAATTCCTAATTCTAACCCTAAACACTACCCAAGCCGCAGCCCTCAGCCCCTCACTCTCTCTTCTCCTTCTTTTTCTCGTTCTCAGTCTTTCTGATCTGCAACAAAAAATCCCAATTCTCTCATCAGCCATTACTTCATTCACTTACCATTACTTCATTCACACATTCAGGTATATAAGTTGCTACCTAAGTGTTTGAAATTTCTCTTTCCATGTTGCAATTAGAATCTATGTTGTGGAGTCACTTAATGCATAATATTGAATATAGCAATTAGAATCTATGCGAGAAACCAATGAGTTTACTGTCACTTACCTGATGAATCATTAACTGTTTTCCCTCTTCTTTTTTATTTTGTATGCAGCTGTGTTTGCTCTTGGTGATCTTTGGAGTCATTATGATCATTGTCATCATAGTGGTTGTAGCTTGAGCAACAAATCAATTGCTTTATTTTCTTTCTCTCACGCTCTCTCTCAGCTACTTTGTGTCTCTCTATCTCTTGGCCATTCTGTCTCTCACTCTCAGGTAAAATGTTGTCTTAATTTTTTCTGTGTGGAATTATATTTCATGTGGAATGGTGATTCAGATGATGTGATAAATAACAAATTGATTACTGTGTTCATGAATTAATAGCAAAATAGATTATTGTGTTGATATATATTATTGTTTAAGCCATATTATTTTGTTGTTGGGTTAATGTGTTTCATTATATATTGTTGGGTTATTATGTTCATGAATTGCTAGCAAAATTGATTATTGCGTTGATATATATTGTTGTTTTAGCCATATTATTTTGTTGTTGGGTTAATGTGTTTCATTATATATGTTGGGTTATTATGTTCATGAATTGCTAGCAAAATTGATTATTGCGTTGATATATATTGTTGTTTTAGCCATATTATTTTGTTGTTGGGTTATTGTGTTTCATTATATACACTGTTGTTTCATTCTTGATTTTGGTTAGCTTGAGATATTGGGTTAGTATTAGTAATTTACAACTTAGTATTATTATTAATAATAATGTAACTTAGATTATAACAAATAATTGATGATATATATGCAGTGTGAATTATGACTGAAAATCAGTCAAGTGTAGCATCTGGCCCGGTTGTAAGATCCGAGGATCTAACATGGGCTAATGACCGTGTTGTGTCGGATGCGAGAAATAACACCTAGTTTACTTTTTGTTCTAAAATGATAAGGGGGGGGGGGGGGGAGGAATTACTAGGCTCAAGTATCATTTAGCTAGGATTCCGGGAAGCATGTAAAAAAGTATTTAAAGATGTAAAATGGCAAATGAAACAATTGATTGAAGATTTAAAGAAAAGTAAACAAGGAAAAAAATGAATAAACAAATTGCAAATCCCTATGATTTAAAGGAGGAGGATGATCATCATCATCATGATGAAGGTAATAATGATAATGAGAGAGGAGGTTCAAAGAGTCATTCATCAGTTAGTAATTATAACACCAAAGGGAAAGAAAAAGTTGGAGAAAGCTCAAACATTAATTCATTTTTTGCTCCAAGAACAACTCCTAATTCTCAACCATCTATAAAATCTTCTTTGGCTTCAAAGCAAATGGTTGAGAAGGCAAAAATGAATTTTGCAAGATAGTGGTACCATGCTAATATACCTTTCCATGCAGCTCGCTTTATGTATTATTAAGAAGCTTTAAATAGTATAGCAACTATTAGGCCCAGTTTTAAGGGACCTTTTTATCATGACTTGAGGGGGCCTTTATTACAAAAACATATGGATGAAATGAATGATTATCTCTTAGATGTGAAAAATGATTGGAAAATTCATGGGTATTCAAATAATGTTAGATGGGTGGACAAATCAAAAGAACTCTTCAATCATTAATTTTTTAGTGTATTGTCCAAGAGGCCATGTTTCTTAAATCCCTTGATGTGTCAGGCCTAACAAGGGATGCAAATACATTGTTTAAGTTGTTTGATAAAGTTGTTCAAGAAGTTGGGGTTAAGCACACTGTGTAGTTCATTAGAGATAATGATTTTGCTTACAAGTTTGCAAGAAAGAAGCTAATGTAGAAATATGGGTCATTCTTTTGGTCTCCTTGTGTAGCTCATTGCATTGATTAGATGTTGGAAAAATTTTTAGATAGTAGATATTTTCCTATAATTCATGAAATCATTCAAAAGGCTAAAAGGATTACCAAATTCATATACAACTATGGCAAGGTTTTATCTTTGATGAGAAGTGCCTTCACTAATGGTAGGGATTTGATTCGTCCAGCCATCACAAGGTTTGCAACTGAGTTTTTAAGTCTTCAACGCTTGACAAAGTTCAAGAAAGAACTTAGGCAAATGTTTACTTGTGATCAATAGGTTGAATCTTGATATGCTAGAGATGTCATAGGAAAGAAGGTGGCTGCAATTGTTTTGGAAGATAAAGAGTTTTGGTTACAATGTCAACAAATAGTGAAGATTAGTGAGCCTTTGGTTAGAGTACTACATCTTGCAGATGGGGATGAAAAACCATCAATGGGATACTTATATGAGGAAATGGATAAAGCAAAGGAGAATATAAAAGCAAGGTTGAAAAATAAAATTTCTGCATATATATCATTTACTAGTGCCATTGATGCTAGGTGGGATAAACAACTCCATAGTCCATTACATGCAGTATCTCAACACTGGAATCTTCTTTATGCCTTCATTTAAGAAGAAAAAAGAAATTACAAAAGGCCTACTTAGTACCATTATAAGGTTGGTTCCTGATCCTGATGAAAAAGACAGTCTTAGTTCTCAAATTAAAGCATAGAAAAAGTCTTTAGGTGACTTTGGAATGCCTATGGCAATCTGCCTACGTGAAAAACTAAATCCAGATATACTATATGTATCTACACACACACACACACACACACACAATATATATATATGTGTGTGTGTGTGTGTGTTTCATTTGAAAGTTTGTTATTTGCTTTGTAGTAAATTAATACTTTCTTTTATTTTTGGAAGTTGCTTGGTGGGAGCAATTTGGAAATGACACTTCAGAATTACAGAATTTTGCAATTCGAGTGCTAAGTCAGTGTTGTAGTGCAATTGGTTGTGAAAGAGCTTGGAGCACATTTAAGTTTATCCATTCCAAGAGGAGAAATAGACTTGAGCATAAACGTTTGAATGACTTAGTATATGTTCGGTATAATCCATTGTTACGAGAAATGTATCTTTTTAAATATATTCAATTTTTATTTTAAATGATTAGAAAATGTCACTAATGTATGATATTGATTTTGGTAGGAACATTAGAAGGACAAACAATTACTTAGATCCTATAAGCCTTGATAATATTGATTTAATGGAGGAATGGGTAGATGAGGAATCTGAATTTCTGTTACTAACTGAGGAAGATGTGAATTGGGCTAGCATTGAAGAACCATTAGGAACAATAACTTTGAAAGATGATGATAATGTGATGATGTCATTGTTCTTGACGAGGATGATGGTGACAATGATGTTGTGTTGACAAATGGTAATACTTATGTATATTATGGTCTTGATGTAGGTCATTTTGATGGATGGGAGTAGATGATCTTAAATAATTTGTATTAACTTAATTATTTGTATAATTTTTTTTTTTGTATGCAATGAACAACTAAGTTTTTTGTTTTTTATATTGTGTTTTTGTTTCTTTGTATGCAATAAACAATTGAAGTAATGTTTTATGGTAAATAGAGATTTGTTGTGTGTGTGTGTATTAAATATATAAAATAGCGGTAAACCCGAAACGGTACATAGATATTGACCAGTACCCGAAATATATCGTATCAGTGGCCAAACCGGTACAACCACTAATACGGTATTGACTTCCTTGGGTTTAAAGCTTGATTCTTGTAGACATTTAAGACTTCGAGTGATGAATATTCATATTATCTTCTTCTTTTCCTTTTCTTTTTTTTGAGCGAAATACGATAGAGTTTCATTAAAAGATAAATAATAGTGTACAGGTATAACTCTAGTGTTGGGGGACAACAAGAAGTAGGCAAAACTGTGATGTCCCAAGGAATAAAAAATGACCAAATACAAAAACACAGTGGCAGGAAGTCAGTCCAACACACGTTGCATTGCATTTAGGTGCTGATCCAATAGGCCCATTGCGCTGTCAAAGATATACTTCGGGTGTACTTGTGTCTGCCCAAAATAGAACCTATTCCTGGCATTCCATATCATCCAAGCCGTGATTGCCCACTTCTCTAACTCATATGAGCAAAGTTTCTGCTGTAACATTTTGAACAGAAGGAAGAAGTCACTTGCTTCATTGCTACACTTTTGGATTGTATCTTTACACAGAGCCAAGACATTTCATGCAAGTGGGCATTCCCACAATACATGACTTGTTGTCTCACTATGGTGGTAGCACAGCTCGCATAGTTCTTCATTGCTGATCTGTTTTTTGTGGAGGTTCTCTCTTGCAGGTAAGTATCTTGAACATGCCCTCCACAGAAAGGTACGGACCTTTGGTGGCACATTCAGCTTCCATATCCTCATCCAAGTGGACTCATGTGCATGCGCAAATGAATGTTCAGCCTAGTTTGGATGTTTTAAACAGAGATCAACTTGATACATTGAGCAAACCGAAAACCTTGTGATTTGTTTTCCTTCCTAATCAACTGATCTTGGGAATTCTATTGAGTAAGAGGCAGAGCTAAAATGGTCTCACATGTTCGCCTATCAAAGGTAGCAAATAGCTTTCCCCTATCCCATTGCCGAGTGTCTTTGTCAATTAAATCAACCACCTTCATATCCTCTGAGGGTGTATTCAAGAAAACTGGTGGGTGAGGTAGCCAAGAGTGAGATGCCACGGAGATCTTTCTACCATCTCCAATTGTCCACCTGGACCCTGCCAGAATAATACCCCTAGCTGCCAATAATGAACGCCACACAAATGCAGGATTATTGCCCAACCCAGCCTCCAAAAAGGAAGTATTCGGGAAGTACCTTGCTTTATATACTCTAAAAAATAGCAACCCATAATTATGAATTAGGCGCCATGCTTGCTTGGCTAGCATTGCAAGGTGAAAGGCATGAAGATCCCTAAAATCCATTCCCCCTCTTCTTCTTTGCAGCACATAGTTTGCTCCAATTTATCCAATAAATTTTCCTCTCCTCCTAGTTTTGACTCCACCAATTTCTAGCGACTATGGAAATGATACTATCACATATTGACCTTGGGAGTTTGAATAAGCTCGTAGAGTATACAGGAATGGCTTGTACCACTATTTTAATTTTGTGGAATTTGGGCCTAAAATTTGAATTGCCAACCTTTTAATAAAATTTATTTATATATAACCATTATTTTAAATGCATATTTAATATTGTGAAGTTAGATGTGCCAATATAATATACCCCTTGGGAAAAAAAATGCAATACAATGGTCTCATTCCTTAAAAATGGTGGTATACCGAAAAAAATGCAGAAGAGGAAAGTGCCAACCTCTATGCACCCAGGGAAATACAAAGGAAGATGAACACCAAAGTTCTCATTGATGGGGATCAAGTGGACTCGAACACAAGATGAACACCAAAGTTCTCATTTATTTATTTTATGATAATAAATGCCTTACAAAATAACCTATATTAGTAAGATTATCAGCAAGATAATTAGATTGTATAATTAAAAGGTTCTCCCATCTCTCTTACCCATTTCAAGGGTATCTTAAAATTATGCTCAAACAATATATATATATATATATATATATATAATATATATATATATATATATATATAGAGAGAGAGAGAGGCTAAAATGGAAAAATTACCCTCCAAATTCAATATAATTAATTTCAGTTCTCTAATTTTGCTTTCAATTATTTTAATCCTCTAAAATTCAAGTTTATTCAATAAAAGCATCTCCATAAACTTTTATTAAATGTCATCGTTAATTGTCTAAATTTTAAATTTTTTTATTCAAAAATTCTAAATTATAAAAATTTAATTAATAATTGAAAAATATTTTCAAATTAAAAAAATTAATAAAAATCGACTAAAAGACTTTAATTAAATAAACTAAAAACTTAGAAGATTAAAATGAACAAAAATAAAATTAAAATACTAAAATAAATTCTTATAAAACTTAGATAATAAATTTCGCATCATCAAAAATATATATAGTTAGCACGATCAATGCAAAGGGAGTGTTATTATATTCATCCGCATGTTGCTATTGAAAATCTGAATAAAATAGGCAACATAAATAGATTCATCACATCGAGGCATGAGTTTTTAGACGCGCTCTGGAAGGGACTGGGTGTTGTCATTGTGGAGAGACCAAATGAGTCATAAAGCCGTGGCGGTCAGTTTTGGCGTTGGATTATTTTGGCGGTTTTACTATTCTCTTTATCTTTTGTCTGCTTTTTGATGAGGTATTCTCTTACCTAATCTCTACCTCGCAGCCCAGTTATGTCTTTGGATCATTGGATGATGCTACCTAACCCACGTCAACAGGTTGTTGGGTCAGTACGTGTGAGGGCCTGTCTGGCATTGGGTTGAGTGGGTTCATTACCCCCAAAGCTCTTTGTCATAAACCTGTTTTAGACATTTTTTTTAAAGCTTTTTGTAAAACTAGAAGGCTTTGAAAAACTCAATGATATACCATATATACCAATGATAAAGTCCCTGGGCGTAAGAACGGCATGAGATCTTACAATATTTCGTAACAATTTTGTTTTAAGTTGGCGTTTACTATTGATGAGGATACAGTTGATGTTGAGAATATACGAATACCTCGGTATATATTATTACTGGTAATCCTTAGGGGTATTAATTTGGGTTAGCGTGTCAGATTTATGTCATGTCGTGTTGTATCGTGTTGAGTCGAGGTAGGATATTCGACTAAATGACTCAACCCTAATCCGACCCATTTAATAATCGTGTCATGATCCTTCACCTTAACCTGACCTGTTAATAAGGCAGGTTGACCTAACCCAACCCATTTGACACGCTTAATAAATGAGTCGTGTTAGGTTGACACAAATGTAACACAACCCATTTCAACGTACATAATATTAAATATAACATCCATCTAGAAATATATATTTTTTATCCCAAAAAGCAGTGCATACACTTCAAGTCTTCAACCCACATTCAAAATAATATAGTTCAACAAAAATATAACATTTATTTAGAAATAAATTCTTTACACTCCAAAAGAAGTGTATACACTTCAACCTAAATTCAAAATAACAAAGTTTAACAAAAATAAAATAACATAGTTCAACAAAAATATAATATCCTTGGAACTAGCCAAATGCTAACTATCAATATTAAAATAATTTGAGCAAACAGTAGACTAATCCTGACTATGACCACGATTATTATCCATAGATTCTTTGTTGATGTCCAAATTCATAACATCTTCCACAAGCTCATCCAATTTCATTTGTGCAAGTTCTATGCCAAAAAAAAAAAAGTATTAGTAGTTCTAGGGTCTGTAAAGTTTCAATTTCCAATTATATCCCTTGTAAATTTTTGTAATTACTCTCTTTTCTTTTTACATTTAAAGTATATGTTGGATATAAAAGGTATTTGATAAGTCTAAAATAAAATAAATATTTATTTGTTATACGAGTTAAACAGGTTGTGTTAAGTGATCATTTCGGGTTAACACAAACAAATTGGCATGTCAAACATGTTTATTGCGGGTTAACCCGTTTATGACACGTTTCTTATCATATCGCTTTCGAGTCGACCCATTTATAACCCAAACCCATTAAGGCCTAATCCTAACCCGAAAAAACCCGTGTTGGGTTCGTGTTGTGTTCGCTAGTTGGGTCGAATATTGACACCCCTAGTAAGCTTTAACACCTCTAGAACCTTCCCTAGCTAGCTTATGGTTTTCGCTTATGATCAATAACCTTTACTTTCTTTTTATCTAATTTTGGTACACTGTGGCACATTGTCATAAAAACGACTTTATTTTGGAAATTCAAACATGTCAAGTTTTAGGAATCAATTATAATAGAAGTGAACAAAAGGACAACATTGAATTTTGGACAAATTGTACATTTAACCTATATTTTTATATAAGGTGATTTCTTTTCGATGATTAGCTTCATTAGCTTATTGTTTGGAGTTGTACATATTTTCTTCTGCCCAAAAATACTTTCTCAATACGATAAATAAAATACATTGAGAAGCTGCGTCTATCACTATCACATTAAAAATATGAATTAGTCCCCATAATGTGAGAAAAACTTAGGTAGTGCTTTGGTAGTAGCAATGGCAATGAGTCGGGTTTCTTTATGCCCGAACCCGCCCCATGGGCCTACCCCGTTACCAAACCCAACCCATGTAATAAACAAGTTTTTTTGCGGGGCCCAAACTCGCCCCATCAGGCCCCGCAGGCCCCATCCAAGTAGGTCAGTTTTGGGCATAATCCATAGCCCAAATCGTGGCCCAATAAAAAAAAAAAAAAAAAAGAATTGAATCAAGGCCGGTATAAAACAACCATTAAAAATCATCATAATAGATTAAGCATCCATAAATCAAGATTATCCATTCAGACAGAATCAAGATTACCCACTAATTATAATAGAACCCACGGATTCAACAAAGTCCACAAAAAGCTTCAATATTATCTAGCTTTCTAATAGAACCCACAGATTAAAATAGTACAATTTTTTTAAAAAAATGAACATAAAAAGGAATAAGCATCAAAAAGCCCTTAATTTTTTCATCGAAAAGAACTAAACATAACAAAAAATACTTAAGGTTATGAAAAAAAATTCATCGGAAAGAATGTAACAAAAAAAAAATATTTTCCAAATTGTTTTTAAGAAATTAGTGAAGCAGAGAACCTAAAATCAATTTTAGGTTATTAAAAAAAAAGAAGTAACAAATCGGTGACGAACTTGTGACGAATTGGTAACTTGGTGAGTAACTAAGCCGGTAGTGAGAGTGGGTGAGGATGAGACTAGAAAGCTGTCGGTGAGGGTGAGACCGTGAGAGTTGAGGGTGTGTGAGAGTGAGAGTGAGAGTGGGTGAGGAGAGGAGAATCAGGAATAAAGGGCGGCTGCCGAGTGAGGAGAGTTTTGAGAGTCAGGTTAGGATAAGTTTATATATATATATATGAGATTTTTTGGTAAATTGCATTTAAACTGGATGGGTTCCGGTTGGGGGTATGAAAAAAACCCGTACTTGACTCGAACCTGCTCTAGGTTTTATTTTAAAAACCCAAACCTAACCCTACTGTTTCACGGGTTAGGTCTGGTTGAGTACCCGCGGGTCGGGTATAAATTGTCATGTTTATCCGGTAGTCCTGAAGTAGTGCCTTATTTTAAGTAAGTACTGATTTCAAGCACAATGATGTAATTTCTTTAACAATAAGTACTGACACGCAAGGACAGAGCCATTCATTGGCATTGCCCCCCTCACTTTTTATATATTTTCTAAAATAGTAGGTATAATTACGGTTTATTTAAAATTTGAAACCCAATGAAATAAAACTTGCCCCCTACCGTTTCTAAAACAAAAAAAAAAAAAAAAAACCCAAATATCAACTACTAAAATTAATTCAAATAGCCTAAACAACAGCAAAAATTTATCAATAAATCCATGGTTTAAGCCTTTCAGAAACAAATATAAATACAAAAATAAAAACCAGATTCCAATCCATAAAATCTCTTCAAATTTACAACAAAAAAAACCCTAAAATACTAGTCGAATAGCAAGTGAGACTGTGACACCTCCTTTTCTCTGGAAAGTGATGCCACGCTAGTACCACCACAAGCAACAACAAGCATCATCTTGCCGTGCCTGGCCCAATCTGCTCTCCTTTGGTATTTCATTTTCCTCATCTTTTTATTTATTTATTTATTTTATTAACATCTCATTTCTTTATGACTTGAGAGATATTTCCATATGAAATCTCTCTACACACACACACACACACACACACACACACACACACATATATATATATATATATATATAATGTAGATTTTCTTACTTTTTATTAATGGTATCTGGTTTGGTTCTTAAAAAAAAAAAAACAAGTATAAAATCTCGGCCCATATAGAGGATGGGAGGAAGATTAAAGAAATGATGATGCGGGATCCTTTGGTTCATAAACACTATAATCACTCAATATACCAAACTAATAAATAAAGGACCTTATTAACTAGTGCCCTAAGGACATATGTTAAAGATTAATAAGTGTTCAATTATGAATTATAGTGCACAATTTTCATAAAATAAAATACAAATGTTAATAATTACTTGGCTTACAAGAAAAAATTTATTGAAGTTGTGTTTGCTTTTTTGATTTATTGTGGTTGTGTTTGCTTTTTTGATACATGTGCTTGAATTAAAAAATTATTTAATAAAGTATTAAATGCATCTTAACCACTACTTTTAAGTTATTCATTAACAAAATCCATTAAGAAAAATATAAAATGATAAGTACTATATCCACAACATTTTCATAATACTTTCACAATAAAATTCTAAGTAGCAAGTTGTTGCTAGCTATTATTGAAAATTCATTTTAGTGATGATTTCAAATTAGAATCAGTAACAACTGACAACCTAAATTCGTTTAGAAATATTATAGACTTGACACTTCTTAAATAAAAGCCATAAATAAAATGCAAGTTCATGCTTCTTGAAAGGCCAATAAGCTCTCTAAAAGCCTCAATCAGACGTTTGTTTGATGTCATCCAGCATGATGCTACTGTACCCCCTCTCTCTAATCTAAACTCTAGAGACGCATCAGCTCTTCCCCTTTTTTCCTATTATAAATTAAGCTCCTAAGTCCTAACCATATCTACATAGACATGCAACGCAAATCCTAATCCCCTGGCCCAAGTGCTTCGGCTAGCCTATACAGTATACACCATATAAAAGTACAATGCATTACTATCCATCCAAAAAATCCATAAATCCATGGTCCGAAAAATCCACGGTCCAAAAAATTCACCTTGTATTTCTTATTCGTAAATGTTTAGTATGAAGCAAAGCATAACAGGGAAAGAGAGTTCAGTGCTCTGCGCAAGCAAAGATCGAGCTAAGCAGCCTAAGCTAATCACACGTGACAAGACTAAGATGATCTTCAAGGTGCCCCTATATTTCCAAATGCAGAGGCTACCACCGATTCGATTCATATCCCGTGCAATACCTAAATTTTACTCACAAATTTTTTTCACTTTTCACTTTTTTAACTTTCACATTTTACTTCTTTAAATTTTATTCTTAACTTTTTTAAATTAATTATTGAAATTGAATTTGCTTTTTGCAACTATCAATCCCAACCATTTAAAGGAATTGCATCTATCAATCCCAACCACCAGGCGCCTTATGCAATTCCATCAATTAACAACTCAAACCCAGCAACAACAATAATAAAGAAAAATATGCCAGATAGACAAGATAAGCATAAATGAAAGACGAAACTTTATTCGAATGACTTTAATAAAATGACCAGGGTAAGGCCATTCAACGAGTTTAGGATACTACATAACCAAACAACAGTAAATTAAAAGCAAGTTCGGAACATATTAATTAGAACTTAGAAGCCATTAAACAATGGCAAGTAAACTGAAACCAGATCCACAAAAATAGAAGCACACATATACCACAGAACCACAACCTAAGCTTAGAAACCACCACGGAGGCGAAGGACAAGGTGCAGAGTAGACTCCTTTTGGATATTGTAATCAGCCAGAGTCCTTCCATCTTCAAGCTGTTTGCCTGCAAAAATAAGCCTCTGCTGATCTGGAGGAATTCCCTCCTTGTCCTGAATCTTTGCTTTCACATTATCAATTGTATCAGAACTTTCAACCTCCAAGGTTATGGTCTTCCCAGTCAAGGTCTTAACGAAAATCTGCATTCCACCACGAAGGCGAAGCACCAGATGAAGGGTAGACTCCTTCTGTATATTGTAATCTGCAAGAGTCCTTCCATCTTCAAGCTGCTTGCCTGCAAAAATAAGCCTTTGCTGGTCTGGTGGTATACCTTCCTTGTCTTGTATCTTTGCCTTCACATTGTCAATAGTATCTGAGCTTTCAACCTCCAAGGTTATGGTTTTTCCAGTCAAAGTCTTCACGAAAATCTGCATTCCTCCTCGCAATCGCAGCACCAAGTGCAGGGTCGACTCCTTTTGAATGTTGTAATCAGCTAAGGTTCTTCCATCTTCCAACTGCTTGCCAGCAAAAATCAGCCTCTGTTGGTCCGGTGGGATACCCTCTTTGTCTTGGATCTTAGCTTTGACATTATCAATAGTATCAGAGCTCTCAACCTCCAAAGTAATGGTTTTTCCAGTCAAGGTCTTAACAAAAATTTGCATTCCACCTCTAAGCCGGAGCACCAGGTGGAGGGTGGATTCCTTTTGGATATTATAGTCGGCAAGGGTGCGACCATCTTCAAGCTGCTTGCCGGCAAAGATCAACCTCTGCTGATCCGGTGGGATACCCTCCTTGTCTTGAATTTTGGCTTTGACGTTATCAATGGTGTCAGAGCTCTCAACTTCCAAAGTAATGGTTTTTCCAGTCAAGGTCTTCACAAAAATTTGCATTCCACCTCGGAGCCGGAGCACCAGGTGGAGGGTGGATTCCTTTTGGATGTTGTAGTCCGCAAGGGTGCGACCATCTTCAAGCTGCTTGCCAGCAAAGATCAACCTCTGCTGGTCTGGTGGGATACCCTCCTTGTCTTGGATCTTAGCTTTAACATTATCTATAGTGTCTGAGCTTTCAACTTCCAAAGTTATGGTCTTCCCAGTAAGGGTTTTAACAAAGATTTGCATACCACCACGGAGGCGGAGCACCAAGTGAAGTGTGGACTCCTTTTGGATGTTATAGTCGGCCAAAGTGCGACCATCTTCGAGTTGCTTACCAGCAAAGATCAACCTTTGCTGGTCTGGTGGATACCCTCCTTGTCTTGGATCTTAGCTTTGACATTATCAATAGTGTCTGAGCTTTCGACCTCGAGGGTGATGGTCTTGCCGGTCAGAGTCTTAACAAAGATCTGCATCTGTTAAATTATTCAAAATAGAAGTTAAAAACGAATGTTATCCTAACTGGGTCAGACAAAGAATAATCACACATACACACATTCAAACTTGATTAAAACAATAACTTGAAGAATAATAGGCAACGCCTCATCAAGGTTAATGGGGTGATTCTTATGTACAAGAGCGAACTGCTGTTGCAATTTAAAACATTCAATTATCTCTTTAGATATAATTACAATTCACTGCACCAAAGTAAACTTATGCAAAATAAGTCTATATTTTGCAAAGATCTAATTATCTAAATAATCCAAAAGGGAACTCAATAAATAAAATTTAGAGAAAATCTTTTAACAAATTGTCAAACACGATTAGTGAAAACCTAAACCTAAACCTAAACCAAAAGAGTGTAGCACCTAAGTAAACTTAGCAAAGAAGAAATCAACCAATAAAAATTGACAGAAAAATCTTAACGAATTGTCAAACATGATTGGTGAAAACCAAAACCTACTTTGACAAATTCTCAAGCCGCAGACAAAACCCAATTCACAACAAGTTTCTTGACTTCTCAACCATCTCATATAAATCACATAGAAACAAACCCCACAAGCACAAAGGTAAACATCAATATCATATTCAAGAAATCGCACAAACACCTATATATCTGAAGTCGCGTTTGATAATTGTCTATCTAGAAGTCATAGATAAACAGAATAAATATAAACTGAAGAAGAGGATCTGAAAATACCTTGAGAAAGAGAGAGGGCTTGTTCAAAGAATGAAAGGCTACGCTGCGTAGATTTGTGAGAATTTTTTGTGAGTATTGTGAGGCATTAGGGACTCGGGGGTGGTGCTTTTATAGGCGGGATTGTTGATTAGATTAAGGAATTGTTGAACGGTTCAGCCAACAGTGTGTGGTGCCACGTGGTATTCGTACTACACGCCAAGATTGAATTCCTTCTCCTACTTGCTTCACGAATCGGAATCATCCGCTCTCTTGTCGTGTTTGTTGCTTTTTGTGATAGCTTTTTCCTCACGCCAGGCTCCTTCCACCACGCGCTTCTTTCATATCGTGGGTTTCTTTTGTTTTTTGTTTTTTAATGTTTTCTCATCATTTTGCACCATAATCGTGGGCTTTGTCCATGGTTTTAAAAACTCGGTTCTTGATTGATTTTTTTTGGTTTGACTGATTTTTTGCCTTTTTCTGGTTTTGATCGGACTGATTTAAATTCAATTCTTGGTTCAACCGATTGAATTGGCCAGTTGAATCCGATTTTTAAAATAGTAGCCTTCTCCAAATACACGTGAAAGTATCTTATAAATCTCTTGTATGCATCATCTCTTTGAATTTTTTTTAAAATCACAATTGGGAAAAGAGAGATTTGAACACTTAGGAGTCGTTTGGTAATGTTGTTCTAATAACGTTATTTGTATTTTTGAAATACATGTGAGTGAAAAAGTATATAAAAATACGTGTAATATTATTTAAAAACTAAAAACATATTGTTAAACTACTCTACCAAACAGACAGGGCCTTATATTTACTAAAAACACCAAGATATACTAGTTGAAATATTATGCTCTTGATTTCATTTTTCATATAATATGTGAGTCGCATATATATAATTTTAAGAGCACTACCAACCAGCTTATTAGAGCCACACAGAAACACACAAAAACTCCCTCCAAATAACCACAAATCAGACTCACCATTTCATTGTATAATACCAATAAATGAATAGTACCTCAATACATTTACATGGCGTTTAGTTTAGGGGAATCCATATTGCTCCTAACATTCAAATTTTTAAAAATGTGATTCCTTACAATCTAGATGTCTAGGAATGTAGTTATTCCTATGTTTGGTTTCATTGGGAGTCTTTTAAGATTTCTAAAAATGTGAGATGATAATATTTGGTTTATTCTCAAGAATCTTAAATGAATTATTTATTTTTTCCATATTATTCTTAAATTTGAATGTGAACTACCAAGTCTTTTAAAAAAAATATTCCACTAAATAAATAATGAAAAACAAAATATAAATTATTAATAATCTATTGAGCAACACATACACAACATCAAAAGTGTATACCTCGCAATAATGGAGAGTCGCCTTCAAATTTTTTTTCCCTACACATGAAACCTAAATAAAACTTAGTTAAAGTATATATTAATAGAGTTGTCTATTCTATTTTATATTATTTTGGCGGGAAAAAATAAAGATAGTGGAAAAGATATTGATAATTTGTTTTATATTTTATCTTAATTGCTTAAATGATAAGGAAACATCGTTAAAATGTCAATTTATAAAAAATAGAATTTCCTTTAAACTTGGGAATCTGGATACTCACATGTTTTAAAGGGAATTCACATTCCTACTGAGAGGGGTTTAAGGGGGAATTTAGATTCCCTTTGCATTTGATTCTCTGACGTGATTTGTAACCAAATATAAGAATCTTTAAACATTCTTAAAAATCCTAAAACATTGTCCCGTACCAAACGCCACATTATTGTGAATTGTTCATCAACAACTTTCATGAATCCTCCTCAAGCAATGGTGAGCGATGATCAATACAGCGATGCAAGTGACGGTTTGGGATTTGAATCTACTTAACATCATTCTAGACCTAAATTTACCCAATGGCGAGCGGCATTACCTTCTAGAATCCTCCAATGGATTCAAGCAATGGTAGTTTGGGGTGATTTGTGGGAGCAAAAAACCAGACCACCGAGTTGAGAGATATGAGAGAAAGAGAGTGTTTTAAATTTTTAATCAATTAATGTGGTACACTAGGTAGGTAAAATAATATAGTATATAATAGAAAAACTCATATATGTGTTTTTGCTAAGTGCTTGTGTAAACTAAAAAAAAGTAGGTAGTTATGTTAAAATAGAAGAAAAATTTTAGATGGACGGATGCAAATGCTCTAAGGGTCTAAGAATAGTGGACTTTCAAGAGTTACGTGATAAGGTGACTTCCAAAATATCAGGATGAAGCTGGAAGTCTAGGTGCTAGGCAAGTACTCAACTTAATCAAGTTTGTGATTCGATTCATTAAATTATATAACTTCTCTTGTTATAGAATATTTGAGTTTGTTTGTAAGAAATTAAACACGATAACGAGTGCTTACTTATGGGTCATGAAGTGCATATGAGGAAAATGCATCTAGCAAGTTGGAATTTAGGGTCTTTTTGTTTCAGCGGTAAACAACTTCAGGGAATTATTTTACACCATCAAGTGTGTTTGGATGCACATGGAAAATATGGTCAACTTGAAAATGATTTCCTTTGACCATAAAATACAGCCCAGAAAAGAGAGAGAGAGAGAGCTAGAGGGAAAGTCACAAACTTCAACCACCCACCCCCAAATCCGATCAGATCATGCCGGTGAAGCCTAGATCGTCGTCCTCAACTCAAAGCTTTGCCATCGAGCTATAGAACTCACGCCAGCGAGACCGAGGTGCGAGATTGCACCATAGAACTCGCACCGGTGAGATCACGCTGGAGAGATCGTCCCTCTGAGATCGCGCCGTGAGATCGCATTGCTGAAGCCTGTCGTCGCTGAACTGGTCTCGTTGCCCCTAACCCACCGACCACCGATCTCTCTTTTTCTCAATCTACCTCTCCCTTTCTGTCAATTTTTGATGACTCTCTCTTCCCCCTCCCTCACTCAGTTTGACCAAATGATTTATGTGAGAATGGTGTTGTTTTGATTTTTGATTTTTGATTTTCTATTATAAAATTTGTTTGGAAGCTGAGAAAATAACTGAGAAAATGTGAGAAACTAGTAGAAAATTTACATTTTCAAAATGTTACCAAACACTTGAAATTATTTTCTAATATAATTTTTAAAATGCAATCAAATACTAGAAAATATTTTCCTTTCCTAAAAATATTTTCACCTGAAATTATTTTACACTGAAACAATCGCGCCCTTAGTTTGCTGTCCAAAAACTGAAGGGGGCTTGAGTCTAAGGAAGTCAAGCCTAAAGAACCAAGCCCTGTATTTAGCCACAAGCAATCTACGTTTGTGATTAGTAAGGCATATTAGGATTTAGGATAGTTGGGGTGGATTACTGAAATGGTAGGTTGTGCCAATTGCTAAACAATTTTGGAAAATTTCCTAAAAGCTTGATCTCTTGCTAAAACTCTAAATCCAAAGATTTTCCACACCATGATATATGCACATGTCTATTAAAAAAAAAATGTTTCCATAGTGTGGAGGAATTTGATGAAATGTAGAGATTCATCAATTTCTTAGGAAACATGGAAATTAGGGAAAAAGGAGAGATGAAAGGGGACTTTAATGATGATCCCCTTTTGTAGATCAAGAAGGTGGAGAATCTTATAGGCAAGCTCAAGTACACAATGTTGGAATCCTAATGGTCATACCTTTTTAATTTAACTTATATTTAAGTAAACTACCAACATTAGTGGCTTAGCCAATGAAGCCGCTTGTGGTGGAGGTCCGATGGCCGAACTGCCAAAATAGTGGCTCCGGCGAACGCCGCCGGATTGGTCTTGCCACCCACCGTACTACCAAATAGTGACCCACTGCTGGGTGGATTGTTAAAATAGTGGCTTCGACGAAGGCCACCGATGCCCAAACTACCATAATAGTGGCTTTGGTGATTGCCCATCGGATTGGTGTCTCCGACCATTGTACCGCCATCATCGGTGGGCCGATTGTTGTAATAGTGATTCCAATGACCGTTGTCGAATCTATGTCTCCAACTGCCGTATTTCTAGAATCGGTGATTGAACCGATGCTGCCAAATTGATGTCTCTGACCAACGGTCATTTTTTTTTTACCCAACGGTCATAATTTTTATTGTTATATCCACTAGTCATAATTTTGGAATTCAAACGGTAAATTCAAACCTAACTTTAAACCCAATGGTAAATTCAAACCTAAAGGTCAAATTTTTGAAATTCAAACTCAAGTCACATTCTTGCTCTATAAATGTGACTATTTTCTCTCTAATTTCCATCCACTTCAACAAAATTATCTCTTCCATTTGGTTTTTGTTCTCTTTTAATGGATTTCCATTATGACATTGATTTTATTTTTCCAAATGATGAGCCTCCATATGACTCATCTTCTGATGATGATGGGTTGGAACTTACTCTAGCTATTGCCATAGAAGAGTTCAACAATAAAGGAGCATCAACATCACGTCATTGTTCGGTTCAATCTCGCAGGTTAATCTAGTGTAATCCTTTGCAAGGTCATGACAGGCTTTTCCATGATTATTTTGCTAAAACACCAGTGTATCCTCCTAATGTATTTCAAAGGAGGTTTCAAATGAGTTGTTCTCTTTTTCTACGTATCCATTCAAGAGTTGAAGCTAGTGAACCATACTTTGTTAAAAAAGAAATGCGGCTACACACTCGAGTTGTCTTCCCTTCAAAAGATGACTGCCTCAATTAAAATGCTTGCTTATGGAGTGTCGGCTAATTTCATGGATGAATACTTGAGGATTGGAGATACCACTGCAATAAAAGCTTTAAAAAAATTGTTAAAGTGGTAGTTTCAATCTTTTCTGAAGAGTACTTGAGGTCACCAAACAACAATGACATTGCAAGGTTGCTAGCAATTGGCCAACACCATGGATTTCCAAGAATGCTAGGGAGCATCGACTGCATGCATTGGAAATGGAAGAATTGTCCAACTAAGTGGAAAGGTCAATATATTGGCCATACTCGTGATCCAATGATAATTTTGAAAATCGTGGCGTCGTATGACCTTTGGATATGACATGCATTCTTTGGTTACTGGGGTCTCACAATGACATCAATGTCCTAGAGCGGTAATCTATATTTTCTGAGCTTGCTGAAGGGTGTGCTTCTCCTGTTAATTACTCGAAAATGGTATATGGCATGCATTTTTTGGGTTACTGGGGTCTCACAATGACATCAATTTCCTAGAGCGGTCTTCTGTATTTTTTGAGCTTGTTGAAGGGCGTGCTCCTCCGGTTAATTACTTGAAAAATGGTTATGACTAGTCGATGGGGTACTATCTTGCAGATGGTATATAGTCATTACCATTTTTCGAGTAATTAACCAGAGAAGCACGCCCTTCAGCAAGCTCAGAAAATACAAAAGACTGCTCTAGGACATTGATGTCATTGTGAGATCTCGGTAACCCAAAAAATGCATGAGCTGATGTGATTGCTTTTACTAGGCTATACTTAGAACCAGCGGCGGAGCTAGAATTTTAGTCTAGAGGGGGCAAAATTAAAAGACGATATTAAGTGAAATTTATCTAACATTAGTCAACAATAATAAAAAAATAAATAAAAATTGTAAGCAAATATGAATATATTTCATATTATTAAAATAAATAAATAAAAACAATCAATTCATAGCTACTAAAAAATTTACAAACTAATAGAGTAAAAATACGATTAGTGTTACTTAAAAAATATAATGAATAATGTTTGAAATTATTTTTTGTGATTATAACATGCCAATTTGTAAGACATAAGTAGTAAAATTTGTACTATCTCTAGCATCATTCAAAGATAAAATGCTGTAAAAAGTATCATAAATAGTAAAAATTGTGTAAATAATGATATAAAATAAAAAAAAATAGTGAAATAGGTAGTTTGGTCTCTTTCAAGTTTCAACAAGTAGAAGTTTTTTCCCCCCTCCATGTGACTACTAATACAAAAAAAAAAAAAAAAAGGAGTAGGGGGGTAGGTGCCCCTTTTCGCCCCCCTCTAGCTCCGCTAGTGCTTAGAACAACATACAAAAAAAAAAAAAAATTATAAAAATAATGTTTAAATAAAAAAAAATTGAGATTTATGTAGTTGCCTATAAATAGTACATTAACTAAAGTAATAAAAGGAAGATTTGGGGTCAATTTAAATAAAAATTATATTGAGCATGATGCATAACATTCTTAAGTTCTTTTCTTATATCTCTCTCTAATTTTTTTTTTCTCTTTTTTTGGTTGATATTTTTAAAGGCCCATGGCCTAGATAATTTAGTCTGGGCCAAACTTGGGCCTGACGTTACACCCCCAAAAAAAAGAAAAAAAAAAAAACTGCCAAGTCGTCTACTGAAAGACGATGATGCGTCACTGGCACTCCAAATCTGAAACCAAAAACGCAACTTCTCAAAATAAATTATTAAGAGCGAGACTCAGATCAGATCTCACTCTCACTCTCACATCACATGGCTCCTGTTGCTCCTCGATCCGGCGACGCAATCTTCGCCAGCGTCGAACGTGTGGTAAGCTCTAAAGCCCCCCCTTTTTCTCATTAAAAAAAAATTACCTGTTTTCAATTCCAAAATTTTCGATTCGTTTTTCTCGAGAACCAAACGGAACTTTGAAAAATTGGCGTAGAATGCGGAGCTGTTTACCTTGACGTACGGTGCGATCGTGCGCCAGTTGCTTACCGATCTGGAGGAGGTTGAGGAAGTCAACAAGCAGCTTGATCAAATGTAAATTTTTATTAGTTTCTGACGTTTTTTCCTTTTATATTTCATAGATTTTTGTGTGTGATTTGCTAAAAATGTTGGGTTGATCCGAAGAGTATGAATTTGGATGATTAAATTTGATTATAGTTTTAAGAATTTTATATTGACTTAATTGGGCAATTATTATGATATTGATACTCACTTATCATCTGTCTCTGGCATAGATATATCTCATAGTTTTATGTGATTTTTCAAATTACGGGTTAGTCATATTTCATAGATGTTTGATTGGCCTGAAGATGGTTTTGGTTTGGAAAGTTTACATTTTTATTTTTTTGTAAGAATTGTATTTAAACACTTAAATGGGCACTTATTATGATCTTGACATCCACATATTTTTCCCCTCAATTCCTTTTATTAGCCTGGCGTACTAGGCTAGGATTCAAACACACACACGCTCAATCCTGCTATTTAAGTTTGATGGGTCTTGACCAAAAACTTTGGAAGAATGTTGATTTATGCGCGAGCATTTCTTTTGGAGTGATAGTTAAAATTTAACTAAACAGGCCGTGTATGGTTTTCAGGAAAATTCCTAGGTATTAAAAGCTAACAAGATACAAATCCACAGTTAGGTACATATTTGAAGAAACTTTATCATTAGATGTTATTTTATTGCTTTGCACTGGGGACTTGTTCCCTATTCCAAGAACCTGCCTAACAAATCGATGCTCATTTGCTTACTTGTCTGTCAAGAATTTACAACTCTATAATCAAATAGTAGCATTTCATTTCTTGTTCATACCCCCCCCCCCTCCCTTTCCTTTTGTTGGAGGTGGGTGCATGGAGGGGGATACTTGACAAATGCATTGGCATACCTTTATCTGATATTGAACTTCCTATTTTCTTTCTACTTTAATGCCAATGAAATTTCTTTTACTTTATAAGAAAAATATGCCTGATATTACATTGTGAACATCAACATTATTTTTTCTCTAATGGGTAATCTCCTACTGCCAACAAACCATAAGTTATCATATTTGAGCATCAAATGCAAAATTGTTGATTAGATCATTGTAATGTCAGAACTAATTCGACTAGTTAATTATCTTGCAGGGGTTATAATATTGGAATTAGACTAATTGATGAGTTTCTAGCAAAATCTAATGTTGCCAGATGTGTTGACTTCAAGGAGACAGCTGAAGTAATTGCAAAGGTCTGTTATTATCATTATTTATATATATAAAAAAGGTCTGTTATCATTGCTTGCCTCTTTACACATGAGAATTATATGTTGGCTCAACTTTCCTCCTACTCTTCCAAGCCTCTATTACTTTTTTTATTCCAATTCATTATTGGGAAATGCTAATGGATGCTCTTAGGGCAATGGTTAACAATCCATTTAAAGAAAGTTTTTATGGGAAAAGAAAAAGAAGCAATTATTATTTTGACAACTTTTTCCATTTCCTATAAAAGTGGCGTCAAAACTTTCCTAAAATGGATTGTTAACCATTGCTCTAAGGGAACTCGTTAGCATGACCCTTCATTATTTATCTACTTATTTTTTGTGGGCGGCCCTGGGGGGGTTGGGGGGGGGGGGCTGTAAGAAAAGAGAGAAGGAGGAGGTGGGGGCAACAAAAAGAACAGGATGTATTGTTGGTAGTTAGTAGACTTGGTGGATGAAGACAAAAAGACTGGAATATACTTTTGCCAAATAGACTTATCACTTGGAAAGGGAAGGAGGTGCCATTTAAGCTAAAGTACGTTGGCACCATTTAAGCTAGAGTACATTGGCTCCAATGGTTCATATTTATTTTATTCAGGAAAAAAAAAGCCCAAGCCCTTGGAAAACTGTTCCATGCTTCAGTGTGGGAAATCAATTTTAGACTTCATGTGGTGAAGGTACTATGTTCTTCTTTTGTCTAAAGGAGTTTGGGAGTCCGAGCTTCAACCTCAGTGGCTTGTCATATGACTGAAATCTGGGAAGGATGGAGACAATGGATTTTGTTGAATTGAGGAGCTATCTTGGGTTTGTTCTATTGAAAGGCATTTGAAATGCTTGGAAAGCATTTTAGCATGATCTTGGTTGTCAGTTGGCTCCATAAAAATCTTGTTTCTAGACTTATCACTTATGTTTAGTACTTTGTAGTTTTTTTGCATAGGATAGGCTTGATGATAACTTACAATGATATTGGGTTTGTGAGTGCCATACAAGCTTAGAAGTTGGAGTCACTGGGCTCTCACCGTAACTTACATTGCAATTAAGGTTTTAAGTGTTGGAGAAGATAGGATAGGTGGAGTTAATAGAACTAGAAGTTTAATCTATCAAAAATAGAAATAGAACTTCGAGATTAATTATCATTATTATTATTATTATTATTTTTTTCTTATCAAAAAAGAAAAGAAAAGATTAATTATAATTATTAGCCCTAAGGAGCAACACATTTTATTTCCTTAAAAAGAGCTGAAGTGCTTTCATAAAGTAGCTTTTATACTTGGACAGCTAGTCTGGAAAGATGCTTATTGTGAGAATTCTCATTAATCAAATTAAGATGTGTCACTAAACTAAGAAGATCAATCATCTTTTCCATTGTTAAATTTCATCACACTTTTACAGGCGGTGAAATTTTTTCTCAAGTGATAGGAATAACTCCACTGCCCTAACTTGATAAAATATGCCAACTTAAGTTGGGCAACCCAAATCCTATATAGGTTTGGGTTCTGGTAACCTGTTCAACTTTGTTTTTCCCCATCATTTGATTGGTAAATTAAGCACGCACCTGGTGAGTTTTGAACCCAATGATCACACCGTTTCATTTTTTGGATTTGGTTGCCTTTGACCCAATTCAATCCACCAGGATCGCAGCTTTAGGAAAACTTCTGGCTTGCTTGACAGAGTCAATATAAGGTCTTTTGAGTGGGTTCTGATAGAATGCATTTTGTACTTTGCTTGTTTCATATTAGCATGGATCTAGTTGGCTCTCCATAACTTGCTTTGGCTGGTGAAGTAATTCACACAAGGTTTAAAAGTGTAGTTTTCTCATATTTTGCTAGATTTCAAATATTTGCTGTTTCATGTATGTGGATTGCAGTCATTATAGGCGTAGAAGAGAAAAAGTAGGATTGAGATCTTAACAGGAATTTTCCCAGGTGAGTGGCTACGTCATAGAGTGGTAATTGGTTGCTTGGTCAAGCAGCTGCCCTTGGCACGGAAGGAAAGGTTGTTTGAATTCTTAAAACTTGAATAATAGGGGAACGCATATAGAAAGCATAAGAGCACTAACAGATCTATGTGATATCGAAAGCATACATGATACAGAGCTGTTTTGGTGGGGCTTGCTAAGCCCACTATGTACCACACCACTGTGCATAAATTTTCTATTGTAAAGTACTAAATATGTTTTTGTTCACATATGTCCTAATGATACTTCTTTATCAGGTTGGTTTTAAAATGTTCTTAGGGGTCACAGCATCTGTAAGCAATTGGGATGCTGATGGAACATGTTGCAGTATTGTTTTAGAAGACAATCCTCTGGTAGACTTTGTTGAGCTTCCTGACACATGTCAAGGTCTATACTATTGCAATGTCTTAAGTGGAGTCATCAGAGGGGCCTTAGAGATGGTGAGTAATATCTCCTCCTATTGAACAGCTTCAACTTTGTCCTCTTATTGTTTTCTTTTTCCCAGCACATTATAATACCATATAACAGATGTTCTTAGTTGTGTAAATGCCTTCAAAAACTGGTTTCTCTTATTGTGAATTTTGCAATTGACATGTAGTCTTCTAAAATTTGTCATTCTCATTCATCTAAAATATAGATTACATCAAGTGTGGCTGAGAAAGTTAGCTTATTGGCGGCTGTATTGATTCAAAGTTGTGTGGAGTAACTAATGACTCACACCTTGATATCTTTTTCTTTACCTTTTCCCCATTTCTGGGAAATTCATTATTTCTATTTTAAGGCAATGGGTATCACCATATCAACATTGTCTTTCTCTAAATGGAAAGGCATGGTCATCTGTTCTAAGAAGGTTCTGTTCTAAAAGCCATTTGCTTCATGTTGATAAATTGATGATTCTATGGTTAATAGTTTGTCAGAAGATTGAAGTAGAACAAGAAAATAGTATGAATTTCCTGAATTTTAACATTTCAGAATATCTTACACCTGATTAATATATGAATTTAATGTTGATAGTTGCAATATTTCTTTTTTGAGAGGAATGTTTTGCTTGCTGCTATATATATATATATTTTGCTATAGTATCTCAATTTGTGTATCTTTGCAATATTTTCCTATGTTCAGGTGTCAATGAAGACAGAAGTTTCATGGGTTCGTGACATGCTTCGAGGTGATGATGCATTTGAGTTGCAAGTGAAACTTCTGAAGCAAGTTCCAGAGGAATACCCATACAAAGATGACGAGTAACATGTCAAGCTCTTATGTTATATGTATACAATTTATGATTTTTGTTTGTTCTTTAATTCCCAATGTGTAGAATGTTGGTAGCTTAGCTTCTCTTTTAATGCAAAAATCTTGTGAACTTAATTAAGTCAATTTTATTCTTAAATTTATATGACACTGTTATAAGGACTACGATTGAACATAACAACTGCCATTGACATCTAATTCAAAGAGTTCGCCAGGAAAAGAAAAATAGGGAAAAGGAAAACCGTATGATCATTGGAGTCGTCTTCAGTATTATCAAGTACTTTGTGTATTCTCGAAATGGTGCCACATTCTAGATGGGATGTTTAAGTGCATGAATTGAAATCTGTGTATTCTCACAGATTTTGTATGCTATACAAGGGTCATTGGGGCTGATCTGTACCGGTGTGCCTAACGACTTAACAATTTAACCCTTCCTGCTGTGTTCATTATGAGGGATAAAACAATGCGTGGATGATGACACCTTAAAGAAGAAGTTGGTGTGCCCGATTGTTTGGACGCTATCAATTATACTTTCATGCGTATAGAAGTTTTAGAACATGAGAAATTCATCAATTCTCAACGGGACCATATACTAGTTGTAAATGCTGAACTAACAATCCAATGATCCATATAGTATGACTAGCTGTCAGCTGATGCGATAAACTGATAATAAAGCTAACTAGGGTCGAGTGTGGGTTTAAAGAATATTGACTTGTTTATTTTTGGTTCTGAGAGGCCTAGGCCCAAATGGTAGATTAGAAGAGTTGGAGACAGGTTAGGATTAGGGGGCACTTGATTGAGTTGGGTTCGATGGCAGCAATTCTGTAGAGGTGTGTTACAAGCAAGGTTGTCCAAATTAGAACCCTACGTAGGATTATGGGGTATGTAAGATTGTGAATTGTAGAATTAGATTGTTAATCGTAAGATTCTACATTATTTGAAGAAAAAAAAGACACATTAGTGTGTTAAATATTCACATAAATTATACATTCATTCATAAAAAACCAAAAATTTGTTTCTATTCGATGTAATTACCATACATTATTACATTCATTTGTAAATATTATTTAAAAAGGCCAAAAACTTCAAAACGTAATACTCTATTTGGATATTATTTTTCATTTAGGTCCAACTAACATTGTCTCTCTACCTTAGCAAAATTGAATATATTGAGATGTTATTTTTTCATTTGGGTCAAACTAAGCTTTCTGTCAATTTAAAGAAGATTACAAGAAATTAGGATTGTCAGAATCATACGATACTACTGATCATAGCAATCCTACCAAAGATCTTTGAAAGATTTAAATCGTTTTAGACAGGTGAGATCATAAAATCGTATGATCTAGATCGGGATTTTGACAACCATGATTATAAGATGGTATAGAGCTTTGGGCAAGGATGTGACAGTGGTTGCTCATCACTCGGTGGTCACTCTGGGGTAGTTTATTCTTTCTGGTTGGTGGTTGTCATTGTTTGTTTTCTTTGGGAGTGAAAGATCTGGGTGGTGTATTTATGGTGTTTGTAGTACGATGTCACTTTTCAGCTTGTTTGCCTTTAAGTTGAGATCTGTTTGGTTACATGGGTTTGATGCTTCAGTAGACCACCACACTAGACCTAGAAAAACTGGACCCAAAAAAGGGTGAGTAATAGAAATAGCAATCTGTTTTACTAAGAACCATTTTCATCAGACCTAGTCAAGTCAAACTTGTATTGGACTCGAGAAGTTTCCCAAATCTCCATTGTAAAGTTTAACATTTAATTTTTACTGACCCATTTCCAATGTTTATTTGTATGCTAAAGTTATATTAGAATTTTATGTTTTAGACGAAAATACTAATGAACTTGTCGACTTCACATGCCGTTCTCATATATAAACGTTTTCAGAGTGATCTATTTTGTAAGTTCATTATAGAATTTTTTTTTTAATCTTAATTATGTACTCTTTTTCCTCTTTAAATATTTAACATGTTATATTTTATTCCTAAATTCTATATATTTAGTTATTTTTAAAGGTGAGTTAAACCCAAATATGCACAATCCATTTCCTAGTACTCGGGCGGCTAAGGGCCCAGGCTACTTAAGCCTTGGCTAAAAGTTCACTCAATAAGAAAATGTCCAAATTGTAGGTTAATAATTGTTCTCTTCCCTATGCTCAAGAAAGCTCTCCAAATTGTTAGCCAATAGAATCTAAGCAAAATTTAAAGCCTAAGTTTAAATAAAAAATGTTGTGAGTGTGCTAATTAATTATCATTTTCGACTGATTCCTCTAACAACTAGAGGTTTCAATTTTTGTTACTATCTCACATGATTAATTTCATTATTATCCACTCAATCACCCACATGATGACACACCGAAAAATCCCTTTCTCTTTCTCAAAACCAAAATTAAAAGATTTCATTCTTAATTCCTTCACCAATAAACCTATCCATTACTCGAGTTAGTTTGGTTTGGGGATCAAACCACCACTCGATCCAATCATGTCAGGTGGAGGATCACAAGACCCATCGTCGATCGTGAAGAACCACGGTCTCACACTTTAGACCTTCAACATGTGGTGGACAATTCAGTTGAAGCCAATGAAAATGAGTGACAACAACTGTTCTAGATCATGGATTTGTGGATTTCATGAGATTTGTGGCATGATTGTCGATGTGGGTTTGAATGCCAAACTAGATCATGGAGACAATGGAAGCAATCTTGTCAGAAACTGTTCTCGTGACTGACCTATCAATTGACATGTTCTTAATTTTAATAATATTCCATACTTTGATGGCATATCATTCAAAGAAGACTTCATAGATTTGATATTGAATGCTGGAAATTATTTTGCCTTCACAAAGATTCCAGAATAGCTTGAGGTGTGGAGCCATAAAATTTTCTTAAGGGGTGCCAAACTAAATGTATCATTATACTTTGGTAGCTTAAACTTTCTATATAAGTGCGCATGACTTTATTTTTGAAAAACAACAAAAATGTTTTGCTAAAGAGATTTACTTATTTATTTTTATTAGACGAAAACTCAAGGTCAAATTTCATTCAAGTGGTGGGATCTGATATAGGACATGATATAAAGGTCTATTTTATCATTTATTTATTTACTTTTTATCTAAGATAGAAATTTTATTATAGTTTAACATGTGTATATGCGTGTGAAACCTTCTCTTAAAGATTTGAATCTTGGCCCTTATCTCCCTCACCACACAAGAACTTGTACATGTGAAATGACCATCACGCCAATTAAGAGTACGCATTGGTTTTTTTTTTTATTTTTTATTTTTTTTATCATTTATTAGTTTTTGATATTTTGATATAATTTTCATTATTGTAGGATTTAAGATTTTATTTCCTTGATTTCATGAGTTTTTAAGGTTTTTCTTGTCAAATTAGAGTCATAATGTGGTACCATATTTATTAGGATATGTTTAGGAATATTTTTCTTGAAAAATATGTATTTGGAGCCTTTAAATAGGCTAGCAATATGCAAAAAGAAAATGAACAATTTTCTTTCAATAAATTGGAAGTTTTCTTACTTTTTTACTTTGGTAGATTCTAGAGTTCTTCCTGGATTTAAGGGATCATTTATGGATTTAAGGGTTTGCGTCTAGTTAGAAGTTAGAACAAGATTTATGCCCTTTCATGCTTTTCGTTTGACATCATTATTGTAATGAATGATCATCTTACAGGGATTGCAGGCGCATCAGTTATATATGGGTGAATTGTGAACTCATATATTATGCAAGTTTAATAACATATAACTTCACCAAGAACATTATAACTCAGTTAGT
Organism: Castanea mollissima; assembly: GCA_014183005.1. Lineage (NCBI taxonomy): Eukaryota > Viridiplantae > Streptophyta > Magnoliopsida > Fagales > Fagaceae > Castanea > Castanea mollissima. The sequence continues at coordinate 107,978 of JACAVU010000060.1, forward strand.
TAGTACATTTTGGTGTATTTAATAGAAACATCCAAGTTTCAACCTCCCTCCCTTGTAACTATTGAATTATAAATTTTTTTTTTACAAAAAACCATAGAACCCCATTTTAAATTAATGATGTTTAGTGGAATCAGTTTAACAGTTAGTAAAGGTTTTTTTTTTTTTTTTTGTTAAATAAGGGATCTAAATTTGAATCCTGTCTAAAGTAAAAGTCAATTAGTAATGTGTGATAGATTTATCATATCAATATGTATTTTTTTTTTTTTCAAAAATGAATGCAACTTTAAGTTTGGAGGTTCTTTTCATCTACGCTGTGTGCCCAAAATTTATTGGAGTACATTGTTTAACAGTGCGAGTATTAGATAGGACAAGCTATTGAGGACATCGATGCACTGAGGAATCTTGGAAATTTTGGAGACTTGGTCTGCTGAGGATATATTTGATTGGAGGTTTAAAGTGTTGGGTGAAGAATTTGGTGAGTGGTTCTTGATTTTCTTATTAATGAATAATGATACATTTTCCTTTGCTTAGTTGGTGTTTAAGTTTTGTTTTAGATGAACAGTTGGTGTTTAACTTATCATTTCGTTTCCGATTTGAAACATGTCAATAAAATTGAAGCTGTCATATTCTTGTGATTCTGACCTATGTAACTTGGTCCCCAAAGGCCCAATGAGGGATCACAGAGATTAAACACCACAGGAGTCCAAATGATTGTGACTATGATTTATGTAAGGTTAGGTTAGGTTTATTATCTTTTCATGGCCTACGTACTTTTGGAAGTTGAGGAGTCCTCCTTTCTTAATAAGTGTTTTTGAGATTGTACTTAATGAATCTCTCTCTCTCTCTCTCTCTCTCTTAATTATCTCGAAAAACAAACCTTCTCTCTCTCTCTCTCTCTCTTAATTATCTCGAAAAACAAACCTTCCAATCGCGTGCACAAACTTTCTCATCGATAAGAAGATTATAAGGATAATAAACCCACGTTTAGATATGGAATAGGATAAAAGAGGTCCCCCTTCTCTCTCTCTCTCTCTCTCTCTCTTAATTATCTTGAAAAGCAAACCTTCCAATTGCGTGCACAAACTTCCACATTGATAAGAAGATAATAAGGATAATAAACCCACGTTTAGATATGGAAGAGGATAAAAGAGGAAATATCTATTCGCAAAAAGTATCATTAACCCTAATTACCTAAAATATTTTAGGAGTTGGAATAAACATTTTGAGATATATTTGATAGATTTTATTCATCCTCCTCTCCCTCAATTTACTTGGAAAGTGTTAAGTTATAAATTGACCTTGGTTAATTAATTCAATTACTCAAGTTGGTTAATTAGGTCAAATTACATGCAAATCGCAAAGACATTAACAAATTACCAAATAAATTAAGTGCGGTGTAAATTAAATTGACATAGTAATTTGTTGACGAATAGGAAAAGCTTTTACAAGGCAAAAGCTCCATTGGGTGAATTTTAGGTCACTACTCCCAAGAATCCACTAATCAATAATCAAGTAGTTATAAGCATGAGGAATCTTATCACTACCTTGGGTTATTCCAAAACACCATCCTACAGTTAAACCTTCACTCTAATATCCAATTGGATATTGGAGTAGACTTCTTTGCTTTGCACCAATACAAATGTCAAGTAGACTTCTTTGCTTTGCACCAATATCCAATATCCAATTGGATATTGGAGTAGACTCCAATGTCAAGTAGTAGACTTTTTCACTTTGCATAAATCTTCAATTTGTGACTAACTCTTTTGCACGGATCCTAATATATGACTAACTCCAGTAACTTGATTGATTGTTGTTGGCTGCAAAATTCTTCACTTCATAGACCTTAAAGATTAGGAAGCGTTGGTTACAAAAATATAAGGCATACAAACACAGTAGCTTCTCACATAATATATGAGTTCTAAGTCTTTGTTTCCATACTTTATGACTTTTTAAAAATAAACTTTATATATGACTAAGGTTGTCGAGACAGAAACTCTAATCATGCAAGTCATCATGGGTTGAAATTCAGATATGAGAATTCTGAATTCGTAAGTCTTGATAGATCGAGTTTGTGTCGAATTCTCTCATTAAACCTTGATAGTAGCTAATGTCAAGTTTTAATAAAATAGTTTTTTTTTTCACTTGTTTCTTGGATCAATTTTCATGTCTTTAATGATAACACTTATTATATTTGAACAACATACTTCTTGATACATTAAACCCAACTTAGATTTATCCAATTACAAGTAAAGTGCGTTTTGTTAAAAGATTAACCAATACATAGAAAAAATGACCTTAACAAAAAGAAATATGTCGACAATGCAAAAAGTTATTTATTTATTATTATAATAATAATAATAATAATAATAATAATAATAATAATTGTTGTTGTTGTTGTTGTTGTGGGGGTAGAATGATTAGAACAAGTATTTGGGCTTTGGGCCTGGTATTGGTGGTGTAAGCCTGTCCGAGAAGATTCTTGGAGGCCCACAAGTTTGCTCCTACTAGAAGAGCATGATGAGGATGTCCAATGAAAAGCATCTCCTTGGATGAGTTCAGTAGTGATTGCACGACACGTCGTGATGTTTAGGAGGAGAATTCTGGAAGGTTATGTGGGTAAAGATGTGTTCTATATAGTCCTAATGAGGAGGAACGTATGAAAAATATCAAGAGAAAAGCTGCTGCCACCGCATTAAAGATCCTGCACCTACCTCTCTGGCCACATTAATGGAAAAATGACCTCTGAAAAGTGGAGACTAGTCTTCCAGCTATTATTTGAAGACTTCCAGAGGGAGGTGGATGTGATAAACATCTAATAAAGTAAGTTTTTGCTACACGTGGAGGATGAAGGGAAGAAAAGAATGATATAAAAGAAAAAGAAAGGGCATGGTGAAGGGGGGGGGACAAGAAATAAAAGGGAGAAAGAAAGTACTGTATACTGGATCTTCAATTTTAGTATATTGGTCAAGGAAAGAATATCTATAGAAAACTTCCTTGGCTTACGTCCGAGGAGGATTTCTTAATGTTTTCATCTTTTGATTGTGTGTGAAGTGGCAATCTAGCCCTCCATCTGTTGTCCAACATCCATAAGACCTAGGTTTCAAGCTCACCCTCTATAATTTGATTGTATAAGGTCATTTGGGCCTGAACCCATCACGTGTTTGGGTCCAGGTATAAATTGTGCGCCTACAATTATTATTATTATTATTATAGATTTGCAAAAATTACCTTCCCATATAGTAATTTCTATTAGAAATTTTAAATTTCATGAATAAGTCTAGTCAAAATCATTAAAAAAAAAGTTTGAGTAACAGTAAATTTCACAAATGTTAGTTTCTGTTCATGTATTGAAATCGGCCACCAAATAGAGCTTGAAAATTAACCTGCCCATTTAGACCGAAACTTGATGAACTTGGCATCTTCAACGGGGAAACCACCCTAGGGTAAACCACCAGGTTATAAGGTTGTTTTCGTTGGGAAATTGCCTCAAATTCCAATTGTGACTTGGAAAGTCAATTAGGTTTCCTAGTTGAAGAAGGAAAAATTAATTTGGGTTTCCTTGTTGTAGAAGGAAAGACTATTCCTTGGTGTGGAAGGAAGTCTATTCCTTGTTAAAGAGGTAATGTATTCATAATTCAAGATGGAATAGATTCCTTATTAAAGAGGTAATGTATTCATAATCCAAGAGTGAATATAATTTTTATTAAAGAGGTAATGCATTCCTAGTCTAAGAGGGAATAGCAAAAGAGTCTTATAAATAGACAATATTATAAAAAATTTGATGGCTTTGGCCCAAGGGTCCTCCCTATGGGGAGAGGGTAGAGCATGAAACCAAGAGAGAGAAAATGGATTTTCGCTTGGGAGGAATGCAAGAGGAAGGAGAGCGTAAGATGTTGCCGCCTTTGATGAGATAGCCAAGAAGGAGAGATCAAAGAGTGCTGTCTTCGATGAGATTGCTAAGGAGGAGAGAGCAAAGTGTTGCTGCCTTTAAGACACAAAGAGAGTGTGTGTGAGAGTAAAGAAAAACAAGAGAGATTTTTCTTCAGCCGTCAAACATACACAAGAATTCTCATAATTGATTTGATAATAGTGAAATTATTTGAAGTTTGTCCCACGATTTTTTCCCTTCAAGAGAAAGGGTTTTCCACGTAAATTTTATATTCTTGTGTGTGATTATTATTTTGAATTAATAGTTTTTTTTATAGTATTATTTGAGACCCAATAATTTCCTTGTTGGTAGGATTTGACATTCGGAACGAGAAAACAAGAAAAGTATAACTGTAGGTAAATTTTTCTTAAAAAAGGGACAAACTAAAAGAGAAAAATAGAGGTGCTTTCCATTTTCTCATGAAAAATGTAGTATTAGATTCTGGTCATGAAGCATTAATTATACAAGTATACAACCAACACTAATCCATGTTTGGCTTCATGTCAAACCTTGAGGAATTTGGGATGTTCCTTTTCTTCTCTTAATGAAACTTTATTCACTTAATGAAAAAAGAAGAAGAAGAAGAGAGAATTAAACTTACCTTAATGTAATACTACGGTGCAACTTTCTTTCTTCTTCTTCTTCTTCTTCTTCTTTTTTTTTTTTTTTTTTTTTTTTTTTTTTTTTGAGAAACATGGTGCAAAGTGCAAACTAGAGAGACGGAAACTGTCAATCAAAACGCAAAGGGAGCAAATAAAAACTTTTAAAATATTAGGGGACAAAATTAAAGTGAATACAAACTTTGGGGTTGTATTTTTACAATTTACTAAATTTTTAATATAACTTCTCATACTCATACTTAAACAAAAACCTTATTTATTTCCATTTGTTAATAATTTATCTATTTCATTTTTTATGAGTTCTCGACTATAATACTCATTAGAATTTGGTCAAATGTTTGAAGCCTTGGGGTGAGTTGTAAATTCAGATATTCTGAATTCAATTCCCATTAAGAATTTTTCTGAATTGCTTGATACATGGTTCTAGTAAGTGAGGTCGTGTATTCGTGGACCGTGGTTTACTCTCAAGGGATGAGTTCAAACTTCAAAAGATCTTACTTTAATGAGGTTCCACGTTATAAAAAAGAAGAAGGAATTTTCTACTATAATGCAAGAGTGAGCTATACAAGGAAGATAAATCTTGAAGGAGCCCATGCACACCCAATAATTTCATATTGGAGGGACCAAATATGTGTCAACATGAAATCTTACTTGAGATCGCAGGGGCCATATGAGAAATAACTGAATGTTTGGGTGCGTGACCAATATCTTAATTTGAAAACGTTCTAAAATGCGTGATATTTTATTTTTTGGTCGAATAAAATGCATGATTAAATGATAATAAAAGTACTTGAAGGTCAGGTTTAGTTAATAAATTCTTTTTCTGTCGGGAAAAAAAAAAAAAATTAAGGGTCAAATCTTGCTTACGGCATGGATGATTTGAGTTCGATTTGGATCCGGTATTGCACTGGGTGCAATATATTACACTACATTCACTCACATTGATTTTTACCATTTTCATTTTTTAACTTTAATTTTTTAAACTTTTTTTAAACTTTTTTTATTCAATAGTTGAGATTAAAACTTTTATTTTTTATTTTTTTTAATAATAATTTTCAATCTCAACTGTGTATTATTATTGCGTAAGGTGGAATACTCTAATTATTTCACCTTGTCTGAATCCTAAAAAGTGATTTAAGAATTTGAACACTGTCAAATAATTAGTTCGTACATTAAACTTCATGATCAATGATTATGAGTCATATCATATCATTTATAAAACATTATCTTATCATTTATTAATTACTATTTGCGTCGAAAGTCACACACAGCAAGAATCATAGAATAATCAATAGTTTTGGAGAGATTCAATGTAAAAGATTTGCACGTCATAAACGTGTTTGGAGAGAATTCAATGGAACCGATTTGCATATCTAATCTAACTCCTAATGATCATTGTGGCCGTGGACCAGCTTGAACTGATAGACTATCTTTACACAATGGAATGGACAGCCAATCATAATACAAGGTTTAAATATAGCCAATACTATTGATGTTTAGGCTAGTGATTATTAGGTTTAAAATTGACTAATTTAGTCTCTAATTAGACCCTAAATTGTTATTTATTTTTTTCCTCTCTCACTGTCATGATTAGAAATCAAATTGGTTAGTTTTGAAAAGTTTTAAATCTAGCTAGTAAGAGCCTAAACCTCATAAGTGTTAATATGGCCGACTTAACTAAATTTTGAGCTTAAGGTGAAAACTGTAAGTGCCATAATTCTCATCTTATATTTATGACTTAACTATTTATGTTGTGTTCTCTTTAGTACTATTAATAAATTATCCATAGATCCTTTTGAGATTTAATTTTTCTGTCTCTTTTTATAGCTTTTTCTAAATATTTAGATAGACATTTTCTAGTAAGCATTTATAATGAAAAAAAATATGACTAAATGAAACACGACTTATAATATAAAATTATAATTTAATTAAAATAAAATTTAAAGTATAAAAATCAAAAGCATGGTTGCAACTTTACAAATATACCCATCTAAAAATTTTATTTATCTCATAACTCAACAATTTAATATTGATACAAAGTATATTCTAAATTCATATTTTCATTATATTAACTTTTATATAGATATTTAGATTTGCTTTAAATATTTATTATTAAAAAAATAGAATAACATATGAAACACATATAAAAAAAAATACAAAAATAAACTACTTCAAATAAAAGTGCCGGATTTATATTAATATAAAAACAATCCTGGGTTATTGTAAGAAAAAAATAAAGGGGAAAAGTGATATAACAAAAAAAAAAGTCAAACTAATTAAAAAAAAAAGTATATATAACAAAGAAAAAAGTGAGTTAATGTGATATCACATCAACCCATGTAATTCCCTCAAAAAAAAAAAAAAAAAAAAAATCAACCCATGTAATAGCTAGGGGCTATGCTAATAGGTATTGTTAGGGACATATTATTATGTAATTGGTATATCATTTGACAAAACACACTTTACTTGTATTTGGGTAAATCTAAGTAGGTTCAAGATGATCATCATAAGTGGTTAGATTGAAGATATGAAGATTACTCAAGAACTGCTCAAGAAAGGTGCAATCTGTAGGTCTTGATACCTCCTCGACAGAAGCTCAATTTGTCAAAATTCATTAAAGCTCGACAGATGCTTCGATCTATCGAGTTTACGGGATTCAGACTATAGCTAATAATGTTTTTATTCTAAAAAGCTATTTGTTTATGGGTTTGTATAATTCTTATTAGACTAGGAAAACCCAAGGTTTGTGTAAACCTATTTGGAATAGGAGAGCCCATTAAGATCCTATTTAAAGGAGGTGGAAAAAGAAAAACCTAACCCTAGAGTGCTTCATAAGGTTTTCTTTTTGAAACCCTAGCCTCCTCCTACAGAAGAAAGAATTCTTGCTGTGTTTCTTGTACGCCTTTGGATTCTGTAACTAAGCAAAGTCTCTTGCACCAACATTGAAGATCTTATTGGTGTTTCTATGTGAAGCTGCTGCAAATCAACTACAACAATCAAAGGGTTGCTGTGGAGTGAGTTATGTACTAGGATTCGTGCAAAGGAGTAAGTCGTGTATTGGGATCCGCGCATCAGATTGGTAGTCACGTACTGGGAGCCGTGCAACAAATGAGAGATTATCACTACAGAACAAGTCCAATTGGGTATTAGGGTAAGGGTTCAACTGTAGGTTGGTATAAGGTACTAAGATTCCTTTACTTGTAACCTCTTGTTTTGATAATAGTGGATTCTCGGAAGTGGTGACCTTAAAATCACCTGGTGGGGTTTTGCCTCGGTGGTTTTCCCCATTGTTAAACAAATCACCATTGTTAAATTTAATTTTCGCTGCATTTAGTTATTTGGTGATTTGTTTGTGCTACCATGTGTTTGAATGTTAAATTGGTTAATTAATTAAATTTGGCTAATTAATCAATTAATCCATCACAAGAGGTCAATATGTTTTTGGCCTATTAAGTGGTATCAAAGCAGACACACTCTGATTATGGTTTAATCCTTGTGTGTGATCCATTTACTCCTATTGTCATGGAAACTCTTAATTGTTTTGATTTGCATGATGTTGTGTTGAATGATGATGATGATGATGATGATATTCATGATGCCTATTGCAAGCTTTATAATTTTTGTATGAAATCTCTTGAATGTTCTACGAAATTAAAAGCTAAATTTAAAAAGGTCAAGTTTGAAAAAGATGATTTGATTGCAAAATTGGATGAAGTCAATAATTTGAATGAGAATTTAAAAAATCAAATTTCATATTAGGTGGACAAAATTAAGAGTTTGGAAAAGTAACTAGTTGAATTTAAAACTGAAGTTGAAAATTTAACTAGTACCAAACTTGTTGTTGAGCCTAACTCAAAAGAAAAAGATTTTTATATTCCCTCATTTAAAAGGAATAATGAAAAGTTGAAGGCTAATATTACTAGGATAGACAAAGGTAAACAATCAAATGTTAACGCTGAAATTTCTAAACCTATGTCTAAAACTCCTCCTAGGTTGAATAAAAATTTTGAATTTGTTCTCACTTATTATCATTGTCATATTGTTGATCATATTAGGCCAAATTGTCCTAAGTTGATGTCTCTGTCAACCTCTAAGGTTAGACCTCCTTTTAGGAAGCCGAGTAGCTCTAAAACTACCCATGTTTGTCACTATTGTAGTGTATCTGGTCACACTTGTCCGTATTATTTCAAGTTGTTTCCTCATAAGCGAGTGTCCAATAAGTCTCATCCTTTGTCTAAAGGCTTTGTACCTATTCTTGGTGAGTTATTAAAAACTTTGAGCTTTTTAACTCAATTTCAAGGGAACTCTAATTCCTCTATGTTCTTTAGTAGTCATACTAGGATACATGCCTTTTCATCTTCAAGGCCAAAAACTCATGCTGTGTGGGTGAGAAAGGAGCCCAAGACTTAATTGTCTTTTCTATTGTCCTTTACTTTAATTCTTTCTATCTAAAGTAGAACTTTCTTGCTTGATTTCTTAGCTGTTTTTGGAATCATGTTTACATGCATTTGCATAATTCTATCATGTCTTCATGCATTTGCATCTTTCTTTCATGCTTTCATGTTGTTTGTTTGTTTTTGTTTGGTTGTTTAGCTTTTACTTTGTTTGTTTTTAAAATAAAAAAAATTGAAAAATTCAGAAAAATACAAAAACAATGTGTATGTGTACATTGGTTTTTGTGAACCTTAATATGACCATTGAAACAGAGTTTTCTAAATTTTGTATCTTTTGTAGCTTAGATGAGCATCTCTATGAACAACTAAGCAAGTGAGTTTTGTGGCTCTTTGTTTGTGATGAGTAAGGTTAAGTGATTTCTTGTACTTAACACTCGTATTACTCTTTTTGACGGGAAGGATTATAAAATCCTAAAAGAAAGGCATAAATAATCATCTCATTATTGTTACCTGCCAATCATGACATGACATCTGTATGCTTTGGCATTACAAAAATGCAATGTCAAAAGGCTTAATATAATTAGGTTTTTCTTTTCTCTCCTTTGTATACCCATGCATGGTTTACTTAATAAAAAGAAAATATGCAAAGAAAATAAAAGCAAAAAGAACAAAATGCTTTTACATATGATTGCAAGCCTGTTTTCTAAGAGATGTGAGAGTTATAGGATGTACCTCGAAAGTGATAGTCCTCATCAAACAATTATGATTGTGTGTGAGTTAAAAGTGATTTTCTCATATCTCAAATTGTCATAACATTGAGACACTTATGCAATTTTACAATATTTTTCACACACAACACGCAATATTCTTTGCTATTCTTGATACATGTGCAGGTACATGTGTTGATATATGCTCACTAAATTGTCTTAACTTGTTTTTGAAATATATAATTGGTTAGACTTGTTTAGTGTGTGTGTGTGTGTTTTTGGGATCTAAATGATTATCATCTTTTTTGTTGAGAGATGATTTTGAGAGATCAAAATGTTATTTGGATTTTTGGCTGAGTTGCATTCTTGATTGCATTCATGTTTGTGTTTTTGTCTTTTTGAAAAAATGTTTTTAAAGCAATCTTGACAGCTCCTTGACACCTCTCGACACCTGACTTATCTATCGAGCTCTTCATCATTTTTTATCGCAATCTCAACACCTTCTTGATAGCTTCTCGATCCATCGAGAAAGTTCTCATCTCTTCAACACCTACTTGATAGCTTCTCGATCCATCGAGGTTGGCTCGATAGCATCTCAACAGCTCTCGATCCATCGAGATACCCTTGCATACATTTCTTTTTCTTTGTTTTGCATTTTTTTTCCTTTGTATCCATAGCATCTTGTTTTTCTTTTTCTTGCAGGTCTATGGTTCCTTGTTCTCCTCGTTCCCTCTGTATCAGTTTTCTGTCTATCTCCGGTCAAGTCTTTTGGTTTTTTATGCCCTTTGACAATCGTGTCAAAAAGGGGGGAGAGATTTGAGATTTGTATGTCATTCCTTAGGGGGAGTAATAGACTTAGGGAGAGAATTTCATGTTAAAGGGAAGAAAGTTTTTGTTATAACTAACTTAGGGGGAGAGTTAGTTTGATACACTTTGATATTGATATTTTTTTGTGTCGCGTATCCTATGGTTTTGTAACCATTTACATATATCGTGTGTTGCTTCTATATTTGATGATAATGTATGTGTTTCACTTTTTATCTCACATGTGTAGTTTCTTTTCTTTCTTTATACACACGTTTCTTGTTAATTTAACTTGTCATTATTTTCCACATGGTATCTTGATGTGTTTTACTTAGTGCCTTTCAGGAAAGACAAGTTAAAGCCAAGTCAAGATTTCGAACCTTCTTCTTGCAACAACTTTCAAGGTTCAGATATTTTAGACTAGGCTTATTTATTCTGTAATCTTGAGTAGAATGTATTCTAGGACATTCAATGTACTCTTGTAGTTTTGTCACGGATTGCCAAAGGAGGAGATTGTTAGGAACATATTTTTATGTCATTGGCATATCCTTGGACAAAACACACTTTACTTGTATTTGGGTAAATCTAAGTAGGTTCAAGATGATCATTACAAGTGGTTAGATTGAAGACATGAAGATTACTTAAAAAATGCTCAAGAAAAGTGAAATCTGCAGGTCTTGATATCTCATCGACAGAAGATCGATCTGTCGAGATTCATTAAAGCTCGATAGATGTCTTGATCTATCGAGCTTACGGGATTCAGACTATAGCTAGCAACGTTTTTATTCTAAAAGGCTATTTGTTTATGGGTTTGTATAATTTTTATTGGACTAAGAAAACCCAAGATTTGTGTAAACCTCTTTGGAATAGGCGAGCCCATTAAGATCATATTTAAAGAGGTGGAAAAAGAAAAACCTAACCCTAGAGAGCTTCATAAGGTTTTCTTTTTGAAACCCTAGCCTCCTCCTATAGAAGAAAGAGTTTTGCTACGTTTCTTGTAAGCTTTTGGGTTCTGTAATCAAGCAAAATCTCTTGCACTAATATTGAAGATCTTATTGGTGTTTTTATATGAAGTTGCTGCAAATCAACTACAATAATCAAAGGATTGCTCTAGAGTTAGTCACGTACTGAGATTCGTGCAAAGGAGTAAGACGCATACTGGGATCCGCGCATCAGATTTGTTAGTCACGTACTGGGAGCTGTGCAACAAAAGGAGAGATTGTCACTACGGAACAAGTTCAATTGGGTATTGGAGTAAGAGTTCAACTGTAGGTTGGAATAAGGTATTGAGACTCCTTTACTTGTAACCATTTTTTTTGATAATAGTGAATTTTTGGGAGTGGTGACCTTAAAATCACCCGGTGGAGTTTTGCTTCGGTAGTTTTTCCTATTCGTAAACAAATCATCCATATCAAATTTAATTTCCGCTACATTTAGGTATGTGGTGATTTGTTTGTGCTATCAAGCGTTTGCATGTTAAATTGGTTAATTAATTACACTTAGCTAATTAATCAATTAATCCATCACAAGGGGTCAATACGTTTTTAGTCTATCAAGTACAAATCTGCAGTCCTATTAAAAAATTATTATAGAGGCTAAACTAGAAATGTGTGTGTTATGTTGGTTGAAATACACTCATCTTATTTATTATTATATTAGTTTCTACATTTTATGTTATTATATTAGTTTCTATGTTTTATTTATTAAAAATTGTAATAATTTTAGCATATTTTCTTTTAGTTTTTTTTTTGATAAAAAATTTAATTTTTATGTATTGGCTAATATTTAAGGTTTTATTATTAACTATATTTTATCTTTTATAAAATAAAAAATATATATAGATATATATACTGACTTTATCACATGCGCTTTTTGTGATTTTTTTTTGTTTTGTTGTTGTTGTTGTTGGTCTAGTGTCAGTATTATTATTGTAAGTGCACAATTGCACCTGGTCCCAAGAACAGTTACGGGCTCAGGCCCAATGAGCCTTAAACAATATGAATTTGTAGAGTGTGGGCTTGAAACCCAGGTTAGAAGTGTTTAAGGATTCAATGACAAGCCAAAGATTGCAAACACTCGAAAACAATAAGGAATATTGCAAATCAACCTGCTCGGACGTAAGCCGAGAAATGTTCTTGTATTATCTCTTTTTCTTTTCTTTTTCTTTTAGATTACAAAAAGGGAGTCGTCCCCCATTCCTGTTCTAGGTTTTTTCTTAAATACTCATCTTTTTGATACTTTGTACATGTGTTGCCCCAACTCCCCCTTCGCCTAGATATTTCTTTTTTCAGTGCCTTTGAATAGTAACCAGAAGTTTCACTTCCACTGTTCAGGTGTCACTTCCCCATTAATGCGGCCAGGGTGGTAGGTGCAGGGTCTTTAATGTGGAGGTGGCAGCCTTTATCTTTAGTATTTCTCTAACATCAGTGCTTCTAGGACATTCAAGGTTCACCCCCTTTAACCATTGGTCTTGACCGTGTCAATCCCTAACCTTTATCATGAAGTCCCGGGTTCTCCAGTGTCTGTCCGAAGGGAAAATCACCCTCGGCTGGATCCTCGGATCCTCAGCGTATGAGCCGACCCGTAGTACTAACAAGTTCTAAATCCAAGAGCAGGTCGGCCTTCCTTAGCATGGCCCAAAGGCCCACATCCCCATCAGGGTCTTTTTACTCCCCACAATAGCCCCTCAAAACTCTAATTTTCAACGTCCGAGGAGAAAAGTAGGGTTTTGATCTGATGAGAACTTACTCCACACACTTTATGAATGATTGCACGTGTGGAAACTGTTTCGCGTCCCAGAAGATGCCATTTGGCGGTTTTATTTTAAAAAACGCGCGCATTTATTACTGTAAGTTACACTTTGTCCCCAACGTTTAACGGCGAGATGGGCATCCAACGGTCTTCATTACTCCACAAAAATTTGGGCGGGACAAATATAATTTCGAGGCCGCTTTTTCGCACATCGTGACGCTTCGGGAACCTGTGCCCTCATTTAATTTCCCCGGGACTAATCCCGTCAAAACATCAGCAATCATACTTTACTTGCAGAAAACTGTGGAAATTTGCACACCTTCAACTTTGTAAGTTCTTGCTCTCTCTATTCTTAACCTTTTCTCCTCGGATATAGTCCTCGGCTGTCCTCGTAGACATTCTCCCCTTTAGAGTTTAGCCTTTCGCTCTTTTCTGATGGGTAGGTTTAAGTGTCTAGTTGATACCGCCGCTGGAATGGAAGGCTTCAGAGCCAAGTATCACATTCCCGGCGATGTAGGTTTAAAATATTGCCCGGCAGAAGCCGTGGCCGGCTCTAGAAAGGAGGGGGAGGTTATCATCCCAATGATAGCCTTTATAGAGGGTGGGATGACCCTCCCAATGAAACCTGTAACTAGGGAGTACCTTCGCAACCACCGGTTGTGTCTCGATCAGTGCCTCCCAAACGTTTTTAGAGTTTTGGGTAGTGTCGATGCTCTAAACGAGCAAATGGGTCTAAACCTCACCTGGCACGATGTCGTCTTTCTGTACGAGTCCCATAAACTCTCCAACGTAGGTTACTACATTAAATCCCGCTCCAGCGTCGTTAGGCTAATCTCCTGTCTGCCCAAATCCAACAAAGGCATGAAGGATGACTACCTGATCATCTCTGGGAACTGGCACGACGGCCTCCACTGCCCAGTTGAGTAGGGAGATCCAAGTGCGACACCTTAGGATTAACCTCCCCATCTCACAACTTCCTTTAATGCTCACAAACATGCACACTAACATGTATTTATATTTGTTTAACTTTATCACTTGCTGTGTGAATCTGACCAGGTTTGTTTGCTTTGACGTCTTTTTTGCAGATAAGCAACACGTGCGCCTTCGTTTGAGTCACTGTAACGTCGCAGACATAAACCGAGTGCTTCGTTCGAGGTGTTTGTCAGTGAGGATTTACAACTTAGAGCTGCTCATCTGATTCTGGGGTACACTCCCATCTCTTCGGACTTCCAGGAGATAGAAAACGCCATAGTCGCGGGTGACCAAAGGCGAAGGAAGATAATGTAGCGGCGATTCCTCTTGCTGTACACTCTCAAGGCATTGCCATCCCGGAGGAGCGAGTGTCCCCGACGAACACTTTGGACGAGGAGATAGAACAATTTCAGTTCGAGGGCTCTCCATGACCTCGCGGAAACCCATTTGTTATCCTCTCCGACGAGGAGGAAGAAGAAGACGAAGCCTCAGGGATTGCAGGTCTAGTGATAGCGCGTCCAGACGATAGTTCAATCGAAGAAGAAATGGACACGCTTAAGGATCTCATGTCCGACAGAGGTGCCCGGGTGGCAAAGAAGGGTGCGAGAGGGTCCCAAGTTCCTCCTGCCTTTCACCACCTCCTCCTCCTCCAGCCGACACTAAGCCTCCCACCGATGATTCTAAGAAGAAGAGAAAGGTGGACGCCAAGGTGGTTGGTGGGGAGAAAGCAAAGAAAATAAAACAGCAACCGCCGCTGGCCCAACAGCAGAAGCCAGACAAAGGCAAAGGGCGCGCCCGCTCAGTTGAGAGTGGGGAGATCAGGGAAGTGGCTGAGGTGCGACGAGCGCCAGCTACCTGGTCTCCTAACTTGAGACTGGACGGCGCCCCTATTCTCTACCACTCCAACATCAGAGCAGTGCAACAAGGCCACGCCCACCACTTAGCCGAGGTGCTGGAGCGTTCTCTTCTGCTACCAAAGACATGGAGTCTTTGTAGAAGATGGGCCATCCGCAGCTGTTCCTCTCGTTAAAAAAGGGTTTAGCTCTGGTAAGCTCCATCTTACACTTTTGTTTTCTACATTTATTTATAAACACTTCGTTGCATTTAACCTTCTTAACCTTTTTGCAGTCCATCCAAGAAGTTTTTGCGGCCGAGAAGTTCATGGAGGACTCTCGAAAGCGTGCTGGGATGGAGCAGGAGTTGAGACAAGAAGCAGAAAAGTCTCTGGACCAGGCCCTGGCAGAGAAAGGAAGGCTCACTTCACAGCTGGTCGATCTGAAGAAAGAGAGAGACGGTGATAAGGCCAGCTTGAAGACAATGGGGAGTTAAGTGGAGGCGCATCGTAAGCTCTTCCGTCAAAAGGATGACGAGCTTGCCCAAGTCCAACAGGCACGCTTCGATCTTGAATTGGAGCTTGCGCTGGCTAAAGAGGAAATTCACGCCCACAAGCACGCCATGGAGGCCGCGAGGAAGGCCAGTTATCAGGAGGGGGTCATCAAAACCCAAGAGGAGCTGACAGAAACTTTCGCGGCCTTGTGCTGTGAAAACTGTCAGCAGGTTTGGGGGGAGGCCATGAATATGGCAGGGGTTCCTCAAGTTTTCGAACTGAGGAAGCCCGAAAATATTTGGCTTCCCCTAGACATTCAAGAAATTGAAGACCCTCCTGTCCCTGCCTCCCCTGCTCTTCCTCCAGTGGTACAAGAGCTTGCTCCTACTCCTACGAAACCTGAAGGTTCCCATAAAGAGGAGGACAAGCGTGATGGTGCCGAGAAGGAGGAAACCCCAAGCGTGGAGCCCCTCATGCCTTCAACAGACAAAGGGAAACAAGCCTTATCAACCTTTGAAATGGAATTGAAGAGTACTGAGGCTGGCAGCAGCTCCCATCAAGCTCCCCTTCCCTAGCTTAGGGCCTAGTCTAGGAATTTTTGTATTCCCCTTCTTTGTATATACTTAATGAAAAACATTTTATTCGGCCTTCATTATTGTTGCCTTTGCTTTACTTTATTTTCTTTGTGTTTGCCATGAAAGTTCGTAATAACAAGTAGTTACATGGAATGTCACTCCACTATGCAAACCATCATGACTTCAAAAATCATCATATAACTTTAGATATTAAAGAATGTCATAGTGCAAATAACTCACATAAAGATCAAGAATGAAGAACCTAAGATCCGATTTTAACAAATGGAGAAGTAATAATTTCCCTAACATGTGTGATAAGGCAAGGACACCAACAAGATTTGTGATCCGAGGACTGTACTTGGACAAGTTCCTGTTTGATTATTGATAGTTATAACTTCAAACGTTGAATTTCCCAAAGTAGGAGGTCCGAGGACCCGGCATAACTAAGGTTCTGTTTAACAAATGACAAGATATCAATTTTCACAAGGTTTGTGGTCTGAGGACTGCACTTAACCAAGTTTCTGTTTGATTCTTAAATATAGTAGCTTCAAATGTTAATTTTCCCAAAGTAGGAGGTCCGAGGACCCGGCATAACTAAGGTTCTGTTTAACAAATGACAAGATATCAATTTCCACAAGGTTTGTGGTCCGAGGACTGCACTTAACCAAGTTTCTGTTTGATTCTTAAAGATAGTAGTTTCAAATGTTAATTTTCCCAAAGTAGGAGGTCTGAGGACCCAGCATAACTAAGGTTCCGTTTAACAAATGATAAGATATCAATTTCCACAAGGTTTGTGGTCCGAGGACTGCACTTAACCAAGTTTCTGTTTGATTTTTAAAGATAGTAGCTTCAAATGTTAATTTTCCCAAAGTAGGAGGTCCGAGGACCCGGCATAACTAAGGTTTTGTTTAACAAATGACAAGATATCAATTTTCACAAGGTTTGTGGTCCGAGGACTACACTTAACCAAGTTTCTGTTTGATTCTTAAAGATAGTAATTTCAAATTCCTGCGGTATTTACAGCTTTGAACAGATTACAAACAAAAACACGCTTTATTAATAATAATACATTCGCAGGTTATTTACATTCCATGGGCGGGGTACAATTCTTTCATCTAGATCAGCTAGCTGATATGACCCTATGCCTGCTATTGAAACAATACGATAGGAGCCTTCCCAGTTGGGTCCTAGCTTACCCCAAGCTGGGTTCTTAGTGGTGCCCACAACTTTTCTTAGTACAAGATCACCAGGTGCAAGTGGCCTTAACTTCACATGGGCATCATATCCTCATTTTAGCTTCTGTTGATAATAAGCCATTTGGACCATAGCTGCCTCGCGCCGTTCCTCAAGTAAATCAAGTCCTTTCTCCAAGAGCCCCTTGTTATTCTTTGGGCTAAAAGAACTCGTCTTTAGGGTAGGAAAACCAGATTCCAGAGGAATCACCGCCTCGGCTCCATAAGTCATGGAAAATGGCGTTTCTCTAGTGGACCTGCGCGGTGTGGTCCGATATGTCCACAGAACATGAGGGAGCTCTTCTACCCATTTGCCTTTCGCATCGTCCAACCTTTTCTTGAGCCCACTGAGTATGACCTTGTTAATGGCCTCGGCTTGCCCATTTCCCTGAGGATAAGCTGGGGTGGAGTATCTATTTGTGATACCCATGTCACCACAATATTGCCTAAAAGCCTTGCTATCAAATTGAACGCCATTGTCCGAGATAAGTGTGTGTGGTATACCGAATCTAGTGATAATATTTTTCCAGACAAACTTCTTGGAATCAACATCTCTAATATTTGCTAAGGGCTCGGCCTCAACCCATTTAGTGAAATAGTCTGTTCCCACGAGAAGCCATCTTTTGTTTCCTGCAGCCCTCGGAAATGGCCCCACTATGTCCAATCTCCACTGTGCGAAAGGCCAAGGACTGGAGAGAGGGTTAAGAATTCCCTCAGGTTGATGAATATTTGGGGCGAACCTCTGGCATTGATCACATTTTCTGGCATAGTCTTGAGCATCTCTCTGCATGTTGGGCCACCAATAACCTGAGTCAGGGCCCTATGGGCTAAGGACCTTCCCCCAGTGTGACTACCACAAATCCCTTCATGCAGTTCCTCCAGAAGGGCTTCCGTTGATTCAGGATGAACACACAATAAGTACGGTCCCGAGAAGGATCGTTTGTACAGTTTCTGGTCCTCGGACAACCAGAAACGTGGCGCCTTTCGACGTACCTTATCGGCTTCAGATTTGTCCTCAGGAAGGATATCATTCCTAAGAAAAGATATGACCGGGTCGATCCAACTAGGTCCAGGCCTTATTAGATGAATGCGAGGCGCGTTGGCAATGATAAGAGAGGGTTCTAACAAATCCTCAACGAGGACAACCCTGGGTAAACCTTGAGCCGAAAACGTTGCCAGCATAGCCAAGGAGTCTGCATGGTGTTTCCGCTCCGAGAGATATGAGTTAAAACGAAGGAGTCAAATTCAGTTTGCTGGCGCTTGACCTGGGCCAAATATTCTTGCATCCTTAGATCTCTAGCCTCCATGGTCCCTGTAACCTGGCCGACCACCAATTGAGAGTCCGAGAACATATGGATTTCCTTTCCACCCATTCTATGCACCATTTTCATGCCCATCAAGACCGCTTCGTATTCGGCCTCATTGTTAGTGGCCGAGAATGCCAATCTTAGAGACTTTTCAAAAACGATGCCCTCAGGGGACGTTAAGACCAACCCAACACCTGATCCTCTCTGATTAGCTGCACCATCCACATACACTTTCCAAGTCGGAGATACCGCAGCTGTGATCACACCAACTGACTTTTCACCCATGCGGGTCTCTTTTAGACTTTCTTCCAGTAATGGTTTAGCAAATTCGGCCACCAAGTCAGCGAGGACCTGGCCCTTTACCGAGGTGCGAGGCTTGTATTTAACGTCAAAAGCCCCCAGGATGGTCCCCCATTTCGCTATCCTTCCTGAGTAGTCGGCACTACGTAGCACTGCTTTGAGAGGCAATTGGGTCAGAACAACCACTGTGTGGGACTAAAAATAACGAGGAAGCTTTCATGTGGCATGTACCACGGCCAGGAGTGCATTCTCCAAGGGTAGATAACGCACCTCGGCATCACCCAAGGACTTACTAACGTAATATACCGGTCTTTGTACCCCGTTATCATCCCTTGTGAGGACAAGGCTAACTGCGTGAACGGCCACTGCCAAATAAGCAAACAAAATCTCATGCGCCTCTGGACGAGACAGAATAGGTGGCTGAGAAAGATACTGCTTAAGCTGTTGGAAAGCTAACGCGCAGTCTTCCGTCCATTGAAACCCCTTCCATTTATTCAACAACTGGAAGAAGGGACGACACCGGTCAGCTGACTGAGATATAAATCGACTCAAGGCGGCAATCATTCCCGTTAACTTTTGAATTTCTTTTGGATTCCGAGGAGGCTGCAAGTCCTGAATAGCCTTGACCTGCGCCGGATTTACCTCTATGCCTCTATGAGTAATCATGTATCCCAAGAACTTTCCAGACCCCACGCCGAAAGAGCACTTCGAGGCGTTGAGGCGCAGCTTGTATTTTCTCAGTATCTGAAAAGTGTCGACCAGATCTTTCAGGTGTGAGGGTATTGTTTTGCTTTTCACTACCATATCATCCACGTATACCTCAACGGTCTTCCCTAGTTGCTGCTCAAACATTCTAGTCATCATCCTTTGGTAGGTAGCCCCAGCATTCTTCAAACCAAATGGCATGACTTTATAATGATAATTTCCAGTCGGAGTAACGAAAGCAGTTTTCTCTTGATCCTCCAATGCCAAGGGAATCTGGTGATACCCCTGGAATGCGTCCAAAAAACTCATCCGAGGATGTCCGACAGTGGCATCCACCAATTGATCAATACGCGGCATTGGGAACGAATCTTTGGGATAGGCCTTGTTCAGATCAGTAAAGTCCACACATACCCTCCATTTCCCATTCTTTTTCTTAACAACAACAGTATGGGCCAACCACTCGGGGTAGAAAACTTCTTTGATAGCCCCAGCCCTTTTGAGTTTAAGAACCTCTTCCTTCACAGCCTCAGAATGTTCCCTGGAAGATCGCCGAGGTGGCTGCCTCCTCGGAACAATAGCTGGGTTGACATTTAAATGATGGCAAATGAAGTTCGGATCCACGCCTGGAGCTTCATAAGGATCCCACGCAAAAATATCAATATTGCCCTTCAAAAATTCTAACAATTCCATCTTCTCTTGGTGTGGCAAAAGTATACCAACTTGGAAGAACTTCTCTAGGTCATCAACCACTGGAAACTTCTCTAGCTTTTCACAATGTGTTTCCTCTCCTGTCGGCACTCCAGATGCATCTGGAGATGTTAATTGCTATAAATCTTTGGTGACCAAAGCCGAGGACTCGGCTTCCGTCTGATGCAGAACTGCGGTGGATATGCATTGCCTGGCTACCGATTGGCTGCCGAGGATTTTCTCAACACATTCCCCCAAGGGGAATTTAACTTTAACATGCAACGTAGAGGAGACAGCTCCCAGGGCGTGCAGCCAAGGTCTAGCAAGGATGGCCGTGTATGGAGAGTATGCGTCAACAACGATGAAATCCACTTCAACCGTTTCTGATCCGGACTGAACGGGCAAACGGATCTGTCCCCTCGGCACAACGGCCCTCCCTTCGAAACTTATGAGCGGCGAGTCATAAGGAGTAAGATCTTCCGGTTTCAATCTTAATCTTTTAAATAAATCAGGGTACATGATATCTGCACCGCTGCCTTGATCTATCATCACCCTCCTCACGTCAGAGTTCCCTATCCTAAGGGTGACCACCAAAGCATCATCACGAGGTTGAATGGTACCAGCCTTGTCCTCCTCGGAGAATCCCAAGACGGGTAAAATGACCTTCAACCTCTTCGGCCTGCAGCTTGCATCCTCGGCGTGAGAGTGGGAAACCGCCATCACCCTAGTGGGACCTGAGCCGGTCCTACCAGGTGCAACGAAAATAACATTAATTGTTCCCAATACTGGCCGAGATGAATTATTCCTCTGGTTGTTTGATCCAACTTGACTGCCCTGTCCAGCAGGCTGACACAAGTGCCGCTTCAACTTTCCTTCACTGACGAGCTGCTCCAAGTGATTCCAAAGGATCCGGCAGTTCTCGGTGGTGTGGCCCACATCCTGATGGTACTGAAAAAAGAGGTTTTGATTCCTCTTTGCAGGGTCCCCTGCCATCTTACTAGGCTACCTGAAGAAGGGTTCCTTACGAACCTTCTCCAGTAATTGGTGTACTGGCTCTTGGAACACAGTATTTACAGCTTGAGGTGCTGCCGAGTCGGATTGCTCGAAGTAATCCCTCCTCGGCTCGTTGTTGTGATATCTGTCCGACCTAAAATCCCTTCTCTCCTGCGGGATAACCTTCTCCTTTCCCTTTCCTTGCTGCTGGTCTTCCTCCACCCTTTTGTACTCATCAATACGATCCATAAGGCGGCGTACGCTACGGACGGGCTTTTTTGTCAAAGATTTTCTTAGGTCGTGGTCAGTAGGAAGACATACCTTAAAGGTATTAAGCGCCACCTCATCAAAATCACCATCTATTTCATTAAACATCTCCCAATATCGATCGGAATATGCTTTCAGCGTCTCTCCTTCTTTCATGGTCATGGATAACAGCGAGTCTAAGGGCCGAGGGACTCTGCTGCAAGTAATGAATCGCGAAGCGAATGCCCTAGTAAGCTCCCCAAATGAACTTATAGACCCTGACTTAAGGCCGTTGAACACCTCATAGCCACGGGTCCCAAGCTAGACGGGAAGACTTTACACATCAGAGTCTCGTTATGAGAGTGCACCGCCATCCTTTGATTGAAGTGACTCACGTGCTCCACCGGATCAGTCCGGCCATTATAGATGGTAAAGGTGGGCTGGGTAAACCTCCTGGGAAGCCTCCCCTTTTCAATCCTCCGTGAAAACGGAGCTTTGAAGAGTTGGTGCAACGCCCTACTCATGGCATCGTTGCCTAAGCCTCTGGAAGGAAGCTTCTTGCATCTACGAGCTGGCTGGTCGTCCTCCTCACTGGAGGACACCGCACTGGGGGGTGAGCATGTTCCTGAGCTATAGCCACCTCCCCTATCCTCCTCAGAGGAAGAATTAGACACGGACGGGGAAGGCTTACGCCTGGCGCGGCGTAACTTTCTCTTCAAACGGTTGATCTCCTTTTGCATGGCTTTAGAATCATTCTCGTGGGTTGTGCTACCCCCACCAGGAGTATGGCTAGCCCTGGGTACTCTGTATGGACACTTCCCTCACGATCCCTTCGACGTTCAAGACGCTCGAAATGATCCTCCGGCTGTGATCCCTGTGACTCTGCATGGTGAGAACTTAAGCCTGCCATAGTATCCCTACCTCTTTCAGACTAGATTCCCACAGACGGTGCCAATTGTAAGTGCACAATTGCACCTGGCCCCAAGAACAGTTACGGGCTCAGGCCCAATGAGCCTTAAACAATATGAATTTGTAGAGTGTGGGCTTGAAACCCAGGTTAGAAGTGTTTAAGGATTCAATGACAAGCCAAAGATTGCAAACATTCGAAAACAACAAGAAATATTGCAAATCAACCTGCTCGGACGTAAGCCGAGAAATGTTCTTGTATTATCTCTTTTTCTTTTCTTTTTCTTTTAGATTACAAAAAGGGAGCCGTCCCCCATTCCTGCTCTAGGTTTTTTCTTAAATACTCCTCTTTTTGATACTTTGTACACGTGTTGATCCAACTTCCCCTTCGCCTAGATATTTCTTTTCTCAGTGCCTTTGAATAGTAACCAGAAGTTTCACTTCCACTGTTCAGGTGTCACTTCCCCATTAATGCGGCCAGGGTGGTAAGTGCAGGGTCTTTAATGTGGAGGTGGCAGCCTTTATCTTTAGTATTTCTCTAACATCGGTGCTTCTAGGACATTCAAGGGTTCACCCCCTTTAACCATTGGTCTTGACCGTGTCAGTCCCTAACCTTTATCATGAAGTCCCGGGTTCTCCAGTGTCCGTCCGAAGGGAAAATCACCCTCGGCTGGATCCTCGGATCCTCGGCGTATGGGCCGACCCGTAGTACTAACAAGTTCTAAACCCAAGAGCAGGTTGGCCTTCCTTAGCATGGCCCAAAGGCCCACATCCCCATCAGGGTCTTTTTACTCCCCACAATTATTATTTTTAATTTTGGATAAGATTATTTTGAAGATATGGATTAGTAAGAAAGTGTCCTATTGCAGGAATTTTAAGTAGAATTGGAGATATATTTTTACTGGGTTGTCCTCACAATTTTTCTCTATTAAATGTAAGGTTTAGGAGTATTTTTAAACAACATAAAAATTAGTTTAAAGAGAGGGATCATCTTTATCTATCTATACTATATATAAGAGGTTTTTCCTTTTTCAACTGGACTTTTATGTGGCTTACAAATACTCTTATTAATGAAGGATAACTTTATTTAGAAATATAGTCATAAATATCAAATAACAAATTTTATTTTGAATTCAAAAAGAGAATTCCAAAAATTTAGGATTTTTTTCCCTTCATGTTAAAAAAAAAAAAAAATTACAGTTACTTCTTATTTCTAAAGTTTATCATTTTTATTTGTTTGAAAAAAAAAAAAAAACTCTATACTATACATAAGAGGATTTCTCTCTTTCAACTAAAATTTTTTGTGGTTCAAAAATACACTCATTAATGAAGGGTAATTTTATTTAGAAATATTGTCATAAATGTCAAATAACAAATTTTATTTTGAATTCAAATAGAGAAATCCTACAATTTGGGATTTTTTTCCCTTCGTGTTAAAAAAAGAAATTATAGTTACTTCTTATCTCTAAAGTTTATCATTTTTATTTGTTTGGCAAAAAAAAACTCTATATTATATATAAGAGAATTACCATCTTTAAAATGAACTTTTTTGTGGTTCAAAAATACCCTCATTAATGAAGGTAACTTTATTTAGAAATATGGTCGTAAATGTCAAATAATAATTTTATTTTGAATTCAAAAAGAGAATTTCTAAAATTTAGGATTTTTTCCCTTCATGTTAAAAAAAGAATTACAGTTACTTCTTATCTCCAAAGTTTATCCTTTTTATTTGTTTGAAAAATAAAAATATATATTTATAAATTATAATAGATGCAAATTATTAATCTTTACTAAAAAAATAAAATAAAAGAACTTTTGAGCACGCGTTATGCACGTGCTACGCACGCGCTCAGAGATTAGTACTATATATAAGAGAATTCCCTTATTTTAACTGGATTTTTCTGTGATTCAAAAATACCCTCATTAATGAAGGTAACTTCATTTAGAAATAGAGTTATAAATGTTAAATAACAAATTTCATTTTTAAATTAAAAAAGAGAACTCTTAAAACTTAGGATTTTTTTCCCTTCATGTTCAAAAAAGAAATTACAGTTACTGTTTATCTTTAAAGTTTATCATTTTTATTTGTTTGAAAAAAAAACATTTCTAAATTATAATAAATACAAATTATTAACATTTACCTAAAAAATAGAAAAACTTTTGAACACATGCAAGGTGCATGTACTTGGAGGCTAGTGTGTATAATAATAATAATAATAATATAATAATAATAATAATAATAATAATAATTAAACAGCGCGTACTCTAGCATTTTTCATAATTGGTCTTTGGCTATCTCTAGTGTCCAAAGCCAAGCATATAAAACAAATGACAAAACTTAGGTACAAATACTTTAGGTGCAGTTTCTTAAGTTCCTCTCTTAAGATTCTGCCATGTGGATACTTATCTAAAAAATAAAATTTCATCCCATGAAAAAAAATCCACATGACAGAATCTTAATAGGGGAACCTAAGGAACAACACCTAAGTTTTGTTCTAAAATAAAAGGCTTCAATCATACATTATTATAGAAAACAAATAAAGAGAAAGTAAGAATAGAACAACTATAGAATAACTGTGTATTTTTCTCATTAAAAAAAAAGGAATAACTGTGTATTGTATAATATTTTAGTTTTTTGTCGACATATTATAAAGTAGAAAATTCCGAATTAGTTTTTTTTTTTCATCCTACTTTCCATTTAAAATGTCAAAAATTTCATGTGTTGTCATCCATTTATTAAAGGAGATTTTAGATGCACACATGAGAAAGAGTGTTAGAATTATGATTAAATTAACAATATCCTAACAATTTAAATATTTTGGACAATCGGTAATTTATCAATCCACATATGAAAAGTGTACATACTGTCAATAGGCTTGTAATTCAACTGATTGACACCTCTTGATATCTCTAATGGAATCATGATGTCTCCAACATAGACATCCGTACTTCAAATCCCTTCTCTCCAAACATTGAATTATGAAAAAAAAAAAAAAAGTACATGCAAGCATTTAGCATTAAAAATGAAAAGGGAATTTTGATTTTCTTGATGAGTTATGCTAACTATATAATAAAAAAAGATTTGAACAATTTTTTTTTTTTTATAACTGCTTAAGATAGCAAGTTATAGTTGATGTAACATTCTTTTTACATAAACCTATCCTTGATATGTCTTAATTGAATACCAATCATTATCAAAATAGTTGTTTACCAATCACTAACATGCCACCACAAAGTTGAGAAAAAAGGTTTTGAAATTTTTTGTGCTCTTAAATTTATTGTTTCATGATTTGCAACCATAGCAATTGACGGTTGAACACGCAGGTGCCACGCAAAATATATTTCTGATTTGTTTGTTATGTTTACTTTTTGAATATATAGATTAATTAATGTAGTGCATATCTCTGACCAATCGAGTGTGGGTCATACATGTAACCAGAAAATGGTCATTGCCGACTCTGATTATTCAAACTTTAGTTCTGTTCTATTATCTTAAAAAAAAAAAAAAAAAAAAATTCCCTGCTTATTTGTCTTCTATGAAGATGGAGACATGCAATATATTCCTTAGTCCTTATTATATACTCACGATTATATATTATAATGTGATCAAAATTTTGTTTTGAAAATATAATTTTAGTTAAAATTGTAAAATCATATTTTAAAAACATAATTTTACGCTTTTATAATCGTATTTTAAAAGCATGATTTCAAAGAAATTATGAATAAAGTGTGCAATAATGATTAATGAGCACATAACTAGATTTTTCCAATAAATATATAGCTAAATAACAAAGAAAAAACCCTACAGGAAAATTTTGGTCTATCAAATCAATAGACTATTATAGTAATTAAAAAAATCTATTGTTTATTAAAGATTATTGTACAAAGAATTTTATAACTCAATTGGTTGGTATTTCTTGATGTTTCTATGATATTCATAGTTAAAAAAAAAGGTTATTATTTATAAGTAATTACAGAACTTGGTAACATTTTTATTTTATACATGATTCAGGCATACATTAGAAATTATTTTTTTAGCCAACATATATAAAATCTTCAATAAAGCTTTGTTTTTTTCTTTTATAATTTTTTTATATTATTAAAATGGAAAATAGCATATCCTAGTGACTTTCACAAAACATTAATCATACTTGGTAAACAAGTGAATACATTAATTAAATATATTTTCCAAAGGCAAGTCTAGGAATTATTTGGTTTCTGAAATTTTAATAGTTATTAGAATTGATTAAATATATGATTATCGGGGTTTAATAACATATCCATCCATTTCCTTTATTATTAATTATTATTTTTTATATATAAAATACTAGCACATCCTATTTGCACATGGGAAATGATAGAAATGTTTCCAATTTTGTTATAAAAAAGGGTTTATAAACTAACATGGCGGTCTATGTGATTAATAAACAAACCGATAATATAATAAATAAAAAATTTTAATTACTTTTTCTATTTGTATTATAATTCCTATCAATCAATTTTATACTTAGTGTAGTAGATACATACATACAAGTATATAGTAGATGAAACTTATTACGGGTATCATCGTGCCATCTGATTTCTAGACAAGTTATTAACCATGACAACCTAATTCACGTGCATGGGTGTGTATTATTTATTGGGGGTGCTGGCCGACACTGCCAATTTCAGCATTGCTTTTTGATATTTGGTTGTGTACACATGGTGAACGTATGTCGTCCCATGTCATGTGAATCATGTTGTGAGAATGCAACACATTGGATTCATCATCTTATTTGTATATGGTTACGTACAATAGTTTAAGGTTGTGTTTGAGAACTTGAAAATATATTGATTTTTAGATATCATTTCAAATCCAATGATTTTAAAGGTTTAAAATCATTGGTTGATTTGGTAAATCCAAATATTTGATTTTTTAAAATTATCCAAACAAGATATTTGAATTTTAACTACTCAAATCCAAATCCATTTGCTCAAATCTTGCTGTCCAAATGCACCATAAGTGCAGTACATTAATTCATCCAATTAAATTCAAATACTTGATAAATTATAAATAATGATATCTTTATCAAGAACAATTAAATTCAATATAATTGGATGATTGAATTCAATTAAAGATCCGCGCGCGTGCGCGCACACACACACGCAATGAGTAATGTAAGAAATACTATAAATTTTACAGCACATTACTTACAAATTGATGTATCACCAATCTTAAAAATATAATTCAAATATTTGTTAATTAGGTTTTGAAAAACAACCAATAGCATTTGTTGCCATATCTATTTGTAAAGTATTATGCTGTAAAATTTATAATAACTTTAACATTTTACATATATTAATATAATAGATACTTTGGTGTCAATTTTTTATTAATTGGGTAAAAATTGGTCCTATCAAAGAGTTAAAAAAGTGTTTCAAAGTAAAATAATAAGGTCATATAAGTAAATTGGATAATTAAAATTTTTCTGTAAGTCAACTACCAAATACCTATTTCAAAATTTCTTATTTTAGTAGATGTTCATGAGAGAGAGAGAGAGAGAGAGAGAGAGAGAGAGAGAGAGAGAGAGAGAGAGAGAGAGAGAGAGAGAGAGAGAGCTTTTGAGCTTTTCAGGATGTAAGAGCGATGCAGATCTGGACTTTTAGAAGTCGGGGGCCTGACGTACCCAAAATCCCCCTTCTTACTTAAAAAAAGGGGAAAATTTTATTAACTTACTATGAGATTTAAATTAATGCCACCAAGTTTAAGATATTTTAAAACTTACAATTTGATCCCTAAAACCAATTCAGACCCTAAACATTGCTAGACCAATTAGTCATTTTTCTCTTTTCTGTCTTGGTGACCAAGTTGGTTTAGAGGCCAAATTTGTTAATTTTGAAATTTCTTGGATCTGATTGGCATTAGCCCTAAATCTCAGGATATATTAGTGTAATTTACCATTTTAATTTTTTTTTTTTTTACAATTTTCTATATTTTTGTTGATATATCTCTATAGTCAAACTTAACAAGAAGGTATAGAAATAAAATATCTCCTGCCTTACTAATAATTTTAAAATTCAAAATTACAAAAGAAAAAGACTTAATTGAAGAGATTATTTTAAAAAATTTATTTCCAAAGTAATAAAGCTCAAATAATTTATGCAATAGTTTATTACATATAATACATTCCATAATTTGATATTTTTCCAAGTTTTTTTTTCTACTCTAAAAATTTAGTTGCAGAATATTTATTATATGGTTTTATATTATTGTAATCTAAACACACACACACACACACATATATGCTATCATTTTAAAATGGGGATCCTTAATATTTAAATATTGTTTACTATTCCTATGAGTGACATTTAATTGTCAAGATTGGTTAAGGATTTTTATTTTTTGGGTAAATTGCAAATTATACCCCTAAAGTTTGTGGGTGTTGGAATTTTACACCTTGAAATTTTAGAATTTGGATTTTACACCTTTAAGTTTAAGGATGTTTTGATTTTACACCTTGATGTTTCAAAATTTGAATTTTATCCCCTAAATTTTAGTGGTGTTTAGATTTTACTTCTTAAAGTTTGGAGGTATTTGAATTTTACATCTTAATCCCAAATTTTAGGGGCTAAAGTCCAAATTTTAAAATATCAAGGTGTAAAATTCAAACACTCCT
Organism: Castanea mollissima; assembly: GCA_014183005.1. NCBI lineage: Eukaryota > Viridiplantae > Streptophyta > Magnoliopsida > Fagales > Fagaceae > Castanea > Castanea mollissima. The sequence goes on from JACAVU010000060.1 coordinate 137,088, forward strand.
AAACTTTAGAAAGTAAAATCCAAATTTTGAAACTTCAAGGTATAAAATCTAAACACGCCCAAATTTTAAGGATGTAATTTGCAATTTACCATTATTTTTTTTAGAAAAATGCTATATACATAACATTTTTATAACAAATCCTTAGTGACAAGTTGTTATTGTTAGGGAAAAAAAAAAAAAAGCTCAGTGGTAAATTCAAATTTGAACCAATAACAACTAACTTCTTATGATTTGTTATAAAAATATTGTAAATGTAGTATTTTTTTATTTTTTATTCCATATGTAAAGTGTTTTTTGTGTTGCATACACAATATGTGTATCTACGTATGTCTATGAGTGTATAAACATATATGTATATTAGTTATAATTGCCTCCGAATGTCAAATCCTAAAGAGGAATGAGTACCACATGAAACGCAGATGATCAATAAAAATTTTAAACGCATAATCAATATCACAAAGTAATTTGTCGGTCAAAAATATCACAAAGTAATTTCTTTGTTATAGAGTTATAGTCAACGCTTATACTTGAATATAACTTCCAATGAATCTCTCTCCCTTTCTCTGATGACATCTTTGGCCGCGTGTTCTTTGCTTTAGCCATAGATTCTCTATCAGAATAAGTTATTATCAATCTGTTCCAGACAATCTACTTTTCCTTATAAATACAACTCCAAGCTTCATGATTTGCAGTACCGTCTCTTCTTACTTCCTATTAATTATAACCCTAGTTTTTGTGTACTAATTTTTCTGTCACCTAACATGTCTCCTTGAAATGTTCTATCCCACTTGTTGAAGGACAAGTGCCACGGGTAACTATTTTTATTTTTATTTTTATTTATATATTTTTCTGTGGTGTTGAGGCAAAGATATAGAATAAATTGCATTACATGGCCTTTTAATTTAGCAACCAAAAGAATGTGAGAATATATAGTACCATTGTTTTCTTTTCTCTTCCCTATATACCCCTTATTTTTGTCAAATTTTCTCAGTTTTTGCAGTTTCATGACTGAATAGTACATGTGAATTCCATGACTTGAGTTGTGACCTTACTTCAAAGGGAATGCTTGTGAAACTCTATCACAGATTCACAGGTGAGGAAATCCAAAAACTGTCACAAATTTGGCAATATATATATATATATACTGTGGACTAATTTTTTTTTTTAATTTTTAATTTTTATATTATATATTCCATGTTTCATTATCTGATCATATACGGCAAAAAGGATTTGTGCAAGAGGTAACATGCACAAGTCAAGAAACCTTTTGCTTTGGGCATTTTCAAATGTTATTAGCACATCATAAGGGCTCATTAGGTGAAATGAGCGTAGAGTGCAAATAGAAAGAATTATCAGAGTAAACCAAACACTTTTCTGCATTCTTAAGGTTCAGTTAACTAGTTTTAAAGTAGGTGCAAATGATCATATACTTGATTAATATTAAAGAATTTAAAGCAAGTGTACTTCTTATAGCTACTGATGTAACGGGACATCTTGAATAAATAAGGCAGGCTCACAAGCAGTTGTGTAAAATTCTGAAAGCACAACTAGCTAGTTAGGCACCTTGGCAAAGCAAGTGACTTTAATTTCATGCATATCCAACATTAATTTTAGATGAAAAAAGTATTTAGAATCAAATAATATCACGTTTGTTATATCAAAATCTAATTATTGACAAGCATGTGTGTAAAATAATGACTATATTAGTATTTCCCTTCCTTCTCAAAAAAAAAAAAAAAAAAAAGTATTTCCCTACTACTCTTAAGAATGTTAGTGGGTGGTTATTTTGAGCACATATCTCTCATATATTGAATTTTGATAAGGTTAACGAAGTATCATTTGATTTTAAAATACCTTTCCGTCAATATAAAATGGTTGATATTTTAGGAAAATGATGATCCTATTCCAACATGAAAAAGGATTATGTCTATTTGAAAATTATGAATTTCATAATTAATTTTCAAAGTAAATGTGTGTGTATATAGGATTCAAACAGTAACTTTATTTGTAATCCTATTCATTATCCATATCAGGTGTGAAAAGAACCCCAGGCATTCACAATTATCAACCCAACCCCCTTTTCTCTCCATGGATTATGAACCTCCATTTCAAGAAACCTACAAGAGCTTTCTACAGAACTCTTTTGATGAATCAGAAGACAAAAATCTTTTCATGGTTGAGGAATGCGAACTACCCTTGATTAATCTCAGTCAATTAAACTTAGAGCAATTGGGAAGAGACAAGTGCATCAAAGAGATAGCTCAAGCCGCTAGACAATGGGGTTTCTTTCAAGTAGTGAATCATGGTGTTCCTCAAGAGATTCTGAACAATTTGCAATACGAGCAGAAGATGGTGTTCCATTTGCCTTTTGAAAAGAAGGCTGAAGAGAAGTTTCTGAACTTATCAACTAATAGTTATCGTTGGGGGAATCCAGAGGCTACTTCTCTAAAGCAGGTCCCATGGTCGGAAACCCTTCATATATCTCTAGCTGATATTTCAAGAATGGATAAACGCAATAGTCTCAGGTACGAATTTTTTGTTTATTTATTTATTTTAAAAACTTTAGTTTATATCTATGGCAATGTGTAAAGATTTTAGGATCATTTAGTAAAAATAACATAACTTATTGGTAATATGGAGTGAGGGTTTTATGTTCATTTCCAACGACATGAGTTTGGTATATATCAACCTCAGAACCTCTTATTTTTACAACATATACTCATATTTAAAATTTTTAAAAATAGAAACATATACTGCAGTTCAACAATAAATTTGAAGGTGAACTTAGTGGGGGTGACTTACCAGAATCTTGTTTCTTAGTTTGTTTCTGTAACTTTTAATCACATCTTAATTAGGATGGAGCATAAAATACCAATCCTTGGAAACAAAGATTAAAGATCGTTTAAAATAATATTCCCTTTGTAAGATTAGAGCCAAAAATACTTTTTCTTTAATAAAAGACACAACGTAAATTACTTAAAAGTTGCCTCACACTAATTCTTAGAGGCGATTCACCATTGTTATTGTGATTCACCATTGTAATTAGGTAATTTCTTTGAGGTGCGGATAATTAAGTTAATTTCCACCAAATTTGTTAGATATATTATAGTCTAACTAGCCCAAACCAATTGGAAGTTGATGCACATATAGGAAAAAAAAAACTTTGTATTAATTAATAGTAAATCTAGGGTTAGTCAAACATTCTCTAGCATGTAAACCCTACATTGAATTTAATGTAACATAAGTGTTTAAAAGAATAAGTAGTCATTAAGGGCTTTAATACCATGAATGTAGACCATTAGGTAGAGCATGTAAACTTTATGTATTCTCTCTCTTTCATGTTTTTACTTATCATTCAATGATCACATATAATCACGCAACTTTAACAACATCTATGAACTATTATAGCATAAAACACTTTTTTTTAAAAATAGCGTAAAATACATAGGTGGCTCACACAAATTCTTTTAGGTAAGTCACGATATTCATTATTAGGTAATTATTTTACGCTCATCATTCAATTATCACAAACAATCATACAACAACTTTAACAAAATTCATAAACTATTACAACATATAATACTTTAAAAAAATTATAGCATAAAATACATAGGTGGCTCACACAAATTCTTTTCGGTAATTCAAGGTATTTATTATTAGGTAATTACTTTCTATGTATGAACAAGTTTCAACCAATTTATGAATTGTCACAACATTAAATACTTTAAAAAATATCACCCTCTAAAATACATAGAAATTAGATCAAATAAAGATTCTCAAAAGTTTTTAAGATTTTCCTAAAAAAAGGAAAAGAGGAGTTTTTAACATAATCTATCTTATAGAGTTACTAAAATTTTCAGTCCACTAAAAAGGAAAAGACAGATTATGCCACATCATGAATCAATTAAAAAAAACATAAAAGCATAATTTTTTCTGTAAAGAGTTCAAAAATCAATCACGGTAACACCAAAAACTGCCCCTCTTCCCTCTCCCACTCTACCAATCTCCGGTGATATATTGTTATGATTCTAGTGTCTCATATGGATTAAGTATAAACTTAATCATGTGTATATATATAAGTTCTTGGACACACTCCCTTTACAAGCTACTTTTCAATGGTGAATTTTACTCATCAGTTTGTAACATATGATGCATGAAAAACTCAGGCCATTGGAACATATCCAACCCAAACAGCCAACTCTAAACACTGGAGATCCATTCAAATGTCTTCATCTTTGCCATTTTCTTCTTAAAAAATATTAAAAGAAAATCTACAGAGACGTTCTTTTTACATATATATTTTTTATTTTGTTACCAAAAAGAAGTGAATTCCAAATACTAAACTCAAATTTCTACACACTGTTCTTCTCTCTCTCTATATATACGTAGATATTATTTTTCCTAACACACTGTACCTTTGCCATTGCTCTAGAATAGCACGTGGAGGGCCATCCTTTAGGTATTTGATTGAAATGCCAAATCAAACGAGTTTATTCAAAAAAATTTCTTAATTTCCAATCGTAAGTACTCTTAAATCTTTTTTTTTTTTTTTTTAATTTCTTCTTTTAAACTTAACATGGTATCCTAGACAAAACTCTCACTAGATTTCAAATAGATCACCATCAACCGTTGCTCGACTCAATCGATGATCATCTTTGATTACTATCTGTCGCCGTTGTCAACTACTTTTGACCATTGTTCATCTTCGAACATGGAAATTTTCCACTATTTTTTTTCGTGTGAATTCCTATTTTAGGGTTTGTTTTCCTATTGGAGGCTCCTGAATAACACAACCTGGCCTATCACTCATTCATTTTGCGTTTAGTTTATGCAAAATTCGTCAACTCGTTCATATGCTTTATCACAATGTCATCGTTTGATAATATTCCTCAAGCCGCTAGAGTAGACGTCATTCGGCCATAACAATCACGCTTTGTTCATTGATGCATTCATTTTAAGGCCCTCGTAGCTGTCTTCTAGCATTCATTTGTTGTTGTCTTCTGCCATTGCCTAGTATTTTGCACAATTCCCTTCATATTGTGCCTGATATATTCTACATCTAACTTCGTCACTCGTGTTCATTTTCAAGACATTTTCGTGAACTTGTATTGCAAACTAAGACATTATCAGACTTCTACCTTGAGTTTGAGAGAGATGTTAATAAATCATGCATATCATGTCTTGCACATGTTATTTTTTATTGACTAAAATTAAGGAACATTTATTGTCATTGATTTTTTTCCAATCAAAGGATTCTTATTTTTTATATGTACCATACTTAGAGTTGTGTAAAGCAACAATTCTAAATAATAATAATAAATAAAATGTTTTCTGGCTTTGTCATATGGATGTAGGCTATTAACAAGTTAAATTACATTATTCTTCTTGCTTCTGCTCTTCCTCCTTTCTACCTCTTTTATTTTTATTCCTTCTATTTAAAGAATATTATTATTATTATTAGGTCAAACTGTAGATTATCCAAGGTGGCCACTAATTATCCGACAGGTTTCATTTTTCCCATGCATTAATCTTATTTAAACATTCTACGATCTATAATTTCAGTACTCCTCAAACATTATAAGTCTTATGATAGCTAACTATTGAATAGGGCTAAAGTGTGGATTTTTCTCACTATAGTTTTTTCTTAATTATCCGGCTGTAGTGAGTATGTTTCTTTCTAACCAGAATGTTTATAATGCTTAGTGCATACATTTATCATCCTAAATCAATTATTATTTAGAAGAAATATAGAATATTCCTTTTAAAGCATGCTTGAAATTATGATTAATGAGCCTTATTCATTCTACTTATTTTTCAAATTACTTTACAAAAAAAAAGAAAAAGATTTATATTGAAATTTTACCTTCTCACTAAAAAAGAAAGAAAATGTTACTACCTCCATTCCATTAGTTACTTCCAATGAATCATTGGAGCCGAGCTACCAATCTAAAGGCAAAAAGAAACAATGTTTACTATTTTCATTTTCTTCGTAATCATAGTTGTACTGGTAATGGAATTATATGGAAATCCTTGTGAGGTCTAAGTTCAATGCATGAGAGGTTGAAAAGACTAATACCATAGCAAAAGAACAGAAAACAGCGACATATATAACACTCACATTAGGTTTTATCGTAAATGTAATGATGACACTCACTATTATGTGAAAGGAAAGAACACACAATTATTACGCTCTTAGAATGCTAAATAATTACTCATTTTAGAAACATTAACATGAAATAATAAGAATGCTAAATAATTATCACCGCATATCTTTAGTGCGATGGTCACTTCACAAGTTTAAGTGCTTATGAGATATGGAGGGTAAAGGCCGGGGTTCAAATTTTCAAAAGGAAGTTTCACACACATATACACTTAGATTAGGTTAGAGTAAAAATTCTATCTTGTATAAAAAAAAGAAAAAAAGAAAAAAAGAATCCAAGATCAATTATTTGTCGTTTTAGCTTAAACACATGTTCAACTATAAGATAGTGGATTTTAGTTAGTTTAATTGGTTAAACCTCATGTAAAAAAGGATATACAAGATTTGAATTTTTTCTACACCAAAATTTGATTATTGTTTTATTTGATAATAAAAAATAATTATCATAGAGCAAATACAATAAATTAAAATTCTATTGTATCTATAAAAAATATAAAAATAAAAAACTATAAGATGCAACATTAACTACAACATATAAATTTAGTGTTGACGTGTGAATGTATTCCCTTCATCTCATTCTCCATTTTCTATATATGTGTGTGGTTATCAAATTAAAAAAAAAAAAAAAAAAACATTTCAGAAGACTTTAAGATCTTTTGCTTCTTGGATTTATAAGACTTGTGGACTTTGTCCCATTCCCTCTCCACAAACGGGGATATTTGTTAACGCATGGACCCCGATGAACATGGTTTCTGATAAAAGCTTGTAAGCCGTAAAATAGACTAATAAAGACAAAACATTTCACATTCAAAACTCACATTCACATCATCATCACAAAAAGAAAAAAGAAAAAAAAAAGTCACATTCACATCCAAATCAAATCACCTACTTTAGGTGTTTTCGCCCAAGGTTGACGTTACGTTACCACTTAACTAACCGCCAAATAGGCCTCCCAGTTATTTTTTTAGGAAAATAGGAAGATACAAACAACCACAGGTTATTGCTTAATTTTTTTTTTTGATGAACGGTTATTGCTTAATTAGATCCAACATAATATATATTTATCAAGTTTTAATAGGTTTCATTTTTGTTTTTTTCAAAATAGGAAGATGGTCGAAGAAGGAAATGTAAGATTCACTAGGTTATTACTTGAACTTAGATATTTACAAATTAAAAATAATATATATATATATAAATTGATAAAAAATGAAAAATTAATTTAAAAATATAAAAATCGATGTAGCATATTACCTAAAACCTATTGATCATATTTTTGTTTTTATACAACTGTATTTGATCATCAAATCATTAAACATACAAAGATCTTGACAATATTTGTTGTTTTTATACAAATGCATTTAATCATCAAATTATAACATAGAAACCATTTAAAACCAATATCCAAACAAATATATAAAGAATATTGAGTTTAACTTATTAAAAAATAATCAAAAGATACAATTATGTAAATAAATATTAGACATATATCAAGAAAGTCATTGTAAATGTAAATAGAGATAAATAAAATAAATTATAAGAAAATTTTCAAAGTTTTTCACATGAGACAGTTTAAAAATTTTCATTTTTTTTTTTTGAAAATAATAATTTTCTTTCTAATATTTTTACATAAATCAAGACATACACTTACGTATTTGATAACTATAATAACCTTCTTCCATTAATAGTTTATAGAAATATCAAAATACCAAACTTATTATGGAATTTTTTTTTAATTAAAAGTATATTTAGATTTAAAGAAAATGGAAAAAGCTGCTACAGATTTGTTGGGTAATTTTTTTTTTGGAGAGAATCCATTGGGGTTTAATGGGTCATAAGCTTAATTTCACATGCTAAAGCAATCTAAATATTGGGCTTTACTAATATCACCAACCAAGTCAATGTATACCCATATTGAGCTATTGAACTGATTTTGTATGTTGTATTTAGTCTCTTGGCATCTTTGAATTACTGTGATGTTTGTTTCAAATGCTATCTTGTATCCTCAACATAAATGTAATACATAATAATACACTTAACAAATTGTGTGAGTGACAATTCATCTAGACTCTAGAGCACCGCGTGTTTCAATTTGGTATCAAAGCCTCTTATTAACCCTAATGTCTTCTTCTCTCTTCATTTTCCAACCTTCCCTAGTTGTTGCCTCTCCTCCTTTTATTTTATTTTTCCAATGCTCATAACTTTTTATTCATTAAACTTATCAACACAAAGTAGCACTATGGAAAACCCAACTCATTCCAAACCTTAGAGATCAAGATCTTCATGGATTTGTTGATGGCTCCAACCCCATGTCCCCCTTCTATAATTTGTATTTACAACACCATGACTCCAAATCTTGCCTTCCTCTCTTGGACTAATCAAGACGAACTCCTCTTGAGTCCTCTAGTATATTCTCCTTTGATTCCTCATGAATCCTCTAGTATATGCTCTCTTTGATGAGATCCTACTCCTTGTCGCTAGTCTCCCATTTACTTCTACAACTAGTAGGTCTTTTTTCACTCAAGATTTTAACATTTGTGTTTTCAATGGTTTTTAATCTAACTTTCGTGATTTGTTCACATTCTAGCCCTATTTCTTTCCCAGAGCTATAAAGCCTTTTTCTCAACCACGAGTTCCTTCACTCACTCCTCATAATTAAGCTATTGTCACAATGAACACCTCATGCAAATATTGCCCAACTTGGTCATCCTATTTTTCACTAGGGGTAAGGGTTGCCACTTTTGCAGTTGTGGCCATGGTTGCAACGAAGTGGTGGCTAATTTTATCATGGGGATACTTGTAACCCAAATCACGAATCTCGCTCTCACTGTTAAATTTGCAATGGACTTAATCATACAATAGCCTAAGATAGTGCTTATGTTTCCACCTTCAAATCGCCTTCCACCTCTTCCATTTGGTCCTATATATCCCAGGTATCAATCGAGTTGTACAACAACCTTCTCTCTACCTCCTTGCCAAGCCCACAGCCTGCTTGTACCTGAACCTACGAGCAATGGTCCTTCGCTCCATGAAGTCTCCTACCCGTCAAGCCCGCCTTGCCTCCCCTGACTCCACACCTCCTGTGTAAGCCCACATCATACAGTGATGTTGTCAAATAGAAGCTCTTCTCTCCAATGAGACATGGGCATATTGGTTCCTTTATCACCGACTACCTTTAATGTTATTGGATGCAAATGGATGTTTCACATCAAGCACAAGCCTGATGGCAATATTAATAGTTACAAAGCAAGGCTAGTTGCCAAGAGCTTTCATTAGCTATCGTGCATTTACTACTTTGAGGCTTTAAGTCCTATGGCAAAGCCTACCATTGTTCGCACTGTGTTTTCTCTATTACTATCTCCAATTAATGGTTGGGTCATCAACAACTTGATGTTGACAACACATTTCTCAATTATCACTAAAATGGTTTACATGAGACAACCTCCCGTCTTTACTAATCCCACACACATTCAACTTATGTGTTTAAAGCTCAAAAATCTCTCTACGGATGGAATGGTGTTGGCATCTTCATTCTAGTATATGTTGATGGCATCATTGTCTCCATAGAATGCCCCCACAGTGTCTCCTCCATTAAGTTTGCTCTCAAGGGCCTGGGGCTATTGCATATTTTCTGGAAGTAGTGGTCACTCATTATTCCAATGGACTTCATTTATCCCCTTGTCAGGAATATTTTTGACATTCTTGACCAAGTTGGTATGGTAGCTCAGTTATAAAAAATAACCGCACCATAAAAGAGAGATGGCTTTTTTAAGGAGAACAACTACTTCTCATATTATTAATTGAAATAGGTCCTAATTCATTACATTTTTATGAGATTAAGGAAAAGTGTTATATAGGTCTTTTACAAAGTTAACTGGCATATATGGTTGATAATGGTGCCGATTAGAAAGTTTTACAAAGATGATTTAGGAAAAGGAAATGGTTTAGATCAGAAGAAGGAAATTGATGAAGAAAATAATAGGTATATTTACAGACAATTCCTTCAAAGGACTGTTTGGAAAATCACAAAACCAGACTTACCAAGAGTAACGTAACTAATTTTAATTGCTTTTAGTTTGATAATATTTTTTGGTTCAAAAAACTAGTTTCAAATAGGACTAGATATATTCTCATAAAACAAAATTTAAGTACAGTATTTAGGTATTGTTCCTTAAATTTATTTTTTAAGATTTTGCTGTGTGGTTTTTTTCTCATAAATGAAAGTGTATTTTTAAAATTAAGTAGTTACATGATAGAATCTTAAGAGGAGAATTTATGAAACAGTACTTAAAGTATTGTATATAAGTTTTGTCCATTCTTATATATAAAGGCATAACTAATCAATTCAAATAGATCAAGTATTCTTTTTCAAAAAAAAAAGAAAAAAAGATCTAGTTTTATTTTTAATTTAGCTTTTATGATGATTAAACCAGTTTTATAATTTGCTAAACACCCTCTTAAGATTTTGAAGTAACAGTTTGACCACTAATTGTTACTGTAGCAAAGTCACAGTGTACCCTAAATTTTTTTTTTTTTTTTTGGCTGAGAACAGTGTACCCTAATTAGGGCTGTATAAAACGTTAAAGTACATTAAGATGACACCTCGCATGATTTTTCAGAAATTCCTTTATCATTATCATTCATTTACGCACGCCATCAATTTATAATTTGTTTAAATATTTATATTTCTAAGAAAAAATTGTCCTTAATTACAAAACTACTGGAAACAAAAATCATAACATGCTATTTTGTGAAATAAATTATGTAAAAAATAAGTTTTTTCTGCAAAAAATAAGTATTTTCTGCAGAAAATATTACTCCTATATCCCACAATAATAACACTGCATTTCTAGTGTATGTATGCATTTCTCAAGCTAGGTAAATTATCAGAAATTAGGTCGTTTCTCTTTTCTTTTTCTTTTTTTGTTGTTAATTTTGTTAATCACAATTCATAAATTTTTTTGTGTACAGTTTTGTAGGTCCTCCTCCTTTTTAATTTTCTGTCTATTATTTTCTTTTTCTTTTTCTTTTTTGTTCAGGTCAACCATTGACGCATTTGGGACAACAGCTTCTACTCTGGCTCAACGCTTAGCTGAAATTCTAGCCCAGAGTTTAGGCATTGAATCTAATTTCTTCCGAGAGAATTGCCCACCAAAATCTAGTTATATTCGAATGAACAGATATCCTAAATGTCCATTGGCATCCAAAGTCTTTGGCCTCGTGCCTCACTCGGATAGCAATCTGCTCACAATATTGTATCAAGATCAGGTTGGTGGATTGCAATTGATGAAAGATAGAAGATGGTTTAAAGTTAAACCTAATCCAAAAGCTCTAATTATCAACATCGGTGACTTATTTCAGGTAAGCTTGTATGTATCTACTTGAAACTATTTTATTCATTAAGCTTTGCCTCTATTTTCCATTTATACTTAGGATTATGTGGATTCATTAAGCTTAACCTCTATTTTATATACACATATCTTTTATAGCCTCACGTTTGGTTTATAATCCAGCTACCCTGATCTCCTCTCTGATATCTCCATCCAAACATATATTGTACAGTTTAGAAAAAGCATGCTAGGAAAAAATTAAACGCTAGCTTTACTTGCCTATTAGAAAGCTAGAAAGACACACTAAAATTACTGGAGAATCCATGCTTGCAATTAGGACTATTTGAACAAGATATGAAATACTTTGAATAGTAATTGCAAACATATTGAAGCCAACTAGCAATTAGCATACCTTGATAATATGTTGCTGATTTTGTGTGATGCAGGCACTGAGCAATGATGCTTTCAAGAGCATCAAACACCGAGTAGTTTCCCCTCAAGGAGTTGAAAGGTTCTCTGCGGCGTATTTCTACTGCCCCTCTAATGATGCAGTAATCCAGAGCTATACCGAGCCCGCCATGTACAGACCATTTACTCTCATAGAGTATAGACAGCAAATCCAAAAGGATGTTCAAGATACTGGTGACAAAATAGGTCTCTCAAGGTTTCTCCTCTCGAATAATATTTCACCAAAGATTGTGTCTAATAGCTAGGGTGTGTGGTTTGGGAATGAGTTCCTTAGTCCCACCTTGGAGTTGGAGTTTGAGTTGTATCTGGGTTGTAATAAATAATGTTGATTAGGATTTTTTTTTAATTAAAAAAAAAAGGATTTGATATGACTAGTTTGTATCTTGGTGGTAACAAATAGTTTCATCTTAAGTTTGAACTTGTACATCATTGAAAGTATGATGGATATATAATTCATTTTACTTGTCATTATTTTGTATATTTTGTGATCATGAAGTAGGAGGATCATGAAGTAGGATTAATCCCAATGATTAAACCAAAGCTAGACCAAGGGGTCCATGACCAATCCTGAATTTTTAATTTTTTAAAAATTATATATACTTGGCCCCCTAAAAAAGTGGGAGTTGGGCAATCTATTCTCATGATCCTGTGTGTTGTTTTTGGCTTTTTTTGCAAAACGCGAAAATATGTTTAGTAGTTGTTTGGATTTTTTTTTAATTTATTCAAAAGACTTATATTTTTTTTACATTTTATTTATTTAAAAAGTTTGAAGTCAGTTTTTGATAAATGTTATTTTTATTATTAAACTAAAATATCAATTAATTTTTGGTATAAGTAGAAATTGAACTCTAAGTTTTTTATTCAACCATCATAAATTTTTATTTTGATTTTTATTTATTTTTATTTTATTTTATTTTATTTTATTTTTACTTATTTGGCATTGGTTGTCTGCCTTTTGGGGTTTAAAGTTTTTTTTTTTTTTTTTGGTAGCACTAATTGTATTTTTAGTTTATAAAATATTTGCATGTAATTACATGATAAATATGACTTTATTCGATTGATAAATTGTGGGAAACCTAGTTAACATAGTTTATTTTCACAAAAATACAAACGCAAATAATTCAAAAGCAATTATTTTGTATCTTTTTTTAGTCAAAAATTTTCTTTTTAGAATGATATCACAACTATTATAAAATTTTACTACACAGGCCTTAAAAATTTTAAACACAAAATGAAAACATAATTAAGAAATTTAATTACTATATTATTGAAATGACACTAATTATTAGATTTATTAACACGCCAGACATTAGATTCTTAAAAGAAAAATTATTTAGATTTTAACCTCCTTATTTAAAGTCTCCTAGATCCAGTTGGGTTAAAACTAAATATATGTACAAGTTCTTTTACATGGTTGAACATAATGGACATATTAGTCCCAGTTTTCCTATTAACACAATTTTTGCCACGATATTTACTACTACAATTTATCGAAGTGGTTAGTTGTAAATTGCAAATGATGGAAAATCAATTTCATATCATCTATTACTCTCTTTTTTTTTTCCCCAAATGCTCTAGCCACTCTAACAAGTTATGGTGAAACTTACGTCCCTCCACTTTCTTTATAAATTCCCATCTGATCTGAGCTTGACTTACTGTCATTACCATGTGCTTCACTTGTAGTTTTCTTCGAACCGAATCTAAGCACTGCATATTGAGATGACGTGTGGAGGCTGTATGTATGAGATTGAGAACACTCACCAGACCAGAAGCTTTGTGTTCAGACAGAGGGTATTTATTGTTCTTGTTTGTCTTATTCACTTATTGCAAACAAATCCACGTGAGGTTGTGGATTTGTGCGAACGTTTAAATATGCTGGTTTCTCCACATGTTCTGGGCCTTCTTCTGCCATTATGGTACGAACAAAGAAGATGAGTATCATACTGATCAGGACAATGGTGGCACTCAGTGCAAGTGCTAATTTTCCATCAAGTACAAACACCATATATTCTGCCTAAATACATAGCACCTGTGTTGAATGGTTGCCTAGCTAGTAGTTCAATTATAGTTTTTTTTTTAAAATGTTTTAAACGAAAATATTTCATATTTAAATCTTTATTTTTTTGTAATTATAAAATTATATATATATATATATATATGTATATTGATTTTTTTTTTTTTTACTAAAAGTTTATTAAGGTATATATAGTTGTATCTAAAAAAACTAAGAGGTTTTTAAATTTTACCAAAACAAATAAGCTTTTAAAAGAAGAAGTTGTTAAGCAAATAGTGGGAACGGGATTTAGAATTATTATGAAGGGGAATTTCATGGAAGCTTTCACAAAGGAAGATCTAGCTGTCTTTCACCAGCACATGGAGTGTGGCAATCCCTATGGGGAGTTGAGAGTTGCCTATCTCGAAAGGGGTTATAGAGGGGGTATTATTACTTTGTATTGTCATGTCATGTGACTTTAGAATTTTATCATTACCCACCCATTCCACTTTAAGAGGACATGATAGACCTCTACCCTTTTTGTCTATCTAGGGCCAGGTCTAGATAATATTGGTTGGGATTCTATCGAGATGACATGTTACATCGCATTAAATATTATGTGGGTGGTTGAGTGCAATCAATGTGATTTTGACTACTCTAGCCTCTTGACCCACCTTTTAACGGGTATCTTTATATCAACCCCACCAACAAAATCAACATAAGATTTTTTACTACAGATCTTTTTGATGGAGTTACACCTGAATTGGCACACGCCAATTAGGGCTGTCCAGATCTGATCGAAGCCCCTAATAAAACCACCCAACATCAACTCGATTCCAACTAGAATCGAAGCTCTAGTTGATCAACGATAGGTCTCCGTTTTCAAGAACCAACATTGAAGAGTTAAGTGGTGGGTTTCATTCACTAAAACCTGAGCCACCTAACCCGACCAAAGCTATATAAGAAATCTAGCCAAATTTGACGAGATCTCGACTAGATCTAGTGAAATCTCTACCAGATATGGTAGGATTTAGTCAGATCCAGCCAAATCAGAAAATTTCAGTGAAAATTTGATAATTTTAGTGAATTTTTGCATTTTTCGGCAAACTTCACCATTGACCGAACTGACCTGAGCACCACCCGAACCCAAAACCGAACCGACTAATTGATGTCAGCTGTCGATTTTGGGTCCCTCCACTTGACACTGGTGGGTCAAGTTTGGGTTGGGTCCAAAACCGAACCGGTCCAACATGTGGATAGGCCTAGCGCCAACCATGAAATTCTCATTTTGCCCCTATATTGTGTATTGATAGAAAATTCCCTAAGATGTATGTTGATAGAAAATGCTCTTTTAAAATAGGTGTTATTACATCAAAAAGGAAATGAGAAGGATACTTAAGAGAGATATTATTATTATTATTATTATTATTATTATTATTATTATTAGTGAGTTTGGATTTGCGTTTAGCTTTCATTTTTTAGTTTATTCATTAGGTGAAATAAACATTTGGACCCTAAAATTTAGCACAACTATACAAGTTTGATTTTATTCCTTAAAATTTCAAAATGATTAGCATTTTGGCCCCTTCGTTGTGTTTTCCATATAAAATAGTAATGGGAAATTAAAATGCTCCCATTTTTAAAATTTCAAGGAGACACTAAATGTGTAATTTACTCTCTCTCCGTCTCTCTCTCTCCCCTTAATCTTTTCATATAGTAACATTTGTAATATGATCACTTAATAATATGATCACCAAACAGCATAAAAACCTACCCAAACAAAGATGGATTTAACACATAGCATGCTGAATTAATATTAATCAAATCAAATTTAATTTTATATAAAGAATAAAATATCATAGTTCAGACATAAAATTTAACCCAATATGAAAAAAACAAAAATATATTTTTTGTTAAGGAGTTTAATTGTTAAAATCTAATTTTATTTGTATTCGAAGAGAGAGATAAGAATTTTCTTTTTCTTTTTTTTTTTAAGAGAAAGAGAGAGAGGTTATTAGATGACCGATATTGACAATCTTTTATATGGGAGATTTAACAAAAATTGAAAAAACCTCGATTAATTTGTTAGAACTTCTTCATTTATTTTCAATAATGCATTGTAAGATTGTATAGTCAAAATTACAATTTAGCCATTGTGCTGTGAAAAATGACGATTATGCCTTTGATGTGAGGTTAAACAAAGGTTGCAAAATAGAGTGTTCACAACTTGGGGAGAAATAATTTTGATCCCATGATTCTGTGTGTGTGTGTGTGTGTGTGTGTGTGTGTGGAGAGAGAGAGAGAGAGAGAGAGAGAGAGAATTGTAGGAGAGAATTGTTCTCCCACATGTCTCGCATTGCAATTACCTTAACTTCACAATTACCACAATAACTAAAAATTTGGTAACTGTCCCTAACAATGTTAATAATATTAATTATAAAATTATGTAATTTCTATGAAATACAAATTCAAGGTTTCAATCTTATTTTATCATCAAACAAATGCATTGGAATAATTATTTCATTACAAATTCTTGTAGGTTATTTATTTATTTATAATATATAATACTTATTCACAATCTTAAGTAATTATCATTACTAGTTGGATACCATGCAAGACAACAAACCCTTGGTCCTAAAATTTGGGAGGAAATTGCTAAATAGCCTTAAGTTTTTAACTATGTAGCCAAACAATACTCTTTTCAAACTATCCAATTAAATGCCACTATTTTGGAACTCGAAATTAATGATATAGAATTCTAGGTAGAACTCGACATTGCTAATATCAATTTCTGTGCATATTTTGGAACTTGACATTCTTGATGTCGAATTCTGTGCAATACACACACACACACAACTTAACGTCAATAATATTAAGTTTCAAAACAATGTTATTTTACAATGTAGTTTAAAAAGTGAATGGTTTGACTTCATAATTTAAATATTAAAATTATTTAGCTATTTTAGTGCAAAATTTGAGGTTTGCTTGGATCCTCAACAAATTAAATTGGATTAGCCGCATTAAATATTTTACTCCATTCTATCATGCCCTATATTTTAAAAATCGGACCGGATTGGCCGGTCCAACCAAGAATCAGAGACCAGTCCGGTCCAGAAAAAAGGCCTAACACTGATCAAAACTGGTAAAAAATCGATAAAAATCAAGAACCGTAAGTAAATTCAATTTTACCTTCAATTCGATTTTTAAAACCATGGTCATACTAGCGAAATATGCCTCTATATATATATATATATATATATATATATATATATGGGACAAGGGCACACGACAACTAATTGCACAGGACTACAGTTGGTGAATCAGGTGATCACCCCCTTCTTTGGGTCATTAAATCACATGCACTTCATGTGAGTGCATGCGTGTGGTGACTTCACAGCTTCAGTGTTTTCTTCATGATATGACATGCCTACCACAGTCTTCATGACCTCTCAGCTGCTCACTTCTTTTACTTTTTTGTTTATGTTTTTTGTCCTCAAGTTGCCGACTAAAACTGCATGTCAAGACAACACTTCTCCTATCAACACTGATCAAAAGGGCAGAAACAGTACTATGAGGTGATGTAAATTACGAAAAAGAAACAACTTTTGGCCACCCTCGTCTCTTCATTTCATCCTACCGTTATCTTCTTACCCACCACCATGGAGACATGTTCTGTCTTCTGTTTTGTTCATATTTACACTTAACCGGGACAGTTGTAGTTTTTATACATGGCTGATGTTCCTTTTGATTTTGGCTTCTTCTTTTTATTCTTGAATGGTCCACATCTTTTCTTGTTATTTTGCTTTGTCAAAGTTTGGGTCTTCTCTCTTCGCTCCAAGCCAACGCTGTTCCAGTTACAAGCTGGACCTAGGTCCCATTGATTGGAAATAAAATTCAAAAAGGCTTATCAACAGCCCCGCCCCCCCCCCCCCCCCCCCCCCCCCGGCCCCCGCGGCGCTCATGAGGTACGTGGGTCATTCATCTAAAGCATAACGTAAATAAAGTCCCAAATACATTGATTGGAAATAACATTCAAAAAGGCTTATCACCCCCCCCCCCCCCGGGGCGCTCATGAGGTACGTGGGTCATTCATCTAAAACATAATGTAAATAAAGTCCCAAATATGATCTCTCTCTCTCTCTCTCTCTCTCTGTCTCTAGACACACCCTAGACTCATCACACAAGTTTTATAAGTGGAATTGAGCTCATTTTTTTTTTTTGTTTGGATTTAGTTAAATAATGCAAAACCAAAACTCGCTCAAAATAGCTCAACATTACAAATAAATCAAATACATACTTTAATAGAAATTAAGGCCGGGCTTATAGTTGATGATCTCTGTCTCTCTCGCCAAGCTCTTTATCAACAACAAATACCTTTAAATACATACCTCGATAAAAATTCATGTCTCCATAGGAATTTGATATAATGACCTTTAGATATTGAGATTTAGCTGATTTCAAAGGTTGCTTCGTTTGATTCTATCATGGAACTGGTGGGTTTGTTAAATTAAAGTGAATTTGTGAAGTAGGAATGTGGGAGACGTGATATGCTTGATAATGGGTAAAGGTAGTTAAGATAGCAGTGTGTAAAGTTGTGATTTACAACTGTTTTGTATTGGCTTTAATTTCGTGTCAAATTTAATTATAATTTTATTCAATCTTTTATACCCTGTATTTTATGTGAGATTTTATTGTAAGGGTTGTGTGTTAGAGAGAGAGTGTGTAAAGACTTAAGTTTTTGAAGGCAGAAGAATTCTCGCGGGTATCTCGCAACTAAGCATCTCGTGAAGTGATGCATGTGCCCTGCATATGACTGGAATGCGAAGAGTCATGACAGATGGTGACAACTGGTTTTCGCAAGTGTCTCGCGAGTAAGGCCTTCCCGCGAGACACCCGCGAAACAGTCTATTTGCTATTTTGTCACATCTGCTCCACTACATTCTCAATCACATTATATATACCATCATTACCCACATATTGAGTAGAGAGTTTTTCAGAAGAGAAAACCGTAGCTTCAACCCTTAAGAGTGTGAGATTGTCATACCGACAATTCTTCACACAATCCATTGTGGTTTTCCTCTACTCTTACCTCTCCATTTCTAAATCCTTGATAGGTTGATAACACAAATACTTACCACACCCATACTGAGTGTCTAGTGAGTTTTTGGTGCTGTTGGGAAGCATTGGAAGAAGCCAAGTTTTGGCAGATGCAATCGGGCGCATTGCGGGATCTGGAAAGTTAGAGAAGACATGAGTTTGTGAAGTCCGTTGGTAGCAGGAGCTTGAAGGGCTCAAGTACATTGGGTAGACTAGGTTTGGAGGGTCTTTTGTCATTCGTATACTCCAACTTTATTCTCTAGTGGATCGATTACCGCTTGGAGGGCGGCAGAGATTTTTTTAGTCGAGTTCTTCGATTTCCTCTTCGATAACACATAGGCGTGTTATCTTGTATTTGCATATCTCTTCCCTACCTTTTTAGCTTTATTTTTACTGCTGTGTATTGTTGAATATGACTTAGAGTAGTCTATTGGTTGTTCGCTCGCATTTACTCTTATTTCCGCACTTAGATAAGTTAGAGTAAAATCAACCGAACCGTAATTTTTAATTTGGGGTCTAAACAGGCTCTTGTGTTTTAACACAATTCCGAGCTCTCATAGTGGGTAGTTGTAGTTATTTTACGTTGGTATCCCTAGTATGGATGTAATTTTAACGTGTTCAAATGAGGGAAATTTTGTACTATAAGAAGTAGAAACCCAACAGAACATTTGAATTTATTGATTGGGATAAGAATTGTGATAAGTAAAAACAATTTGAGATTTGAACAAAAGAAAAATGATATATGTTAGTGTGGATGGATAAGGATTTGTGATAACTGTATAGAATTTGGATAACAAAAATTTTGCAATGTTTTAAAGAATTAAAAAAAAATAACATAAAAATTTCGGGAAAAGAATGAGTAGTTTTTATGTGGGGTAGTGGGTTTTTTTGGAAGAAGCAATTTTGTTTTAAAAAAAACATAATTGAAGTATTTGAATTCAAATAGATAACAAATACACATAGGAATCAGACTTTTGAATACATATGAGTAGTGAGTGTTAGGTTCTAAGAAATCAGGAACTAAATGTATTAGAACTTCATTTTGTAATGTGTTGGCAAACCATGATCAAAGCTTAGAGTCTAGATTTAGGCTGCTCAAAGTGTGTTTAATTGTAAAGTTGGAATCGAGTGGTTGCAGGATTTATTGATCTAAATCTGCAAGGCTCGATAGATCGAAAATTAGGCTCAATTGATTGAACCTCGTGCAGATTAATTTTTTGCAGAATTTTCCAACTTAGCCCAAGCCCGGTTTGATGTGTAAGGTTTTATGTTTTATGTCTCATATAAATAGAAAAACCTTAACTACGTTTTAGAGGCTTTTTGATATAATGTGTGTTTGAATCTCTTGTGAGATTTAGAAGAGATCTAAAAGTATTTACCTTCATACACACTTAGGGTTATCAAGATCGTGATTGATGTCAAGAGCTTGGTGATCATTTCAATTGTTGTACAAAGAACATTCAAGAAGATCAAGTTTCACAAGTAGGAGAACTTGTGGTTTAAGTGGATGAAAGAAAAATGTAGTTTGTGGACTTGGAGCTATCATATGGTCGTGGTAGTAAGTTTTCTATCTGAGGTAGCAATAGTCTGTTTTACTTTGAGGATAGTTAGGTTAAATCCTCCCTAAGTTTTTTGCCGGTTTGGTTTTCCTAGGTCATTAGATCTTTGTATTCTTTATATTTTTAGCATTACTTTTGTTTTACACATTGTGGTTTAATCTAGTGTTAATTAACAAACTTGTTAATCAACTTGGCTTAATATTAGGTTAATCATACTGTGTTAAGGGGTCTAAAACTTTATAAGTGGTATCAGAGCAGGTTAGTTCTAGTGATTAGATCCTTTGATCTAAGAGTTGATCCTTGATCCCTACTATCATGGAACACGACCACTCTCTTGTGATCTCACCACACTTTGATGGGAACAATTATGCCTATTGGAAAGTAAGGATGAAAGCAAACCTAAAATCAATTCATAAGAGAGTTTGGAATTCTATTGAATACAAATAAGAGAAGCAGACTACTTTTGTGAGCGAGTGGTCAACTTCTCAAAAAGAAGCAGCTGCTTTTAATAGCAAAGCCATGAACGCTATTTTTAATGCTGTTTCTATGGAGGAATTTAAGAGAATCTCTAATATTGAGGTTACTCATACTGCATGGACTATTCTCCAAACTATGCATGAAGGCACAAAGACAGTTAAGATTAATAAAATGCAGCAGTTAACTACTAGATTTGAAAATATTAGAATTTCTGATGATGAATGTTTTGATGAATTGTATGCTAAACTGAATGATATTGTTAACTCTGCTTACAATTTGGGTGAAATCTATGATTAAACTAAAATTGTTAGGAACATAATTAGATCCTTGATTGAGGACTTTAGACCCAAAGTGATTGTCATTACTGAAAGTAAGGATGTGGACTCCATCCCTATTGATAAACTTGTAGGATCTCTCAAGTCCTATGAGTTAGACCTACCTAAGACAAATAAATCCAAATCAATGGCTCTTAAGTTAGTTGATGATGTTGATGGGAATGGATTTGATGATGAATTCTCTTCTACAGCGATTGCTTATCTTGCCAAGAACTTTAGAAACTTTCTTAAGAACAACAACAGAAAGGCAAGAGGTAAAAACAATGCTGAACCTAGGAATTTTAAGAGGAATGAACCCACTAAAGTAAACAATACTGATAAATCTAAAGAGAAAGTAGGTCAACCCTCTAATAATTCTTTGCGACAACAATGTTTTGGTTGTCAAGGGTATGGTCATGTGAAATCAGAATTTTCTACATTCTTAAGATCAAAGGGTAAAGCTATGGTTGTAACCCTTAGTGATGATGAAGTTTCTGATCATGAGTCTGGTAGTGATGAGGATGGAAATTTCATTATTTTCATAGCTACTGCTGTAGTTAATGAAAGTGTTGTGTTGAAGAGAACCCTTCTGATGGGGAACACTCTGAATGTGCTGATTTGCAAGAAGTTACAAGAAGCTATGCAAAGTTGTTGCAAAAGATACAATGAATGATAAAGGTTAAAGAAAATTGCTTCTCTTGAACTTGATAAGAAAGATTTGTTGTTGAAATTGCTTGATGCTAGTACTTTAATTGATAAAGTGAAGACTGAGAACATGATGTTGATTGAAAAGGTTAAAATATTGGAACTATATTTATCTGTTGCTAGAGAACAAATAAATAGGTCTGCTAGTTCTAAACTTGATCACATGTCGAGTGTTCAGAAGTCTCCTTTAGACAAAACTGGTCTAGGTTTTGTAGAAAGCAACTCTATGTCTGAAACTCGTTCCATAAATTTTGTTCCTTCTTTTGAGCCTCCCAAGAGTGAGAGTATGAAACCAGAAGAAGTTACACCACCTCCTAGGAAGATTATAGTTGATCTTAAGAGACCAAGCCTAAGAATCCTAATCTCCCTAAGAATAAGTTGCATAATAGACTAGTGTGGGTTTGTCATTTTTTTGGAAAGACTAGACATATTTGTCCAAATTGTTTCAAGCTGCAAGCTGCCAAGCGAGCAAATAAGCCAAAAGTACCTGTACCTCAAGCACAAGATCCTATGGTAGTTATTGGTGAATTGGTAAAGACTTTGAACCTTTATACCAATCCTGGAGTTGCTCAGAATTCTCATGTGAATAATAACTCTAATGCTAGAGTTGCATCTAAAAAGTTTTGGATGCAAAAGGCTTAATTTAATTGAGTTCTTCTGACGTGGTCCTTTTACTTCATCTCTTTATTCCTTGTGACCATTTTCTTGTTGCTGTTTTGTTTTCCTTTTTGCCTTTAGGAATTGCATTGCATTACATTCATGCATTTCATGATAGGTTGTTTTTGTTTTTCCAAAAAAAAAAAAAAGAAAAGGAAAAAGAAAAGGGAAAAATGTGTTTTGTTTTATATATCTTAGATTTTGTAATCAAGGTTGGCCATAGTATTTTTACATAATATGCTTGTGTACCTTGTTTAGGCTGGATGAGCTTAATTTTGATGCGCTTTGCTAGTTTTGGCTATGTAGTGCATGTTATATGGGAATTGTTCATAGTTTTTAATCACGTGATCTTAATTTTAAAGTCACATACTTTTAATTGTAAGGACTAAAAAATCCTAAGAGAAAGACATAAATAACTGTCTCACCACTGTTTATTAGCCAATCATGAACACCTTAGTGCAAATCATAAGATTTTGCGTTCGAGAAAGTGTAGCACATACACAAAAAGAACATAAGGTGTAGCCTCGGATATAATAATTTCAAATGAAATAAAATTGATGTGTAAATTATTGAGCTATAATAAATTCAAATGAAATAACATTTGTGTGTACATTATGAGGCATTACAAGAAACTTCTATGATTGCAAGCTTGTTTTCTAACAGATGTGTGAGTTATATGATATAGCTCTTTAGGTGATAGTCATTTTCAAATTTATGTGATGAGTTCTGTAGAAACTGTGATTGATTATTATTTACTTATCACCTCACACGTATCTCATGCTTTTGCTAGTTGCACACACTACACAAGTTATTCTTTACTAAACTTAGTACTTGATATTGTGTGTGAATATGTTCTAGCCATTCAAGATTATATGTTCCTTGATGTTAATGCAAAATGTGTTTGATGTTGAGTTTTGGGGACAAATTGTGTGAAAATCTTGTTTGGGAAGATCTGGGTTAAATTCAAATATTTTTGAAAAACTTTTTATCTCATACTCATGCATTTCATTCATGAAATATTGTGCTTTGAGGAGTTTTTGCATAAAACTGCAATATGTTTCAAAAAAGTGATTTTTCTAGATTTTTGATCGATTGAACGACCGATTGAAAATGCGTTTAAAATTTAGGGTTGAATCAGTTTGATTCGATTGGTACTCGATTGGTACTCGATTAGTCGAATTTATTTTTCGATTGATCAAATCTAAATCTTGACCAATTGAAATTTGAAAAGGTACTTTTTAAAAAGCTTTTTCTCTCATGTGTTCATTGTTTCAAAAGCTTTTCAAACTTTTCCTCACACCTTTTCTTCGACCGATCCAATCTAAGCCTTTTTTTGTCGTTTTTCTCCGCAAATTTCTCAAGGGTTTTTGTCTTCAAGTACTAGTAAGTCTCTTTTACCCTTACTTTTTCATTGAAATCTCATTTTTCATGCATTTCTCTTGAAAATTTTGAACCATGCATTTTTTTGGGATTTTTGATTTTAGGGTTGTTTTTAATCAATATGGATCAATGGGTTTCTTTTTTAGATGTTGTAAACATGTTTCCCATGTATTAATTTGATTAATTTTGTCATTTGAGACAAATTGAAATTTCTAGGGCTTGAAATTTTGTGAAATTAGGGATTTTGTGAAATTGGGCTAAAATTAGTGAAATTGGCTTATGTTATTGATTAATTATGTCATTATATGATGTTTCCTTACTAGTATAATGGTTAATTGATCAATTGGATATAATTTTTGAAATTGGGTTTTTCAAAATTTGGGGTTTTTGGGATAAAACTCTTTGTTCAAGTCAATTGGTGGTTTCTGAATTAAATTTGAACAATGTTAATGCATTAGAGCATGCATCATATGTTCATTCACTACATGCATCATATAGATTTTTATTTATTGAGATTTTTGTGCTCTAACCTTGTCTAATGCAATCTACCCTTGTGTTTCTTTCTTTTTTTGTTTTCCTTTTGTGTTTAGTCTCTTAGCACAATGGTTAGGAAAACTAGGGCAAACAAGAAAACCTCCACCCCCTCTACCCCTGTTTTTGATTGTGATAGGTTCAAAACTAAGAAAAACCAAGAAACCTATGAGAAGTTAAACATTTTTGGGTCGGTTTGGGCTGAGCGTTAGAGCATATTAGATGAGTTAGATTCGGAGATACGTAGGAACTTTGAGCATAGGGGCTAGTTACCACTCTTAGAGGTTGAGCGTCCTCCTTCAGTTGCTTTGATTAGAGAGTTCTATTCAAACCTTTCTGTCCATTCGATGCTTCCAACACTCAATCTATGAGGAGTTGGATAAGGGGTGAGGAGTATGTCAGTACACCCCATGTAGTGGCCTCTGCTCTTGGTGTACCTTTGATACAGTAGCCTGTGCACCCATACATTGAGACCCCTTCTCTTGATGACATCATGTCTTTCATCACTAGTACTACCATTAGTTGGGGTACTAATCCTCATGTCACTTCTTATGAGCTTATTGAGCTTTATTACTTGTTTTTTCGATTTTCTTGTCATTCCATTTGGCCTATCTCTTATCTTCACACCATTTCCATTGAGATGTGCATTTTTGTATACCCTAGTTACTGATGGTCCTATGAGTTTTCCTACTCTTTTTATTCGATCACTTGTTGAGGTTCATAGGAGTAGGGGCAAAATCTCATGGTCTTTTCTTTTCATTTTTTATTTATATGATTCTTTTAGATTTAGGTTTAGAGGATTTTCTGCATCTGAGCCTGTACATATTATTGCACCCATAGGTGCCACCTTTCTTAGGCAAAGAGCAGCTCAAATGAAAGCTAGCTCTAAATGCCCTAGAGTTGAGTTTTCTACAGGTGCATCTAGGCCTCCTACTTCAAATGATCCTACTGTTGACGAGTATGTCGACTTGACAGCTGATGTTGATCCTCCACATTTTGCTTAAAGCAATACTTCTCTATGGAGTATGCTAGAGTACATATCATGTTGATAGGGGGAGTTTTTTTTTTTTTTTTTTTTTTTGGAGCTAGATTTTATTTCAGGTGCTTCTTTGAAATATTCTTTTTATTTGGCTCATGATGTATTTATTTTATATGGGTTGTATATGTTAGGGGGAGACTATGTTTTTATTTATTTTATTGTTTCTTGTTTTACATGTGATACATTGGTTATTGATGAGGTTATTCATGGTATATGTCTTTTATTTTTTATGTTTTGTGAAATCCAGAATTTATTTTGTTTTACTTGTATTTTCCACACACGTGTTTATGTGTTTGTTAAGTGTTTTAGGAATATACAGGTTAATGAGCTGTTTTGTAACTTTGAGCATTTCAGTTTTGTGATGTGTTTTGTCATGGATTGCCAAAGGGGGAGTTTGTTAGGTTCTAAGAAATTAGGAACAAAAGGTATTAGAACTTCAATTTATAATGTGTTGGCAAACCATGATCAAAACTTAGAGTTTAGATTTAGGCTGCTCAAAGTGTGTTTAGTTGTAAAGTTGGAATCGAGTGATTGTAGGATTTATTGGTCTAAATCTGCAAGGCTCGATCGATCAAAAATTAGGCACGATCGATCGAACCTCGTGCAAATTAATTTTCTGCAGAATTTTTCAACTTAGCCCAAGCCTGGTTTAACGTGTTGGGTTTTACGTTTTATGTCTCATATAAATAGAAAAACCCTAACTACATTTTAGAGGTTTTTTGATATGCTATGTGTTTGAATATCTTGTGAGATCTAAATGTGTTTACCTTCATACACACTTAGGGTTATCAAGATCGTGATTGATGTCAAGAGCTTGGTGATTGTTCAGCTGCTACACAAAGAATATTCAAGAAGATCAAGATTCACAAGTAGGAGAACTTGTGGTTGCAGTGGATCAAAGAAAGAAGTAGTCCATGGACTCGGAGTTATAATGTGGTCGTGGTAGTAAGTTTCTATTCGAGGTAGCAATAGGATGTTAGTGGTCTAAGTCTTATTGTATAAACTTCAATTCTTTCATAGTGGACCTGTTTTATCTTGAGGATAGCTAAGTTAAATCATCCCTAGGTTTTTTACCGGTTTGATTTTCATGGGTCATCAATCTTTGTGTTCTTTATATTTTCGGCATTATTTTTGTTTTACACATTGTGGTTTACTCTAGTGTTAATTAAAAAACTTGTTAATCAACTTGGCTTAATATTAGGTTAATCATACTTTGTTAAGGGGTCTAAAACTTTACTGTGAGAATAATGATTTTTTTTTCCTTTTGTAAGTGAGTTAGTATTATTACTCTAAGTATTTGAATTCAAGTAGATAACAAATACAGATAGGAATCAATAACAAATACAGATGGGAATTAGACATTTAAATGCAAATGGGTGGTGAGAATAATGTTTTTTTTCTTTTCTTTTCTACATGAAATGGTATTTTAATATTTTGAAGAATTAAAAAACAAAAACAAAAAATTTTGGGATAAGAATGAGTAGTTTTTACATGGGGTAGTGGGGTTTTTTTTGGAAGAAGTAATTTTGTATTTTTTTTTTTATAAACATAATTGAAGTATTTGAATTCAAATAGGTAACAAATATAGATAGAAATCAAACATTTGAATACAATAGGTGTTGAGAATAACGGCTTTTTTTTTTCCTTTTGTGCATGAGATATACTTTAGACCAATTTAGATTTACAATATCACTCTTTTTCATCTAGAATATGACGTAAATCCAAAAGTCCCAAACATGCATGACATGTGTGTGTGTATTATTATTTTTAAATATTATGATAGATATTAATACCTGGGCTACTGAGTTATTGGAAATAAATAAGAAATGAGCAATAACTAGAATTTCAATCTCTGACTTCTGATCCATGATAATTGTTTTTTATCATCATCATGCCAAGATATTAATTGATTTTGGTATAGGTAGGATTTGAATTTCAAATTTCTTATTCAACAACAATAAATTTTACCAATTGAGTTATTTGGAAACCACCATTTATAATACTTAAAACAAATTTAGATAATAAAATATCACTCGTGTGAATCTACACCAGTATTTATCGTTAGAAAACTCGTAAAGAATAGCATATTCATTATATATAATACTTAAAAAAACAATTTTTTTTGTTTGTTTTCTTTTCCCAATGCATTTTTTTTTTTGCTTTTATTTTATACTTATCAACTTAAAACACATTGCTTGATAAAATATGAAGTCTTCTACTATTTTTTCCAATGAGGGTTGAGATTTGAAAGATATGCACTAAAAAACACAAAGGGAAAAAAGAGTACGAAAAAAAGTATGAAGGTATAGGGATTGTGGTGGGGCCAGGGGAAATTGCCCCCGCTCAATTCCACTCGCTCCACTCATGGTCCCAAGTTCAATGCATTACACTATTAATACATAAGATTTTCAAGAAGTCTCCTTGACAATGAATAAAATATTCTAGCTAACAACTAAGATACCACTTTTCTTTATATATAATAATAATAATAATAATAATATAATAATAATAATTTGAGAAGTCACACCTTAATACTTAAGTACCAATCTTTGTGGACGGAACTATTAAGAGGTAATATTTGAAAATTTGGACAAAAAAATGTACCTACCTCTCAAATTGAAAGCTAGTACCCATAAAACTCAAAAATAATATGGCCACCTATGGAGAAAGTATATGATGTTTCAGAAACTCCAAATTAGCATACAACTGGTATTTCTAAGCCCAGTAAAA
The DNA here is from genome assembly GCA_014183005.1 of Castanea mollissima. Lineage (NCBI taxonomy): Eukaryota > Viridiplantae > Streptophyta > Magnoliopsida > Fagales > Fagaceae > Castanea > Castanea mollissima. The sequence goes on from JACAVU010000060.1 coordinate 165,525, forward strand.
AATTGAAACCTGGCATAAAAAATGACACATCAGTTTATTAAGCTATTTAAATAAAATGACTAAACTATCCTGAAAAAATTTCAACCCGCCACTTTACTCTCTGCAAAAACAAAAACCAAATACATTTCCTCTTTTCAAAATAAAATCTCATTCTCTCTCTCCCTAGTCCTCACGCCACCATAGCCCCTACTCTCTCTCAAACCCCAACCCCAACAGTCACTGCCCAGTTGTAGCGTCTCTGGTGGCACAACACTACCAAACATTGCAAGTTCCAACAAAACCAACCTTTGTCTCATCAAAAAACCTCAAAATCTTCTTTTTCTAGCAAAACTATCCTATGTCGGAAGCTTTTGTGCTCCTTCCAACACCCGACATTCACAAGAAGGTTTTTTTCTCTCTCTCTTTTTCTTTTCTGTATTTTCCCATCTTTTTTGTATGCTTTTTTGTTCCCAAAATTATAGATTAAAAAAAAAAAAAAAAAAGAAACTCCAAATGTGTTTGTGTAGAAAGGAAATTTGTACCTGTTTGACAAAATGTCTCAATGAAGATGGATGCACTAATTTTTTCTTAAACTATTATCAATCAATAGAATATACAATATACAATAATGGGTTAATCTTTTTTTCTTTTTTAAAAAAATTCTTTTGAATCAGATTAAAGTTGGGGTTTTTTTTCACTTTTTTTGTTGTAGTTTCATATGTTGAATCATAAAGTTTCTTTCTTTGTTTGACAAAATCTTGCACCCATCAATTTGGGGATAGTTGAATGTATTTTTTTCAAAAAAATTATTATTTGCTAATATGGCGGTTGGAATTTTGGTATTGAACAAGTTAATTCGTGTGTGAAGGTGCTGACCCCAATCCCATAATTTGTATTGCGTTAGTTGTGTTTACTAATGAAGGTACTTTGAAGTTGTGCTGCATACCTGTCCCAAAAAACCCTAAGACTTAAATTACCCCAAATTGAAAACATTGAATTTGGCCACTCCCTCAATTCTAGATCGTGCGGAGAAAGAATTTTGTGTGTTCTCAGGTAATTTTTCTTCCTAAATATTTTCTTAGGTCTCTTGCTTCACACCCATCATTGATTTGCACAAATTAATTTATCTACATGATTTACAAATCACTAAATTAAATTCCAAATCTATAACTGCATCTTCTTACCAAACTATTATTTTATTCTTCATTTCAGCATACATGTGCATATGGCAATCTAAATTGAGGCAATAAGCACAAAGAGTGACCTGACCATACCTCAAATTTTTTTACTTTTAATTCCTTACCAAATTTGCTAGATAGTTATACTTTCTTATATATTAGTTTGCTATCTTTATGGTTCTTAGCACGTTGCCTGCTTTGTCTTTTTCTTTGTACTTTTTAATCATAATTGCAATGAAGTTTATTTTACCTATCCAAAAAAAAAAGGAAAAAAATCCGGTATTGTTGTTGGATATACTAATTATTAATTTTTTGTTTCTTGTTGGATTATTATAAGGGTCGTCAACTATGTAAGATTTTTCATTAAAGCGATGAAGATGTCAAATATGAAGCAGTGGAATAATTGAAGCTCTGAAGTATCAATCAATGATGGATAAATACAAAGTAGTTGTGAAGAAGCTGAAGTAGGCATCAATAGGGTCATGGCTATTTTTGTAGTTTGTTTTGGTGTATGCTGGCAAAAAAAAAAAAAAAGCAACCTATATGTTGTTACCTTGATGTAACTTTTTGAATATTGATGCCAATAATAGTGATGTATCAGAAAATGTATCTTTATGTTAGCTTTTTGTTTACTAGACAATTGTAGATTAATGTTACCTTTTTGTTGAGTATATGAAGTTCAATGAAAATTTAGCTTTATGTTATCTTTGATAATCATTGGGTACCGAAGACAGACAACACCAATGGTCTAACACCACTAATTAAGGCAGGTAAACAACATTGTTGCATTTTATATAATCTAAGATCTTCCGAATGAGGAAGCACTTGTACAAGCCATACACCTCAGTCATAAAAAACCGTTGGGACAAACATTTGCATAAAGATCTGCATGTTGCTGCATATTGGTTAAATCTCGCTTTTCAATATGATGAGGAGAATTTTTGTTGGAAACCAGCAATAAATATGGCTATTTTGGACTACATTAGGAATAAATATGATGGTGACCAAGAAAAGGAAATTAAGGAAACCCAAGACCACTTGATAGAGATCTTGCATTGTCAACAAGCAAGACCACTCATCCAGGTGAGAAGTAATTAGTTTACTCTAACACTATAAACAAATCTTAGTTTTTTTGTTCATGTTGAAAGTTAGTTTTGTCACTATAGTTAGAATAACTAAAGTGATTATTCAATTGAAAGTTAGTTTGTTTATGTTGATTAATATTAGATTACGATGTGTTATGAAAATCGGATGAATGGTGGAAGTTATGGGGTGTTGATGCTCCAAACTTGCAAAAATTGGCAATTAGAATCCTTAGCCAAACTTCCGCCTCTTTTGGATGCGAGCATTGTTGGAGTTTATTTGACCAAATACATTCTAAGAGGAGAAATAGGTTGGAGCATCAAAGACTCAATGATCTTGTGTTTGTTCATCGTAACTTGCAATTGAGACATAGGTAACTAAATGTTATATCTTGTTAGTCATTTATATAATGTAATTGTTAGTTACTAATTATGTTCAAATTTCAATAATGAGCATGACATTTTATGATGCAGGCATTGCAAAAAAAAGTTTAATTTTGACCCCATTGATTATGCAAGTATTGACAAAATGATTTTTGGGTATTTATGGAGGAGGAAGACCCATATCTTAATTATGAAGAGTTGGAGATTGCAATTTATGAAGAGGGTGTATATCCAGCAAATGCAAAGCCTTCTTCTAATACTGAAGGTTAGTTTATATGTAAACAATTTGATAACCTATAGTGATTTCTCTTTTATATTTTTCAAACTTGTGTAAATTGTTCAGACTTGTGTGTAGATGATAGCAGTGAGGTTAAAGGAATTGATTTGGGAACATTTGGACAACCTATTGGCCCTCTTCTTGGATTTCCAAGGAATGATGATGAGCATGATAACTTTCATGACATTGATGATTTATGATAGTGTATAAATTCCATTTGAACTTTGAAGTTCTATTTTGTATGTTAGAGATAATTTCTACGTCTTTTTGTAAGACACAATGTGTAACTTGGAGTTTGAAGTTTTATTATTGTTTTTAAAAAATAAGTTTTATGTATTTTTGTAAGTGTTAGGACATATGTTCATTTATGTAATTGGCTAATCCTTTGACAAAATGCATTTTACTTGTATTTGGTAGATCTAAGATGTATTTAATACTTCAAAGAACATGTTGTTCAAGTCTAGTATTAAAGCCATGAAGGTTGGACCAAGAAACAAGTGAAGAAAAGGTGTTTACTAAAGCTGGACATCTGCTCAACAGCTTCTCGACAGATAGCTATCTATCGAGGTTTAATGAGGCTCGAAACTTGCTATCTATTGAGGTATCTATTGAGGTTACGAAAATCAGAATTTTCAGATCTGATTTTTGGGTCAGGCTTTTGTGTTTGTGTAGGGTTTCTTTTCTCACAACCCTAGACACATATAAGGCTTATTTTAGAGGCCGTCACATAAGAGAATACAAGGAGAACAAATGCAAAAAGGTGACCGGAGCCTTATTCTCTCAGAAAGAAGTTACTGCGTCTTTGCACCTTAGGGTTTTGTAACCAAGTGCTTCTTGATCTTCATTGTTGATGAAGTGAAGAACTTTGCAACCAACATCTTCTTATCTAGTTAGTGATTGAAGTCGCGTACTGGGACCCGCGCAATTGGTTAGTTACGTACTGGAATTCGTGCATCATAGGGTGGCGTTCATATATTGAAGAACTCAAAGGTTCTGAAGCGGTAGAAGGTTTCTGCTGTGAGTTCATCTACAGGGATCTTAGAGTCTAGGGACAAAGATTTTGTACTAGATCTGAAACTTCTCTTTACTATAGTGAATTGGTTTTTGGGAAGGATTCCCCCCAAGTTTTTTACTGTGAAACTGGTTGGTTTCATTAGTTTTCCTGGATCATCATATCTTGTCTTATTTATTTTTTCGTTGCACTTAGTTTTGACATGATATCAATGTTTGTTTGTTTTAACAAGTTTTATGCATAATAAATCTAATTAACAACTTGGGTTTAAAAACTTGTTAATTCTATCAATCGGGGTTTAAATTTCCCAACAAGTGGTATCAGAGCGGGTACACTCTAATTGGATTAATTTCCTGAGTGTGATCCTTGACCCCGTTGTCATGGATTGTGGACAATCTCTTTTGATTCCTCCTTTATTTGATGGTACTAATTATGCGTACTGGAAAGTTCGTATGAAAGTGTTTTTACAGGCTCTAGGTGAACATGAATGGCAAGCTGTTGAAGTTGGCTGGATTAAGCCAAAGAAAGCACCAGTGGATTAGGATGATGCAACAATCACAACGGAAAATTAAATAGTAGTGCCTTGAATACCTTGTTTTGTGGGGTGACCAATGAGGAATTCAAGAAGATATCATCTATGGAAGTTGCCAAGGAAGTATGGACCATTCTTGAGACCACCTATGAAGGTACCATGGCTGTAAAGACTGTGAAGCTTCAAAGACTCACTAGTAGCTTTGAAGAAATAAGGATGGAGGAGGATGAGACATTTGATGAGTTTTATGCTAAACTTAAGGATATTGTGAATTTTTCCTTCAACCTTGGAGAGTCTATAGCAGAATCTAAAATTGTTAGAAAAATCCTTAGGTCCTTACCTGAAAGATTCCATGCCAAGATTACTGCCATTGAGGAGACAAAGGACATTGATCAAATTCCTTTGACTAAGCTTGTAAGGAACCTTCAAACCTATGAGATGGGATTAGGCTTAATGGGAAAAGGTGGAAAGAGTAAAAACTTGGCTCTTGAGGGTATAGAGGAATATATCGAGGACTCTAAAGATGAAGATGAAAATGGGGATGAGGATGAGGATCTAACCTTCATTACTGATGAGATTATCAAGCTTCTTCAGTTTAGGAAAAAAGATAAAGGAAAATCTCCTAGAAAATCTAAATCTTCTAGGAAAGGTAAGAATGAGAAGCCCCTCATCCAATGGCATGAGTGCAAGGGTTTTGGTCATATGAGGATAGAGTGCCTAAACTACCTTATGAAGGAAAAGACCATAAAGTCAGAAGATAGAGGGTTGATTGTTACTTCGAGTGACACTAAGAATGACTCTTGTAATGAGTATGTGGATGAATGTAGTCACGTTATGGCCTTTGTTGCTTCAACTGATAAGGTGATTGTGGAGAGTGCTAGTGACAGTGATGATTCTTCTGATGATGAAGTATCCAAGAAGATGTCCCTTCATGAAGCCTATGATAAACTATGCACTGAATTCATAAAATCTGAAAAGATTTCTCATCTTTGTAAAAAGGAGCTTAATGAGATAAAAACTAAAAAAGCTGATTTGTTAGTCAAACTAGATGAGACTACAATATTAGTTGAGACTCTTATTGTGAAGAACACCTCATTAGAAGAGAAGGTAAAGAATCTTGAGGTTGAGCTTAGTCGAGCTAGAACTCAAATAGAGAGGATGTCTAGTACAAAGCTTGAAGAAGTCTTGAGTGCTCAAAAGCCTAATTCTGATAAGACTGGCTTAGGATATGTTGTCTCGTCCGGCCCTTCCTCTTCCGCGGCTTTTGGATTAAGGACTGTCATTTTGCCTCAATCCAAAAAAGGTAATAAAGGTATGAAATCCAAAACTACTTTGGCTAATTCTAAATCCTTTGCTAGACTACATGTTTGTCACCATTGTGGTGTTTCTGGACACATTCGTCCTAATTGCTTTAAGTTGTATCCTCAAAAGTAAGTGTCCAAAAGGTCACAGGTTTCCTCTTAAGGACCTACACCTTTATTTGGAGAGTTATTAAAAATCTTGAGCTTTTTAACTCAATTTCAGGAAAATCTTAATTCTTCTATGTCCTTTAGTAGATATACTGGAACACATGTCTTTTCATCTTCATGGCCAAAGACTTGTACTATGTGGGTGAAAAAGGAGCCTAAGACTTAATTGTCTTTTTTGTTTGTCCTCTGCTTTAATTCTTTCTATCTAAAGTAGGACTCTCTTTGCTTGATTTCTTATCTGCTTTTGGAATTATGCTTTCATGCATCTGCACCTTTCTATTATGTCTTCATGTATTTGCATCTTTCTTTCATGCATTCATGTTTTCTGTTTGTTTTTATTTGGTTGTTTGTTTTTATCTTATTTTGTTTTCAAAATAAAAATAAAAAATGAAAAATTAGAAAATATAAAAATAATGTGTGCTTGTGTACATCGGTTCTTGTGAACCTTAAAATGGCATTTGAAACAGAGTTTTCTAAACTTTTTATCTCTTGTAACTTAGATGAACATCTCTATGCACAACTAAGCAAGTGAGCTTTGTGACTCTTTGTTTGTGATGAGTAAGGTTAAGTGATCTCTTGTACTTAACACTCGTATCACTCTTTTTGACGGGTATGACTAAAAAATCCTAAGAGAAAGGCATAAATAACCATCTCACCACTATTACTCGTCAATCATGATATGATATCTATATGCTTCGGCATAGCAAAAGTGCAATGTCAATGATATCTGTATGCTTCGGCATAGCAAAAGTGCAATGTCAAAAGTTTAACATAATTGAGTATTTCTTTTCTCTCTTTTATATACCCATGTATGGTTTGCTTAATGAAAAGAAAATATGCAAAGAAAATAAAAGAAAAAAGATTAAAAAAAAAAATGCCTTAAATATGATTGCAAGCATGTTTTCTAGGAGATATGTGAGTTATAGGATGTACCTCAAAGGTGATAGTCCCTATTAAACATTTATGATTATGTGTGAGTTAAAGTGTTTTTCTCATATCTCAAATTGTCATAACATAAAGACACTTATGCAATCTTGCGATATTTTTACACACAATACGCAATATTCTTTGCTATTTTTGATACATGTGCAGGTACAATGTGATTTGGCCATCACAAGGTTTACATGTGTTGATGTATGCTCATTAAACTGTCTTAACTTTTTTTTGAAATATAAAATTGGTTAGACTTGTTTATTGTGTGTGTGTGTTTTTGGGAGCTAAATGCTTAACTCTTTGTTGATTGAAAGATGTTTTTAAGAGGTTAAAATGTTGGTTGGATCATTGGCTGAATTGCATGTTTGATTGCATTCATATCTCTGTTTTTCTCCTCTTTGAAAAACTGTTTTAAGCCATCTCAACACCTCCTCGACACCTCTCGATACCTAGCTTATCTGTCGAGATCTTCTGTTGCATCTTTTCGCAATCTAGACACCTCTCGATAGCTAGGTGGATTGATCGAAAAAGTTTCTATCTCCTCGATAGCTGTTCAATCCATCGAGGTCTGCTCGATGGCTCCTCGGTACCTCTCGATCCATCGAGATCCTCTGCATGCATTATTTTTCACATGTTTTGCATGTTTCTCTTATCTTGTCATCCATCGCATCTTGTTTCATTACATTCATGCATTTTTATGGATTCTTTATACCCCTTTGATCATCCTTGATTATCTTTATGTTTCTCGAGTGAAGCTTTCTAGCTTCTTATACCCATTGTCAATCATGACAAAAAGGGGGAGAAATTGGAGAATTTGTGGTTTCTTTCTTTAAGATTCTACAAGTTAGGGGGAGAAATACATGCTTTTGTAAGGGGGAGATGTGTTTCATCTTGTTAGGGGAAGTGTTTACCTCTTTGTTGTTTTAGGAGCTACTTTTAGCTTTTTGCTCTTGTACCTTAGGTCTTGTGACAATTTTTACATACATTGTGCTTATCTTTGGTATATTTGATGATGTATGTTTTCTTCACCTATCTCTACATGTGTTGTTTCTTTTCTATCTTTATACACATATTTCTTTATTTTGTATGCAATCTATTATTTCTGTTTCACACTAAGATGCCTTAATGAGTTTTGTTTAAAGTGTTTCAGAAATACAGGTTGTCAAAGTCTACTTGTCATAAACTCTCTTCTTGCAAAGTTTTTCAAGATTTTGTGTTAAGATAAATTTTATTGTATTCAACAAGTAAGTATGAGTTGAGTGATTTATGACTTTTCTCATATGTTCATTTTTTTTTTTTTTATAGTTTTGTTACAGGTTGCCAAAGGGGGAGATTGTTAGGACATATGTATTTCACTTGTTAAGAAAATATGTCATTCATTTTGTAATTGGCTAATCCTATGACAAAACGCACTTTACTTGTATTTGGGTAGATTTAGGATGTGTTTAGTACTTCAAAAAACATGTTGTTCAAGTCTAGTATTAAAGCCATGAAGATTGAACCAAGAAACAAGTGAAGAAAATGTGTTTACTAAAGCTAGACACCTGTTGGACAGCTGCTCGACAACTTCTCGACAGATAGCTATCTATCGAGGTTTAATGAGGCTCAACACCTTCTATCTATCGAGGTATCTATCGAGGTTACAGAAATCAGAATTTTCAGATATGATTTTTGGGCTAGGCTTTTGTATTTGTGTATGGTTTCTTTTCTCACAACTCTAGACGTATATAAAGCTTATTTTAGGGGCCGTCACATAAAAGAATACAAGGAGAACAATTGCAAAATGGTGACTGTAGCCTTATTTTCTCAAAAAGAAGCTACTGCGTCTTTGCATCTTAGTTTTGACATGATATTGATGTTTGTTTGTTTTAACAAGTTTTATGCATAATAAATTTAATTAACAACTTGGTTTAAAAACTTGTTAATTCTATCAACCAGGGTCTAAATTTCCCAACAGTAAGAAACAATGTGTAGTTGTGTACTGTAACTTGGAGGCTTGTCTATGCATTTTTACTTTGTACTTTTATGGATTGATTAAGTAATTCATATTTATGTTTGCTAAGGATTTGGCGTTTTTTATTTGTCTTGAAAGTTATGATATAAAAAAATATTTGTAAGATAGATCTCTAAATGAATTGGACTATTTTAGTTAATTTTTATATTTTTTACTAATTTAATATTTATATATATATATTTAAAATAATTATTAAATTAATTATGACATCATCACGGTTCAATGAATGGTTTGAGTTTAAAAACCTTGGTTGGAAGGAGTAAGAAAGCTTCGGCATAGGATGGTTTTACTAGAAAAAGAAGATTTTGAGGTTTTCTAACGAGACAAAGGCTAGTCTTGTCGGAACTTGCAATGTTTTGTAGTGTTGTGCTGCTGAAGACGCTATCGTTGGGCAGTGGCTGTCGGGGTTAGGGTTTGAGAGAGAGAAGGGACTATGGTGGCGTGAGGACTGGGGAGAGAGAGAATGAGAATTGATTTTGAAAATAGGAAGAGTATTTGGTTTTTGTTTTTGCAGAGAGTAATGGCGCGTGTTTGAAATTCTTTCAGGGATAATTTAGTCATTTTAGTTTAAATGGCTCAGTATACAGAATGTGTCTTTTTAAGTCCAGGTGTCAATTTTTTTATTGGGCTTAGAAACACCAATATGCTGATTTAGAGTTCCTGAAACATCATATACTTTCTCCCACCTATGACCTAATATATATATATATATATATATATATATATATATATATATAAATAGATGAAGCAGAGAGAAACTCCAATTGTAATTCTAAATTAGAATCCTAATTTTGAGCCATGTGTCAAGATTCATGTAGTTCCATTTGTCTAAATTTAAGTGGATTAGTTGTAATTCTGGTGTGTTTTTTTTTTTTTTTTTTCCCATACTTGCGTATTTCAAGGATCATCTCCCCTTCTCCAATAATAACCTTCATATACAGCTCCATTGTTGTTCAATGAATGCTATGGAATTTGATAAGAATCTCTCGGTATCAATGATGCATGTATTTGAGTATTTATGTATCTTATATAAGAAGAGGTTTTCCATAGATTTATATTGTACTCACAATTTTAATGGTCCTGGTTTATGCTTCCTAAGGTTTGATTATCATCTACCTATATTTTCGTTCGTTTTTGTGAATAATTGTTATTGTTTAATTATAATTTTTTTTTTTGTTTTCCTATCATTGATGTTGCATGTTTATTTTCTGTTTTATAACAAGTTGCAAGGAAACTCAAAATTTTAATGGTCCTGATTTATGGTCTGCAAAACGAATTCCAATCATTCTTAAGGTTTGATTTCTCCTTTCTTTAATCTACCTATTGTTTCCGTCCTTTATGTGAACAATTTTTATTCTTTAATTATAAAAGTTTTTTTGTCTGCCTATGATTGATGTTACATGTTATTTCCTATTTCATGTTTCATAAAAGTTTTTTGTTTGCCTATGTTAATCAGGTTTCCCCTGATTGCGTAATAGTATATGATGTAAACAGCTTATTGTCTTGACAAAGGTCGTTTATGTTTTCACAGTTTATGTCCTTATTTGCTATGCTTTTTTCCCGCATAGGAGATTGTCATAATATTGGAAACTTTGTTGCCAACGAACTAAGTCTTTAGAACTACTGATTTCCTTACCAAAGGCATAGTCATTAAACAAAACATAATTTTAAATTTTGAGATAAGTCAGGAGTATTTTGTAAATATGGAAAAGAAGACAAATCAAATATGAAATTCAAAAGCATGGTCATTAGACGGAACATAATTTATAAGTTTAAGATAAGTCAGGAGTATTTTGTAACTCAATGGATAGCATCATTTCCTGAATTAGTTGAATCATAGTTCAAATCTCTCATAATTTTTGTAACTATTCAATTATTTTTAAAAAAAAAAAATTGTAGAAAAGATCTATGTTCAAAAAGATTATTTTCTTAGTGCATGAAAGCCCCGATTAAATTAATAAATAAATTATTTTAATTCATTATATCTTGGTCTAATGATAAAAAATAATCATTATAAAGTAAATATTATATATACCAATCATACTGTATTTAAGTAGTTAATTAATAAACAGGTAATAGTAACTTAATTTGTTATATTTGCTGATAACCTTAAATCAGGTGGGTAATTAAACAACTTTTTTCAGTTTATATATTTATTTATTTTTATTTTCTATTTCATGTTGGACTATACTATTATAAATCAAGTAATAACTCCACCATTTTCTTCGTAGTTATATTTTAAGTTAGACCATGACATGGTTACATAGCAGTTAATTAGGTTTGCCACGTTGCATTGTAAAAAGCTAGATTTCTTATTTTCTTTCATTTCATTTTTGTCAATTTAAACAAAAACTAACAAGGTTATACTGACTTATACATGACAAGAATATATCATATCAATTAATAATTCATGTCACATTGAACAGTAACCTCACAAGAGTCAAGTTCGATGGGAGGTTTCACCATATCACATGATAATAACTCCTATTTATTTTCTTTTTCATTTTTTTTGTCACTTTAAACATATAATAATAAGATCACACATAAACATCCATGACTAAACTCATAATGACTAGATATATACTAATTAAAATTGAATACATAATATGTTGAGTGATTTAAATGAATCACATTTCTTGTCACTCTTTAATAATTTACCAATATTTGAATATAAATTTGAAGAAAGTAGTAACCTAATTCTGAATTTATCTTTATAGTTGTTTCTAGATTCTTCTCATTGTACAGTTCAATAAGTAATAATTGATAAGTTTGATCAATTTTCTTCTCTATGATATGACTTTTTTCTTTTCCTTCTAAGCAAATTCAATTCCTTTATGTTTTACATTGATTTTCATTTTTCTTGAATCATTGAACTAGTTTGTGTTATATTCCTAGGATCTAAATCATTGCCCACTTCCTAATATTGTGAATCATTAGGGGACTAAAAAAGCAATTCAATGAACCTAATTAACTACTAACATTAACTGTAAAGTATTAATATTACAAAAAGAAACAATGAAATTCATTCAGAACCAATTGCAATACAAAATTCTATACAAATTAAACCATTTCACCATCAAGTTCGTGTATAATCATTTCAAAATTCTTAAACACGTGATTATTATGTATTGTTATTTAATATCATACTATGAACCTTAAAAATGATTTTATTATAAATAGTAGATGAAATGTATAATACTATTTCAAACAAAACAACAATATGAAAACTTTAAAAAAACCTTCCTAATGACATATGGGTTGAAATCTTTTCGAAAGTGGGCAAAGATTCAGCAACACTCTTAGGAAACATTAAATTAAGATAAAAAAAAAAACTATTTCTTCAATTTGTATCTACTTATTCATTTCCCTCAATATAAATAATTCAGTCTATTGATTTAATTTTTTCCTTTGTCTTAATTAGTTGCAAACGCTTCAAGAAGTTAACAGAAAAGAAATTAGTCCTCCAACAAATTGAGCTGACTCCGTATTTCAATCATCCAGCTCCACTACATGACAAAGAAAAAGCTCAATATTTTCATGTTATGAAGCAGAAAATCCTTATGCGCTATTGATAGTGGGAAGCTACCAATATTTTTTGAATGAAGAAGTCGTTGTAGGAAAAAAAATAATTGAAAAAACTCTTCCATGTGGCAATTTTATTGCACCTTATATTTATGGAATCATGCTACTTTGTGAGTCAAATAATGAAGGCATTGATAACCTTTTGGAAATTTTAAATGATGAACATGGGAGCCATTGGCTTGTCAAATGCCGAAAAATGCTTCGACTACTTATTGCAGGAACTGACATATATAAAATTTCAAATTTCAAGCATGCGACAAAATTGGAATGAGACATTAGAACCGAGATGGACCTTATCCTTACAATTATGAAGAATTTGTAGTGACGTGCAAAAGATGCTCAATCGACCTTGAAATGTTTAAGTTGGTGCATAAGCTTCTTTAAGTCTCTTTTATTGTATTTTTTACTTCGATTATAGCATCACTTAAATAATAAGATGCAATATTCTGTTCCATTGTTAATTGTTAGTTAAGCTTTGCAAAAGTTTTACAATTATGATTCCTTAATGATTTGCCAAAATCAATGATTATAGATTGTGGAAAATTCAAAGTGTAATCAACCTTATCCTTGTGATTATCAAAATTTGTAGTTAAATGCAATATATATTTTTAATGTTTTATCTAATTCTATCCTCTTTGTGATAAACCCAAAAAGACAAAAAAGAAATTGACCAATAGTATCACTACAATTAACCATTTCCAGTGCGGTTATCAATAGTATTTAAATTATATATATAAGAATTATACTATGCATCTTAATGTGTATTTTTAATATATCCATGCAATTGTAAAAAAATTACACAATGCAAAGTTTTGTTAGTCAAAATTTCCTGGTTAATGATATAAGTTTAGACTTAACTAAGCCTTTTAAACATGAATAAATCTACCTAATAATATCCTTACAACATTTTTTAAAGACTTAACAAAATATAAGAATGATTATTTATCAATAGTATTTATATATATAAGAACCATACTATGCATCTTAATGTGTATTTTTTAAGTATATCCATGCAATTGTAAAAAAATTACATAATGCTAAGTTTTGTTAATGAAATTTTCTGGTTAATAATATGAATTTAGACTTACCTAAGCCTTTTAAACATGAATAAACTCATGATTAATAAAAATAAAAATAAAAAACAAAACCAATAGTTTCACTTAAATAATAAAATGCAATATTTTTTTCATTGTTTTATTAAATGATATCCATTCCCGTTTAATATTTAAACATGAATTTAGACTTAACTAAGCCTTTTAAACATGCATAAACTCATGATTAATAAATAAATAAATAAATAAACCAATAGTATCACTTAAGTAGTAAAATGCATTTTTTTTTCATTATTTTATTAAATTATATCCATTCTCGTGCGGTAGCACGGATTACATACTAGTTTGTATTAATGAGCATCTTTCCCAAAATAGAAACAATTTTCTACTTTTACTAAAAAATAAAAATAAATATGTTATCAATGAAAAAAAACAACAAATCTCGTCTAGGAAAAAAGGAAAGTAATGAGTTATGACTTCAGTAATCGGTATAATACTTAGATTTTTATTTTATTTTTTTATTTTACCCAAGGTAAAAGTTTGGCTATGGGGGATTTGGGTGCTTTTTTTTTTCTTTTTCTTTTTTCAAAGGGGGATTTGGGTGCTAACATGTTGTATAGCTCAACCTATGAGAGGATTCTCAAAAATATAAAAACAATTTTTTTTTTTTGGGTTTCGAGTAAGATGTGACGTTATTATTATAGACCATCATTAACGATTTGATATATTTTATGTTGCAAGAAATTCTTAATTGCAAGAAGCATGCATTGGAGGTATATATTCTTAACTCTGTTTTGGATCCTTAAGAGAGAAACGAATCTTTTAGAATTGATGATATGACGTTTTTCAAATTTTTACGTTTCTCTGTCGCTAGGAAAGTAGGTTCTCCCTCTTCTCCTAGGCAGTAGAATTGTTTGTTCCTTCTCGTAAGGCTTTTCTTCCCTTAGTAACAACGTTACGTGTAGGGCTAGTGGGTTTTTTTTTTTTTTTTTTTTTTTTTTTGTATTGGGGTTTGGGAAACAGCATTTTTCCACGATTCTTTCCTGTTCTTTGTCTTCCATCCATACATTTTTCTTTTGTTTTTTCTTTTCCTTGTGTTTTTTCTTCCCTGATCCAGAACTCCCTTTGCACCATGGATGATCTCACAAAAAAATGGAACTACCTTTCCCTTTCAGAAAGGAAAGGTGATGACCTTTGTATTTAAAAAAAAATGTTGATCTCAGGAACACATTAGAGCAGCATTTTTTCTTACACAACGAGCATTAAACATGGAAGCAGTGCCTAGGACCTTTAAACCAATCTAGAGGGCTGAGACGGGTTTCAAAATTCAGAGAGAAGGTGGCCACAAACTTCTCTTCATCTTTGACAATCAAGAAGATGTTGACAGAATTTTAGCCAATGAACCATGAAGTTTTGATAAATCTCTTGTGGTTCTGCAGAGATATGACAAAAATTTACCCATTAAGGATCTCAGTTTTGATAAAACAAATTTTTGGGTTCAAGTCCATAATATTCCTATCAGGTATAGAACCAAATCAGTGGCTGAAGACATTTGTGAATCAATTGGTATGGTCCATCGCTTAGATGAGAACTTGGAGGGTGGGGGTGGAAGTTTCATGAGAGTTAGAGTTACTCTCGATGTTTACCAACCTTTATGCAGAGGCCGTGTTATAAAACTTGAGAAGGGCGGCAAGGTATGGGTGAACTTCAAATACGAGTGTTTGTCGAATATTTGTTACTGGTACGGATGCTTCGACCATAGTGACAAGGATTGTGATCTTTGGATCCAAAGCAAGGGGTCCCTGCAACTGGCTTCTCAACAGTTTGGCTCATGGCTCAGGGCAATACCAAGTGCTTCCTCAAAGAACAGAGTGATCCGAATATCGGGTTTCTATGAGGGTCAAGATGAAATCTCTCTACGCGGCGGCAGAGGGCGGAGAGCCAGAACCCAATACCAGTTGTCACACCAAAGGTGGGAGATCAATCAGAAAAGGAATGTCAAAATATGGAGGCTAAAGTTACGGGATTTTTTTATATTAATGCAGCAGGGTCCACGGTTTTAAATAAGGAAGGGGAGCAGAGCTTACGAGATAACGAGATTTTTGGTGATTCTTTCTCCCAATAAATTAGGGATATCGACAAGGAGATTGATTACAATGAAAATTCCTTATTATTATATACAAATACTATTTTATCCAACAACCTCACCCCTGATGCAGCACATGACAACTCACGTGAACCTCTAAAAGGGCCACGTGATTCACTTCAGGTCCACACTTCACCTCTAAAAAATATTTCAAATACTTCTAACTCATTTGATGTTGCAGATAAACCTTCACACCCTACATGGAAGCGCCTGGCACGCCTCTCAGTCAGCTCTCAAATCCCACAAGATGATTGTATTGGATGCAAGCGCCTAGTGGACATGGTCATTGATCATTACGAGTTACCTAGCAAGAAATTGGTGGTTTCAAGTAGTGATAAGGAAAACTACCCTGTATTGGCGAAGACTGGTTTCCAGTCCCGCTAGTCGCAATGAATTGCATAATTTGGAACTGTTGAGGGCTTGGGAACTAACGTGCAGTTCAAGAGCTTGTGGATTTGGTGCAGGCAAAAGCTCCTTTACTTGTGTTCTTAGCCGAAACATGGGCGGATGAAGCTAGGCTAAATTACGTTAAATATTGCATTCAATTTGATTAGAAGTTTTTGTGGAGAGAATCAATAAGGGTGGAGGATTAGCGCTATTTTGGAGAGATGGAATAGAAGTAGATATTGGGACTTCTTCGTTGAATCACATTAAAGTCACAATTAACAAAAGTACATAAAAGCCTTGGAAATTTACGAGGTTCTACGGTGAACGCAAAACACAGAGGAGGTTTGAATCTTGGGATCTTCTTCGTCATCTTCATCGTCAAAGCTCTCTTCCTTGGTTGTGCGCCGAAGATTTTAATGAGATAACTAAGCAACGGAGAAGTCAGGTGAAAGACTAAGACCCTCCAATCAAATGAAGCAATTTAGAGAAACACTTAATGAATGTAGATTCATGGACCTAGGATTTATGGGACTTCCTTTTACATGGAGCAGGCACTGGCAGAATGGTTTTTCTTTGTGGGAGAGATTGGACAGAGCCGTAGCTTCTCAAGAGTGGTTCACATTTTTTCCTGGCACTAAGGTTCACCATATTGACAACACTACATCTGACCATAAATTCTTGTGGATTGATATAGCTAACTTGGATTTTCAGTGAAGGAAATAATTGTTTAGATTTGAGGAGATGTGGCTTGCTGACAAAGGCTGTGTGGAGGTAGTTGGGCTTTCAAATATTGGTGGGACCGATAATACACAAGTGCTGAGAAAGATTGATTTGTGTGGGAAGGAACTTACAAACTGGAGTCAAAATCATTTTGGCTCCATCCGAAAAGAACTTGACCGAAAAAGAAAGGAACTAGCTCGCTATGAGAGGCTGGCACTGAAAAGAGGAAATGCAACCCGTATGCTTGCCATTCAAAAAGTAATAAATTCCATAATGGACAAGGAATAACGCATGTGGAGGCAGAGGTCCAAGACATTGTACTTGAAAGATGGAGATAGAAATACCTGGTTTTTTCATTGTTGAGCTACCATACGCAAGAGGCGAAACAATATTGCAACAATTAGGACCGGTTAGACCAATGGTGTACTCAAATAGATCAGATTGCTAGTGTTTTTGAAGAGTATTACAAGGAGTTATTCACCTCAACCAACCCCAAAAGTGTGCCTACTGCCCTTAGCTCCATTCCTCAGTCGGTGACGGATGACATGAACTCCATTTGACTGAAAACTTTCAGGCATGGGAGGTTGAATGTGCTCTAAAACAAATGGCACCCTTAAAGGCCACGGGACCGGACGGTATGCCCCCTTTGTTTTTCCAAAATTACTGGGATTTGGTAAAAGGTGATATCACAAACACTATCCTAAGTTTTTTAAATTCGGGTTCTTTACCTTCACCTCTCAACCACATTTTTGTTACTTTGATCCCAAAAGTAAAAAAATTCGGAAAGAGTAACTGAATTCCAGCCAATAAGTCTTGTAATGTGCTTTATAAGATTTTTTCAATAGTCTTATCTAATAGATTAAAAAGAGTATTACCTTTTATTATTTCTGAGCATCAGAGTGCCTTGCTGAAGGGTAGACTGATAATATATAATATTTTGGATGCTTTTGAGACTTTACATTATATGAAAAATCATAATTCGGGAAGTACAAGTTTCATGGCTCTTAAGTTAGACATGAGCAAAGCCTATGACCGGGTGGAATGGTCCTTCTTGAAAGATGTCATGGTCAAGGGGGTTTTAATGATAAATGGTAGCCCTTGTAATGGAGTGTATTACATCTATTTCTTAATCTTTGCTTATGAATGGTGAACCACACAGACATATTACTCCCACTAGAGGTATTCGCCAAGGGGACTCCCTCTCCCCATATCTTTTTCTCTTGTGCTCAGAGGATCTTCACAGGCTCATCAGGATGCAGCCAATAATGGGGATATCAAGGGTGTCTCAATATGTCGAAATGGTCCAAAGCTAACTCATTTACTCTTTGCAGATGATAGCCTCCTTTTTTGTAGGGCTACCAGAATTAAATGTAAAAAGGTACTTGATATACTCTCTACTTATGAGAGGGTCTCGGGTCAAAAGTTAAACAAGGAGAAAACAACTTTGTTTTTAGCAAGTCCACCCCTCTGAATATGCAATCTGAGATTATGGAAGAGCTGGAAGTATCAGAGTTGAAACAATATAAGGCTTACTTAGGAATACCAGCTTTGGTGGGAAGAAATAAGAGAGCCAGCTTTGATCAATGAAAAAAAAAAGTGTGGAAAAGATTACAAGGATGGGAAGGAAAATTATTATCACAAGCAGAAAGAGGAGTCTTAATTAAATAAGTCATTCAAGCAATCCCAACTTATGCGATGAGTTTTTTTAAATTACCAACCACCTTATGTCATGAGATTGAAACTCTTGTTCAGAAGTTTTGGTGGGGTCAACAGGATGAACGAAGGAAAGTACATCGGTTTAGATAGGATGAGTTGTGTAAGCATAAAGATCAAGGAGGAATGGGTTTCAAGGACCTCACCATGTTTAATGAAGCAATGTTGGCAAAACTCTCATGGCGACTTCTCCATGATGACAATTCCTTGTTCTTTAGAGTTTTCAAGGCGAGGTTTTTTCCAAATGGTTCTATTTTAGATGCCAAAGAATCGGCTTTTGCCTCATATGCTTAGAGAAGAATTCTTATTGGGAGGGATGTTATTTTAAAAGGGGCTTTGTGGAGGGTGGGAGATGGTAAACAAATTAAAATTTGGGGTGACAATTGGCTACCATCAACATTTCAGCCAAAGGTTATTTCTCCAATGATATTCGGGCAAAACAATTCATCAGTGGAGGTGTTGATAAATCAATCATACCATAGGTGGAGGAATGAGGTGATTGACCACTGTTTTAACTTGGCAGAGGTAGAGATGATCAAGAGCATTCCTTTAAGCTCAACATCCCAGCCGGACAAACTCATATGGCCTTTCACTCCCATGGGCCAGTATTCTGTTAAGTCCGGATATAGATTTCTATTTGAAGGTAACAGTGCACAGCCACCTTCAAGCCCTTCCTCCTCTCAGTCCGAGGGCTGGTGGAAAAAATTGTGGAAAATGGAGATCCCTAACAAAGTGAAAAAATTTGTGTGGCACACTTGCAGAGAAGCTCTCCCAACCAAAGCTAATTTGAACAGACGAAAAATTGTCCCTAATAGGGTGTGCGACAAGTGCAAGAGGCACAGGGAAGACAGTTCACATGCTTTATTTTTTTTTATTCTAATATGCAGGTGGTTTGGGCTTCAAATCCGCAGTGCCAGTGGCTATTAGCAATGCAGGGATAGACGGTGAAAGAGATATTTAAGCATGCTCTGGAGGAAGACAGGGATGCTACTCTATTGGCATTCACGAGTTGGGCAATATGGAATAGAAGAAATCAGATTCAGACAAGCCAAACAACATGCCCATTGAACCATATTCTGAATACCTCCAAGGAACGAAAAATTGAATTTTAGCTCCTTCACCCAAGTAACCTGAAGTAGCAACACAGAAAGCATACCAGATGGAAACCTCCAGTGGAAGACAATCTCAAGGTGAACTATGACGGCACAATCTTTCAAGAACAGGGAAGAGTAGGTATAGGTGTGGTTATATGCAATTCAGCTGGTGAAGTTATGGCGTCCCTCTCATAGCAAATACCTCTCCCAACTATGGTTCTCCAAGTCGAAGCAATGGCAGCACGAAGAGCTGTGGAATTTGCATAGGAGCTAGGCATTACTCAAGCCATTATAGAAGGCAACTCAAAATCCATTTGCAAAGATCTCCTAAACTCGAGCCCCTCTTTAGCTCTTCATGGACTTTTGATTCGGGATGCTCAGGATCTAGCTATCTCTTTTACAAGCATTAGTTTTTCCTATGTATGTCATCAAGGAAACTTTGTAGCTCAAAATCTAGCTAGGAGGGCAATTTTGAGCCCAAGTTTAAATGTATGGATGGAAGATGTACCACCAGATATTCTCCAATTTGTACAGGCTAATTTAAGAGCCTTGTCTGCTTAATAAAAAGTTGATGTCTAGATTCTCAAAAAAAAAAAAAAAAAAAAAAAGTTAGCCATAATTATGAGCAAAATGTAGTTTGACATTCTAAATTCAACTTTTTTAAAAAATATATATTGTAACAATAACTAGTAAGGATCAAAAAAATTTATAGCCTACCAACTAATTATAAAGCGGTTGCATGTATACTCATCGTTGTAGTTTCTATGACAAATATGGAAGAAGCAACCATAAATATTATCAAAATTAGATTTTGCAATAAAATGAAAAATGATTTATGTAATCTTCGATTCTATATTTTAAAAAAAGAAATTGCATTGAATTTTAGTACAAAATAATTCATAGATTTTTGGGATTAAAAAAATAACATTATGTTCCAATTTGATAAGTTGTGATTTAAAATATATTTTTTAATAATAATTATATAGTTGGGATTGGAGGAATTAAATCCTGGATGTATTTGTTGAAATAGTAGGAGATGTCAGTTGAGCCAAAAGATTCTTAGTACTATTTGAAATTTAATGATACAAACAATAGGTATTTTTGCACCGATTGAATGAAACAAAACAACCCAAGGATTGGAAACTAGGGTTTTTTTTTCCTTCAACAATAATAATAGGCGACATAACTAAGGTTAGCCTTCTTTTTCTCTCCCCACTCGCACACTAGAACAGGCTAGTTGAACCTAGAACCTACTATTTGACCTAGCAAATTTAAATCCAAACCCGTTAATCCATCTAAACCCCAAATATTGAAATGAATATGAATAAAAGTTTTTTGGGCCAATTAAAAATGGGTCAGCTTGAACCCAAGAGTTAGGTGTTGTATGACCAATTTCTCAAGAAAATTAATTAATTAATTAATTATATTTTAATGGAAATAAAAAAAAATCTACTTTTCTTATTTGATTTAATGAAGAGAAGTGGTACGTTTATAATATTTTCACAACAAATCATAAGTAGTTAATTGTTATTGGTTCAAATTTAAATCTATCACCGAGATTATTTTTTTGCCCCAATAATAATAACTAGTGATAACCTACCACTTAAGATTTGTTATTTTGTTGTGAAAATGTTGTGAATATATCATTTCTCTTATGAAACTCTTAATAATCATTCCCTTTCTCTAAGTCCTATAGAGATTAATCTTCCTTTGCCAACATCACAGCTATTCATTTCTTTGGTCTCGCACTCTCACTTCATAGTTATCGTCTTATTGATCTCCAATCTCTCCTTACCAAAATCAGCACCCACGAACGCTCAGATCTATCACTACATTTAGCCATGGACCTTGATAGTAATTTTTTTTTCATTCAAAAAAACTTCTAGTGTGAGATTGTTTCTAACTAATCTTTTTTCTTTGAGAAGGTGTTTCTAATTAATCTTATTGTTCTCTTTTCCAAAATTTATTTTTCTAACTTTGCTAACATAATTAAGGAAAATATTTAAGAAAAAACTCTATCAAAAAGTTTCGATTACTTATTTATTTTCTCTGTATTTTAAAAAAATTAGGTGATTCCCAATCCATCAAAGACCGAATAAGGGGTCACAGACTTTACAACTTATTTTAGTCTGATCCCTTTTTGGCACAAATTTAGTCTCGTCAAATCTGAACCCGTTCAACTCAACTTATTTATTGGGTCTACATATTATGTAAATATGCATACAAACACACACACACACACACACACACACACACAAGGAAGTAGTGTCTTAGACTTTGTTGATACCCATTTTTAAGACACATTCTCTATAACCCGACTCAATTGAGCCCAACCTCATTATGAACCCAATTCATGTATTATATTTTATTTTATTCTTTTTTGCATGCCCCAAGCCCATGTGACTTAGTGGGGAAATTGAGAAAGTGTGGTTTGGAAGGTATGGGTCAGTTCCTTTTGAACCTTTTGCATGAGCCCAACACATGCATGCTACTAAGTGGGCAAGGGATACTGGTAGCACCTCAGACTCATGGAGGGGGTCTTGTACCTGAAATTTTCACCCCAAAACAATTTTTTTGCTTTAGCTAACTGTGGCCCAAAGTTTCTGCCCAAACCCTTTTTCCTTTAAAAATGGTTGGCTCTCATTGGCCAACTTCAGCTACTAGCCATCATTCAAGTGAGACTCCCAATGGTCAGAAACAACTGAAAAGGGGGAGCCAACGAGGGTTTAGTTAAGAATTTCCTCTAATGATGATAAAATTAAGTCTTTTTTTATCTAAACAAAAGCAAATCTGAACCAAACATCAATTTAGCATCTTGGAGGTCCATAGCCTCACCTTTATCCTAAAAACCAATCACTTAGAGCACCCTATACTCAATATGAAAGGCCCTAATCAGATTCAAAACAAAACAATCACATTTTACTCTAAGAGCAACACCCCAATCTCAAAACAAGAGTCTCTCTTCCGCTAAAAAAACCAACCAACTATGTTCTATCCTCAGAGCTAAAACTTTAGAGCAAAAGCCCATTAAGCCAAAACTTGTGGGTGTAAATAAGAGTACAAGGGAATCTTCCCTCCCTTCTTCACAACTTCTCTCAATTTTCTCTTCTCACTGACTGTGGGTTGAAGTTTCGGACCTGTTACATTTTTATGCATTTTCTTGTATTTCAATTAGGGCATTTTGATTTTTCTCTTGTTAAAACACCATTAACCTTTTGTTAATAATACATTTGGAATTTTGGGCTTGATTCTCCACAAACAATCACTTCTAAAGAACCCAAGGGAAGACTTGGGTCATTCTCACATTTTTGGCCCTTAACGTCCTCGACATCGTGGTGACTCTACTTGGGAGTCAAGCAACTGAAACAAGAGGAATTATGTCTCTAAAGATGTGAAATCAACAAAATATGATGCTATCAACACCAACTTGTCATTCCAAAAGGCGTCATATGATGTCTTGTTACCATAAAAGGAGCATAATGATGCAGAGTAAGAAGTGGTCCATTTTCAGCCTGTCAACATGCTAAGGACACTCTAAGATGTGCGACAAATCAGCTCCAACCTTGTAGAACCGATCCAAGAAGAAAAGGACTTTGAGGATGGAGGAGGAACTAACCCTCTTATTCGTGGGAAAATTTTTCTTCTACTCATATATATACCCTTTTAACTATTATACTTATAGCTGTTTGATCCTCCATCTCTTGCTTTACATGATATTTGTGAAAAAATTTGTTGTAGCTTGAAAACACAAAAATGGTGAGTCACAAGTCCAACTGCGAAGGGAATGAAGGCTCCGACCAACAATCAACAAAGCAAAGCTCTAAACATCAATTTCAAACCAAGAACCCCAATGACAACGGCTAAAAGCTCATCCTCAACATCTTCTCAACACATGTCTCCTCTTATTGTTGAGTTGTATTGTTGCTAAGTAAACGCTGAGCATATAGGGGCTGCCACGAGTGATTAACTCATTTTGTCAAAACAATAATTGCCACTGTGTGTAACCCTTCATAGTTGAATATTTTTTTGCATCACCACTAAATGAAGTCTTCACCAAATAGCCAAAGGTCATAGCTAAATGGCCCACCGTAAGGCACTAGGTATTTCATACACCAAGACTTGAGGTAGCGACATACCATACACCAAGTCTTGAAGTAGCGATATTGTGAGAGACCTTGCTTGAGAGCGCCCCTCAAAAAAAGAGAGATTTTTGTAGTGTGCTTTTTAGGGAACCTCTCTTTTTTGGTAAATGGTGTGAAGTTGCCACTTATTTTTTATGTACAAAAAATAATAAAAACAATATACAAATACATGACTGAATTGCTTCATTTAATTGATTTAATAAAAAAAATACAAATTTGAAAATTTGAATTTTACATGGCTTTGGATCCTAGTTACAATCTACCAAATATACATGGCTTTTTGTCATAGTTACAATCTACCCAAAATAAAAAAAGTAAAGATAAAGTTAGATCTACATAGCCAAAAACTTAAATCCTGAGGCTAGGTTATGGAATGGGAAGGTGTTAGGCACTCATTCTGCCTAAACAATTTCTGGTCTTCTAGACTCTTGTGACCAATATATCATTTTATGCATGTCATGAATGATATGTTGAACATGTGAAATAAACTAAAGAACACAAAACCATTTATGAATGTATCCTCTTTTGTTTTAAAAAAATTAGATATGTTTTAATGATTAGGAAAAAACTGATTTTGATTTATAAAAAATCAGCTCTGTTTTGTATGTGTAAAAAAATGATTTTTGAAGAGAAAATTCAGATCTGTTTTTTATTTAATAAAACACCAAGTCTTTTGGTTTGTTAAAAAAATACAAATTTGTTTTTTAAGAGATAAAAAAAAAATGGATGAGTTTTGTAAAAGATCAGATTTGTTTTTGTGATGATAAAATAATGATTTTTTATATAACAAAAAATCATATCTGTTTTTATATTTGAAAAAGATATGTTTTTTTATGTAGAGGATTTCATTCACAAAATAATTTAATTCTACATGACTCAAACAAAACAACAATTCATGATCTCTTTCTTTACTTCAAAAATCTGCATGCATTAAAAAATCAAATTTGTATCTAAAAAAAATACAAAAATCCGTTTTTACCTTAAGAAAAATTCAGAACTACATCTAACAAGATGTAGATCCTTTTTATTTTGAAGAAAAATTAGTTTAGTACATGCATATCTCGAAAACAAAGAAATAGATTATAGTAACAATAAAAAAATTAAGAACATATTTTGATAATCTAAACTAACAAATCAGAATATGAATATTTAAAACAAGAAAGCACGCACCATCATGATTAGAGAAACATAAAAACAAAAGGGTTAGAAAGCAACCTCTTGCATAAGCACCCTTTTACTTGAGAGGATGTTTTAGGGTTCAAAGAAACTCATGTAGTTCTCTTTAAAACCCAAAAACCCTAATTTTTTTTAGAAAATCTTAAAGAGGATCAACTAATATCAGCAATTTGTAAGTCTCAAAATGTATGCCTCTCGAAGCATAAAAAAAAGGTCCTAAATTATGAGACCCAGCCTCTCTTTATAGGGACTAGAAAACTTTGAAAAATAGGCACTGACGATTAGGATGTGAATTCGAACGTATCCTTTTGTGAAAATGTCAAAAATAGTGTGCCTTATCATCAACCGAAGGCCGTTGGGCCAAAGCCCAAAGAGGGGCAATTCGGCACTCCAAAAGTGCTGAATTGGCTCTTGGATGCCAAACGTATTTCAATGTTCGGGTGCCATTTGGACTCTCCTTCTAGGATTTTTTGACCAATCCTTGTATCTAGACGTGTTTTCATCCTTTGTCCATGACCTTTTTTTTTTTTTTTTTAATCTCTTTTCTAGATAATTCAAGCTTTTTAAGAACAATTATCTTGTGGACAAATCCCTTAAAATAAAACTTGATAAATTTCAAATTATCCACAATTTTATTGTTATCCAATCATCCCTTTTATTCCTATACATGCAACCCTATTTTAAACACTAATTATCAACCAATCACAAAACTATTTAATTAATTTTAATTGTTCAGCCAATCAGAATTAATTTAAATTAATTGTGTGTGGTTGACTCTTCCTAGACACAATGAATATGGACCATGCAAACTTGATCATGCGATATCTTTTGATTCGATGGTTCAATTTAGAAACCGGACACACCGTTCAACCGTTAGAATCTCAAGATCATTGTTATGATATGCAATGAATGAATTGATGCATGTGGTGCAAGAACAAATGATGCATGTAATGCAAGAATGATTTTTTTTTTTTTGGTACATGGATGGTCTCTCCAATCATCTTTCTTGATTAAATCATGGGTGCAAAATCAAGTGTCTATAGAATCCCCGTCATTGACAGTGCTTGGAAAGTGAATGTCAATGTAAAACAAAGACATTGATTTTAGCGACCATGATTTATTTGAGATTGAATTTTCAGAGATTACCTAGCCCTTGGACCTAAAACTTTGGAACATGGAACTAGTGCCTTATCTTTTTGACAAAATAATGAAAATATTTGACTTAGCTGGTAGTTGATGAACTTTGAAATGATTCTTGACAATTGATATGACTGAGAGAATTCTTCATTCTGATTTTAATAATGGAGTTGTCTGCGACCAAGAGGGTTTGATCTTGACGAAGGTGTGTATGCGACCAACTGGCTTGGTCTTGACGAAAGCGGTGTCTGCAACCAACTGGCTTAATCTTGATGAAAGGAGTGTATGCGACTAACTGGCTTGATCTTGACAAAAGGGGTGTCTGCGACCAACTGGCTTGATCTTGACAAAAGGGGTGTCTGCGACCAACTGGCTTGATCTTGACAAAAGGGGTGTCTGCGACCAACTGGCTTGGTTGACAAAAGGGGCGTTTGCAATCAACTGGCTTGATGTTGACGAAAGGGGTGTCTGCGATCAACTGGCTTGATCTTGAAAAAGAGGCATCTGCGACCAACTAGCTTGATCTTAATGAAAGGAGTGTCTGCGACCAACTGGCTTGGTCTTGACAAAAGGGGCGTCTACAACCAACTGGCTTGATCTTGGCAAAAGGGGTGTCTGGGACCAACTAGCTTGATCTTGACAAAAGGGGCATCTGTAACCAACTGGCTTTATCTTGACAAAAGGGGCATCTGCGAATAGCTGGCTTGGTCTTGACAAAAGGGGTGTCTGCAACCAACTAGCTTGATCTTGACTAAGATAATTCAAGGGCTTCTCGTCCTTGAAACCAAGTTATTGCCTGCAAAAATTAAAATTTGGAATCAGTCTCTAACTAATAAGTGCTTTGTGTTCCAACTGTTTTTGAGATGTGTGGTCTTCATTCACTCCTTTTTTATTTGAACTTTATCAAGAAAAGCTTTGATTGAAAAAGATTTTATTGTTGGAAAAGATTTGATTTTTGAAACTTGAAAGTTTTGAAATTGACATTTAAAATTTTAAGACTTTGAAACTTGGAGACTTTGATTTGAAATATGAAATTTTGAGATTTGGAATTTTGAAAATTAAAAGTTGAAATTTTGATTATGAAATCTAGGGTTTAAACTCTAGAGGTTTGGATTTAGGAAAAGATTTGGTATTAAAAAAATGTGAAGTTTTTCATTTTCTTCATCTTCTTTTCATGATTTGGAGATGAAAGTTTTGAGAATTTGGAGTTCAAAAAATATTTGGAAACTTTTTTTTTCTGTTGACTGAGTCAACTTAATTTGATTGAGTTGACTTAGCTTTGGTTGAGTTTAAAGTGTGGGGGCCGAATCTTGGTCCCCCACTTCCCTTGTCTCTCTTTTTCTTTTTTGTTTCATCCTTCTCCACCTCTCTTCCTCCATTGTCACAATTCACTTTCTTCTTCACCTTGATTTTTATTCTTCATCTCACCATTTCTTCACATAAAAAACACTTCTCTAAGCTTTTAAAGCTTCCCTCATCCATCTCTATCAATATTTCTTTAGATCCTTGTGTTTTGAACATTTTCACCACACACCTATTTTGGTGAAACCCATTTTCCAAATCTATTTTTATTTGCATCAAGATGGCTTCTTCTTCCAAAGAACCTTCTTTTCTTACTTTTTGTTGGGAAATTTGGACCCCGGTTGATAGAATTAACAAGTTTTAAACCGAAGTTGTTAATTAGGTTTATTATGAATAAAACTTGTTAAAACAAACAAACATCAATATCATGTCAAAATATAAGTGCAGCGGAAAATTAAATAAGACAAGATATAATGACCCAGGAAAACCAATGAAACCAACTAGTTTCATAGTATAAAACCTGGGGGGAAACCTTCCCAAAAAGCAATTTACTACAATAAAGAAAAGTTTTAGATCTAGTACAAAACCTTTGTCCCTAGACTCTACAATCCCCGTAGATGAACTTACAGCAAAAACCTTCTACCGCTTCAGAACCTCTGAACTCTTCAATATATGAACGTCACCCTTTAATGCATGGATCTCGGTACGTGACTCACTCCTTTACACGAATCCCAGGTGGTGACTCACTCACCAACTTAAGAAAGAATAATGTTGGCTGCAAAGTTCTTCATTTCATCAACAATGAAAATCAAGAAGCACTTGGTTACAAAACCCTAAGGCGCAAAGGCACAATAGCTTCTTTCAGAGAGAATAAGGCTTTAGGCACCTTTTGCATTTGTTCTCCTTGTATTCTCTTATGTGACGACCTCTAAAATAAGCTTTATATATGTCTAGGGTTGTGAGAAAAGAAACCCTACATAAATACATAAGTCTAGCCCAAAAATCATATCAGAAAATTCTAATTTTCGTAATCTCGATAGATAGTATCTGCCAAGCCTCATTAAACCTCAATAGATAGAGGTGTCGAGCAGCTGTCTGCAGGTGTCCATAGGTGTCCACAGGTGTCAAGCTATCTGTCCAGCTTTAGTGAAGAACTTTTCTTCACTTGTTTCTTGGTCCAATCTTCATGGCTTTAATACTAGACTTGAACAACATATTCTTTGAAATATTAAATACATCCTAGATTTACCCAAATACAAGTAAAGTACATTTTTTCAAAGGATTAGCCAACTACATAAAATATGTCCTTAACAATCTCCCCCTTTGGCAATTCGTGACAAAACCACAACAAACAAATGAACATATGAGAGAAGTCATAAATCACTCAACTCATACTCACCTGTTAAGTACAATAAAATCTATCCAAACACAAACTCTTGAAAAACTTTGCAAGAAGAGAGTTCATGGCAAGTAGACTTTGACAACCTGTATTTTTGAAATACTTTAAACAAAACTCATCAAGGCATCTTAGTGTGAGACAAAAATAATAGATTGCATACAAATAATAAAAAACATGTGTATAAAGATAGAAAAGAAACAACACATGTAGAGATAGGTAAAGAAGACATATATCATCATATATGTATCAAAGATAAGCACAATATATGTAAACATGGTCACAAGACCAGTGTATAAGAAGAAGGAAGTAAGCACTCCCCCTAAAAAGATGAAACACATCTCCCCCTTACAAAGGAATGTATTTCTCCCCCTAACTTATAAAATCTTAAAAAAATAGAAACCACAAATTCTCCAATTTCTCCCTCTTTTTGTCATGATTGACAAAGAGTACAAGAAGCTATAAAGATTCACCTGAGAAACATAAAGTTGATCAAGAATTATCAAAGGGGCATAAGCAATCCATATAAATACATGAATGTAAAGAAACAAGATACTATGGATGACAAGATAAGAGAAACATGCGAAACATGTGAAAGACAATGCATATAGAGGATTTCAATGGATCGAGAGATATCGAGATGGCTTAAAAACAGTTTTTTAAAACGGAGAAAATCATAGATATGAATGCAATCAAACATGCAACTCAGCCAAAGATCCAACTAACATTTTGACCTCTCAAAACATCTTTTAGTCAACAAAGAGTTAAGCATTTAGCTCCAAAAACACACACACACACACACACTAAATAAGTCTAACCAATTTTATATTTTAAAAACAAGTTAAGACAGTTTAGTGAGCATACATCAATACATGTTAATCTTGTGATGGCCAAATCACATTGTACCTGCACATGTATCAAGAATAACAAAGAATATTGCATGTTGCGTGTGAAAAACATTGCAAGATTACGTAAGTGTCTCAATATTATGACGATTTGAGATATGAGAAAATCACTTTAACTCACACACAATCATAACTGTTTGATGGGAACTATCACCTTTGAGGTACATCCTATAACTCCCACATCTTCTAGAAAACACGCTTGTAATCATATTTAAAACATTTTGTTCTTCTTGCTTTTATCTTCTTTGCATATTTTCTTTTTATTAAGCAAACCATGCATGGCCATACAAAGGAGAAAAAAGAAATACCCAATTATGTTAAGCTTTTGACATTGTATTTTTGCTATGCCGAAGTATACAAATGTCATTGACATTGCACTTTTGTTATGCCAAAGCATACAGATGTCATATCATGATTGGCGGGTAACAGTAGTGAGATAGTTATTTATGCCTTTCTCTTAGGATTTTCTAGTCATTCCTGTCAAAAAGAGTGATACGAGCGTTAAGTACAAGAGATCACTTAACCTTACTCATCACAAACAAAGAGCCACAAAACTCACATGCTTAGTTTGTGCATAATAATGCTCATCTAAGCTACAAAAGATACAAAATTTAGAAAACTCTGTTTCAAAGGCCATTTTAAGGTTCACAAAAATCGATGTACACAAACACACACTGTTTTTGTATTTTTCTGATTTTTTTCCTTTTTTATTTTGAAAACAACACAAAATAAAAACTAAACAACCAAAAAAAAAACAGGCAGACAACATGAATGCATGAAAGAAAGATGCAAATGCATGAAGGCATAATAGAAGGTGCAGATGCATGAAAGCATGATTCCAAAAGCAGAAAAGAAATCAAGCAAAGAGAGTCCTACTTTAAATAAAAAGAATTAAAGCAGAGGAAAAACAAAAAAGACAATTACGTCTTAGGTTCCTTTCTCACCCACACAACACGAATCTTTGGCCATGAAGATGAAAAGGCACATGTCCTAGTATGTCTACTAAAGGACATAGAAGAATTAGAATTCTCCATGACAACGGGGGTCAAAGATCACACTCAGGAAATTAGTCTAATCAGATTGTACCCGCTCTGATACCACTTGTTGGGATATTTAGACCCCGATTGATAGAATTAATAAGTTTTAAATCCAAGTTGTTAATTAGGTTTATCATGAATAAAACTTGTTAAAACACACAAACATCAATATCATGTCAAAATACAAGTGCAGCGAAAAATTAAATAAGACAAGATATAATGACCCAAGAAAACCAATGAAACCAACCAGTTTCACAGTAAAAAACCTGAGGGGAAACTCTCCTAAAAAGCAATTCACTATAGTAAAGAGAAGTTTCAGATCTAGTACAAAATCTTTATCCCTAAACTCTGCAATCCCCGTAGATGAACTTACAGCAGAAACCTTCTACCGCTTCAGAACCTCTGAACTCTTCAATATATGAACGTCACCATTTGATGTACGGATCCCATACGTGACTAACTCCTTTGCACGAATCCCAGTACGTGACTCACTCACCAACTTGAGAAAGAAGAATGTTAGCTGCAAAGTTCTTCACTTCATCAACAATGAAGATTAAGAAGCACTTGGTTACAAAACCTTAAGGCGCAAAGACACAATAGCATCTTTCAAAGAGAATAAGGCTTTAGTCAACTTTTGCATGTGTTCTCCTTGTATTCTCTTATGTGACGACTTCTAAAATAAGCCTTATATATGTTTAGGGTTGTGAGAAAAGAAACCTTACATAAATACATAAGCCTGGCCCAAAAATCAAATTTGAAAATTTTGATTTTCGTAACCTCAATAAATACCTCGATAGATAGTATCTGTCTAGCCTCATTAAACCTCGATAGATAGAGGTGTTGAGCAGCTGTCCACAAGTGTCCACAGGTGTCGAGCTATCTGTCTAACTTTAGTGAACACCTTTTCTTCACTTGTTTCTTAGTCCAATCGTCATGGCTTTAATACTAAACTTGAACAACATGTTCTTTGAAGTATTAAACACATCCTAGATCTACCCAAATACAAGTAAAGTGCGTTCTGTCAAAGGATTAGTCAACTACATAAAATATGTCCTTAACACTTTTCATAGTAAGAAATATGATCCAACATTTGATTGGCATGAGGAGGATGAACTTCTTCAAGACCCTAGGACCCATGATCCATATTGTCATGTAGACACCAAGGTGAGTTTTTTCTTTAGTTTCTATGCTTGGAAAAATGTTGTTGCATCTTTCATTGAAAGTTTCATGGTAAGATATTGTCTTTTGGTGGTTTAAAATTTGAGGCATTGCTTGATTGGTTGTGTTGTAAAAATGTTGGCTTTGGAGCATTCTTGAAGTATTATTATTTTTTGATCATGGTACAATTTGGACAATGTTGGTAGCTTATGGAATTTTGACAATGTAGGTAGATATTGTAATGTTGTTGAATGAATTTTGGTTTGGATTTTGGGAGTATTGGCATTGTGAAAATTTTGTGGTAGGCTTATGTGAATGTGTTCATGATAGATATGGAAAAAGTTTATTGGCATGTGTAAACCTTGTTTAATGGACATGGCAAAATTTTATGGGTATGGAAAATTTTTGGACATGGAAAAATTTTATGGGGCATGAATATCTTGAAAAACTTTTGTTGGGCATGTAATGTTGGTTTTTAGAAATTTTTGTGATTATGATTTTGGCCATGTGAGAATTTATTTGTGCATGGGCATGAGTTTGTGGAAGTTTTTTGCTATTGCAAAAAATTTGGTAGTTGTGTATGGATATGTGAAGAATTTTGATTGTGGTGAAATTTTGGTGGGGGATTGGCTTTTTTTGTTGTGATGTGGGTTTGGTCATGGAAATATTTTTGGACATGTAGTTTGGTTATGGAATTAATGAGCTGAATTTATGTGTTGCAAAGCCTCAAAAGTCGAGGTAGTCTCCAAATGTAAAAAAGTGCATGGGCAGCGTTGTCTCCTAGCATCAAAAAACATCATCAATGAAGCAGGCTTTGGCACATTCTTTGAAGTTTTGTTGAATCATGAGACACATGAATAAAAATCAATTACGTCTTGTCTTGGCAGAACGCTTCTGAGATACAACCTGTACCTTCCACTTTCCTTGTATTGGGGAGGTAATGTTGACATCTAGAAGTTTCTTGTCAATGATTCCTTTACCCCAGCTGAACTCAAGAATTTGCGTTACTTAGAAAGCTTGAAAAGAGTTGGGAAAATTCGGAATTATGACTGGGGTGGCATGGCCTATGCTACTTTGATGCACTTCATGAACAACTCTCTAGGTGGAGTCTTTCAAGTTTGGGTGGGGCTCCATTTGTATGGCAGGTGAGGTTTTGAAAAAAAAAAAAAAATTGGCCATGTGTAAGCTTTTCGAAAATTATCTTGGCTTGTGGTAATGGTATTGTGGCAATTTTCAGGTTTAAATGTATGAGTATTTTAGAGTGGGTCATGAAACCCGGGAGGAAGTTGCTGGCATTTTTCCTAGATTTCTCCATCAGTTGCCCAAGTATCGATCGTTAGTGACCTCCAGGCGTTCTTTGGAAATTTGGCACTTGGTGATTGACAATTTGACTGCAGATGACTTGAGTCCTTCTCCTTCTTCACCTCTTCATTTTTTGTTCGGGATATTTGGTGCTTGATTATGGTTTGACTATTTCTCATTCTAGGTTTCTTTGTGATTTTTCAAATGTCTTTAGATCCTTAGGCTAGATGTGAGGGGTATGTAGAGTGTGAACGAGCTTTGGAGTTGAATGGTTGTCAAGCTTGTTTAAATATGGGCATGGAAGGTATTGGTATCTTGGTGATCGGGTGTCACCCCAAGTTCATCATATATATCCTCCTACAAGAATTCCAGTTCCTCCTTGTCCCTCCTTTCGTTAGCTAACTTTTTGACTGATGAAGAGATTGCTCAGGCCTGCGTGGGCTTTGTTATTCCAGGAACAACAGGATCTTATTCTGAATTTACTAAAACTCATCTGCAAGGTTGTTTGGCTAGCCAAACGGTACTTCTTTTCCTTTCAAAGGTCAAATCTTCATTTTACAAATTCTTTCCATATTTTTTCTTGGTGACAAAATTTGCATGTTGGATTTTCAGCCTCCACCTTTCGAAGAGAGGAAGAGGGAGATGAAGAGGAAGAAATTCCTTCTCATCATGCTGGTAGTTCTTCTAGTTCTTTTGCGAAGACTTATCCTCATTTTTCGGCATGGCAATATGATGTGATGAATCCTGATGGAACGTACAGTTCCATACCCTTGAATAGGCCAAAGCATGTGCCAAATGTTCCTTAGCCTGATCCGGTGTGTTCTTGAATTTTTAGTTCTTGTCCTTATTTCTTCTTGGTTTATTGGATGGTTCATGATCTGGCGGATTTATGCTTCAGGTTGAAGTGGATCTTTTGGAGGAAAGCATGCGTATGATAGGAGGCTTACAGTCATTGGCTTATACTCAATCCTTCCAATATGTGCTTAATGATTCAAGCTGGGTATGCCTTGTTACTTCCTGAGTATCTCTTACTTGATTGTGGAATTAACACCTGAATTCTGCAAACTTTTTAGGCACATAGAATAGAAGCTATTGATGCTACCAGAAGAATTTTAGAGGAAAGGGTTAGGAGCCTCGAACTTGAAAATTGTCAATACGATCCTCAATTTTTCTCGAATCAAGAAAGAAATACTGAAGGTGGCTCCTCTAGAGGTGGATCAAGGAGATCCTCACGCAGGCGGACTCGAAGTCCCAATGATATATGACTTGTATTTTTATTTTTCCTGCAAAATGAAAGGTAGTGTTCCTTAGACAATCTTGTATTAATTTCCATGTTTAGTACTTTATCCTTGGCATAACCATGGATCATGTAGAAACTTTAACAAAGATAAGTTTAGAATTCACTTGATGGAATCCGTGCTTGCTTGAATGAGGCAAAGCCAAATGCCCCTAGTTTAAAAATGAATGCATGGTTTTTGGAAGTCTTAATGATGAAAAATTTTCCCTTTTTTTATTGGAAAAATGTTGATGGCGCCCCCCCCCCCCCCTTTTTGAAGATAAATGAACCATGGGCGAATGCCCCTAGTTTAAAAGGGAATGCATGAATTCTGAAAATCTCAATTTTGATTTTTTTTTTTTTTTTTAACAAATGATGGTGATTTTTTTTGAAAATTGCATGAGACATGGGCGAATGCCCCTATTTTGGAACATAAATTCATGAGTCTTTGAAAAAACTTGATTTGATCAATTTTTTAAAACAATGATGTAAGCGATTGTTCTTTGAAAACGAGTTAGACACGTCAGAGTTTCCTAGTTTGGCTAAAATGAAATCTTTTTTAGTGTCAAATGTTCTAAAAAAAGTCCAAGAATGTGAAATTGCATGGGATTGCATGGGTGTACGATGGAGAGGTTGTGTGCCAATTGGCATGTAAGGAGTGCCATTCGACACTTTTGGTGTGTCGTTCGACACTTTTGGAGTGCTGAATGGCACTGGGCCACATTATGACGTTCACACCATGGTAGGTTGACTCCTTATGATTTTCAAATGCATGTTTCACGTTTTCGCATTTTTTGAAAAACATTTACTTCGCTTGTGATCATGAAACACTTTCCTAGTCAACTACAAACTCTCTGAAACCTATTTCAAACCTAATTGGGAATTGATGTAGCTCCTATAAATGAATCCTTCTGCGACAATTCTCTACATAAAGGTTAGAATCACACAATAATCATAAGCAAAAGTCATCCATGGCAGGCAATCAAAACTTCTCTCATCCAACAATTCATGATATCAACAGATAGGTTCGTAGCTTTGATTTTAGCACCAAAACCAATTTTACAGCCTTCAAATTAGAGGGACTTAAGGCTTTGAGGAATGTCATGATCAAGTGGGACTTCCTTCATGATGTTGTGAAATTCTGGGATCAGGAAGATCATGTGTTTCAGTTTAACACTACTGAACTCTGTCTGGCAATTGAAGAGTTTTTCACTATTCTAGGCAATGATCCAAGCAGAAAATCTTTTGTTGTTTCTTGTGATCCCAAGCATAAGGAATCTTTGTCTGATGCTGTCGGTCTTCCTACTTCCATTACTGATAGTTTGATTGAAGGCTAGATGGTGAATCTTCATGCAATTACCTCTCAACTGATTGAAAAACGCACCTATGGAGTGATTGACAATATACAAAAAAACTTCGGTTTGGCCTTATGCTTCGTGGGAAAATTTTTACTTTGCTCTGAAAGACACAGTTTTGTGGTTGCTCGAGCCATAAGTATTGTGAGCCAAATTAAGGATGGTGACAATACTGTTTCTTTGATCTTGGAAAAAACTCTTCTAGGACTGGATGTTGTATTTCATGGTGGAGAAACTCAAAACTTCTTAGGGAGTCCATTGACTTTGCAGATATGGCTAATAGAGCGACTGGACATGATTATCAAGCCTACCACCCATAATTATGGGCCTAGCAGGTTCTTAGCAATGTTGTAATCAAAATTGAGTTCCAAACTGAGAGTGATTAGGTGAAGTTTCTAGACAAGAAATCTAGTACTTCAATTCAATGGGACTGTTATTGGTGGAAGTGTCCACCCCCTTTACTGCAGTCTCCAGGATCAGATCACATCTTCCTTGTTGGGTTGCGGAGGGCAACTTTCTACAAGGGAGATAGACTCTTAAGGCAATTCAAATACAGACAAGGAATGCCAGGTGGCAAAAGAAGGAGACCTTTCTCTCCTATGGACACAAATCCTACTACTGTGAAGAACATGCTATTGGGTTTAGAGATGGCTGACCGGGTGGACCAATCTTTTGTTAAGGTTCACTTTCATAGGATGACTACAGAATACTCTAATTGGCTGATAGACAAGATTGTTGATAAGGAAGCTGGCAGGGTTGCTATGAGAGAACAATTTCTCAAAGACAACAGGGAAAGACTCAATGAAGACAACTATGAATTCAAAAGAAGAGACAGGGATGATGAAGCACCTAACACAAAAAAAAAAAAATTAATGATCAGAAAAAGAAAAGATTGAAGACAAAGTGATCTTCTTATTTTTTCGGTTTTGAGCATGTTTATTTAGAAATTGATGTAAAAACTCTTATTTTTAGGAATTATTTAGGGTTTGCAAGTTAGGGGTTCTATTTATGGTGTAGGCTTTTCGGGTTTTTTTTTTTTTTTTTTTTTTTTTTTTTTTTTTTTTATGGTTTGGCTTAGGGTTTAGGTTTTTGTGTGATGACATGGTTTAATGAAATGGTAGAATTTTTGGAAAATTTCTGATAATGCGCAAATGGTGGGTTTTGGGAAATTGTGACTGGACCAATTCATGGTTGCCTACATACCCCATTTGATAGAAGGATCAGGTCATCATGTAATTCATTGATTTTTTATTTGCCTTAATTTTTGCCTAGGCCGCCATTTCGGGTTTTCAACCTAGTAGGCTCTCTCACTCTTTTTTTTTTTTTTTTTTACTCTCCTTTTGCGTAGGTCGCCCTTTCGAGTTTTCATTATACCTTTTTTTTCTCTCTTTTTTTGTTGCTCTAATTTTTTCCTAGACCACCTTTTCAGGTTTTCAGCCTAGCGAGCCTTTTTTTTGTCTTTTTTTCTTTTATGGCTTGGCTTGCAACTACCACTTCAGACATGGTACGTCTTCAATTGATCCATGTTGGTTGGCTCAGTGAAAGGATTTGCATCTAAGTCCATCAATCTTACTGCTCCTCCCGAATATATTTGTTTGATAATGTATGGGCCTGCCCAATATTTCTTGAATTTCCAGTTTGCATCTTGAACTGGGGCTTGGATTTCTTTCAACACTAGATCTCCTAACTTCAAATCTCTAGTTCTCACTTTCTTATCAAAAGTTTTTCTAACTCTCCTTTGGTATCCCTGAATGTGGTACAGGGCTTTAAGACTTTTCTCATCCAGCATACATAACTAATCATATCTGCTTTGCAACCAATCTACTTTAGAGATTTCACTTTCTAGTACTATCCTTAGTGATCGAACACCCATTTCAACAGGAAGGACCGCTTCCATCCCATACACCAATGAATAAGGAGTGGCTCCTGTGGAAGATCGAATTGATATTCTATATCCCTAGAATGCATAGGGCAATTATAGATACCAATCCTTACAATTCTTTGTGCTCTTCTTCAAGATTCGCCCTATATTTTTGTTAGCAACCTCAACTGCTCCATTAGTCTGAGGATGGTAAGGTGAAGATTTGTGGTGCTGAATGTTGAACTGTCGCAGTAGCTTCTCTGTTTCTCCTTTAAAATGTAAC
The DNA here is from genome assembly GCA_014183005.1 of Castanea mollissima. NCBI lineage: Eukaryota > Viridiplantae > Streptophyta > Magnoliopsida > Fagales > Fagaceae > Castanea > Castanea mollissima. Next base: position 203,409 of record JACAVU010000060.1, read on the forward strand.
CCATTGTCAGAGATTATCTCTTGTGATACCCCATATCTACAATTGATGTTGGTCTAAATGAATTGAGCAACTTTCTTTGAATTCAAATTTTTGTAAGAGGCAACTTCTACCCATTTAGTAAAATAATCAATAGCTATGAGTATGAATTCATGGCCATTGGATGCAATTGGATGAATCTTCCCAATGATGTCTATCGCCCATGTAGAGAAGGGTCAGGGTGATGTCATAGTATGTAGTGGCATGGGTGGCATAAGTTTCAAATCTCTATGGACTTGGCATTAATGACATTTTCAAACATGAGCCACACAGTCGTCTTCCATGGTGGTCCAGTAGTAGCCTTCTCTCATTATCTTGATAAATGTGGCTCATAACTTGATTCATGAACCTCTTCAATTATCTATTGTGCCTCCCTAGCAGTTACACAAAGGAGATGAATTCCATCATATGATCTTCTGTAAAGTCTTTCACCACAAATAATGTAATTAGTGAACAACCTTCGAATGGTCAATTGCTCATTCTTGTCTACGGATGATGGTTATTGTAGAATGTTTGAATACCATTCACCTTCCCCATTCTTTGCCTCATCTTCTTCTATTGTCATGCAGTAGGCTGGTTCTTCTTTCTGTTTCAACATTATCAATATAGCTTTCTCTTCTTTCGATCCATCCATCATGGATGCCATGGTTGCTAAAGCATCTGCAATTTGATTCTACATCCTTAGCACATATTGGTATCGGATCTTGCTAAATTTTGATGCCCATTTCTAATGACATTCATGATAAGGCATAGCCTTTCTTCTTTAATCTTCCATTTATTCTAAATCTAAGAGATTATTAGAGCCGAATCTCCATATACTTCCAACTCCTTCACTCCTAGGCCTAAGGCTGCTTGTAGACCCATGATGCAAGCTTCATATTCTATGGCATTGTTGGTGACAGAGAAGTTAAGTCTACCAAAAAATGGAATGTGTGTCCCTTTTGGTGAAATTAAAAGAACACCAATTCCACTTCCGTTTTGATTTGTTGCTCCATCAAAATACATCTTCCATGATTCTACCTCAATCTCCATGATATCTTCATCCGGAAAGTCCCCTTGGATTTCTTTAGCTTCTTCTAGTGAACAATGGGCTAAGTGATCGGCAATTGCTCTCCCTTTCATAAATTTCTGAGTCACATACTTAATATCAAATTTTGACAAAAGCAAGACCTATTTAGCAGTCTTCCCATCTTGCACGGTTTTTTCCATTAAGTACTTCAAACGATCCATTCTTGCAATTGACAAAACCTTGTAAGCAAGCATATAATGTCTGAGTTTGTGGGTTTCCCAAACAAGTGCTATACATGTCTTCTCTAAGGATGAGTACTTTTCTTCATAAGGCAGTATCTTCTTACTGATGTAGTAAATTGCATTCTCCTTTCTAGTCTCTTCAAGGTATTGAGCAAGTGGAGCCCCCATTGTTGTATCTGTAGAGGTGAGATATAACAACAATGGCTATTCGGGTACTGGTGGGACAACTATTAGTGGTTTCATTAGATAATTCTTGATCTTCTCAAAGGCCTCTTGACATTGTTCATTCCACATTGGAGGAACTTCCTTCTTGAGTAGTCTAAAGATTGGTTCACATGTCATGGTGAGTTGAGCTATGAACCTACTGATGTACTATATCCTTCCTACAAATCCTCGGATCTCCTTTTTAGTTCTTGGAGGTTTCATTTCTACAATTGCCTTGATTTTTTAAGATTAACTTCTATTCCTCTTTGGCTTACCATAAACCTTAACAATTTGTCGAATGTAACTCCGAAAGTGCATTTCTTGGAATTAATCGTAACTTGTAGAACTGGATTCTTTCAAAGAACTTCTTCAAAGCTGGTATATGCCCTTCACGATCTTTGGACTTCACTATCATGTCATCAACGTAAACTTCTACTTCCTTGTGGATCAAATCATGTAACAAAGTAGTGGCTGCACATTGGTAAGTAGCACCAGCGTTTTTAAACATGATTATGTTTTTTTTTATTTAAGTGCATGTAGCATAAATTTGAATCATGAGTGAAGTTCTCTTCTTAAAAGAAAGTCCTTTTCATTCTTTATAAACATAAAGAACATATCTAATTTTTCTGTTATATAAAACATTTTTTCTATCATCACAAAGCAGATCTGATCTTTTACAAAACTCAAAACCATTTTTTTATCTCTTGAAAACAGATCTGAATTTTTTAAACCAACCAAAAGACTTTGTTTTTATTAAATAAAAACATATCTGAATTTTTTCTTCAAAAGCCACTTTTTTCTACATGCTACAAAACAGATTTGGTACTTTGACAAATCAAAATCAATTTTTTACCAACCAAAACATATCTGATTCTTTTTAAAAGAAGAGACTCCATTCATAATAAATTTGTGTGATTTAATTTTATTTCACATGTACATAACATATCATTCATGTCATGCATAAAATGGTAATTTGGTGACAAGAGTCTAGAAGACCAGACTCTGTCTAGGCGGAATGGGTGCCTAACACCTCCCATTCCATAACCTAGCCTTCAAATTTAGATCTTTGGCTAAGTAGATCTAATCTTGTCTTTATTCATTTTGGGTAGACTGTAACTAGGACAAAAAGACATGTATATTTGGTAGATTGTAACTAGGACCTAAAGCTGTGTATAGTTCAAATTTTCAAATTTGTATTTTTTTTTTTTTATTCAATCAATGAAACGAAGCAATTTAGTCATGTATTTTGTATTTAGTTTTTCTTATTTTTTGTACATAAAAAAATAAGTGGCAACTCCACACCACTTGCCAAAAGAAAAGTTCCCTAAAAAGCACTCCAAAAATCACTCTTTTTTTAGAGGCAATTTCTCAATCTCTCACTGATAGACAGGTAACAAATTCTTTACAACCATGGCTAATTGTTCTTCCTCACTTGGCCTACTCATCATCTGTGCGGCCTTAGCTCTCCACTTGGTAATGAAAGTAAAGAAGGACTCCTTTGGCTCTTGCTTGGTAGTCTCAAGGTCTCTTCTTGTGATGTCCACTTCCGTATTGTACTTGTATTGCTTGTGAAACTCTCGGCAGACGTCCTCCCAACTTCTTGCTCTTGCATCATCCAGGTTAAGGAACCACCTAATAACTGCTCCGATCAGTGTGCTTTAAAGCATTTGAGCAAGTACTTCCTCGGTCGCGCCTAAGGGCTATATAGCCCTCATATACATCTTCAAACGCGACTTTGGGAAGCCAATCCCATCGAACTTGTCTAGGGTTGGCATCTTGAACTTAGGTGGCAACATTGCATTAGGGAATAGTGAGAGAAAATCATAGTCCATAAGGTCCTCCATTTTACGAGCTCTTCTAATCATCTCCTCCATTTTATTCATCCTTTCGTTGATTTTCTTCTCATTCTCTACGGCTGGTGGATCATGATCAGTCTTGTCCTCCTCTTGATTACTCTTCAAATTCTGGAACGGTTGCATCACACGCTTCACGTCTTCTCTCAGCTGAATCTGACTAGCGAACACAGTGTTGAGTAGCTCTTGGGTGTCCATAGATTCCTATGGGTTTGGGTGTTCTCCTTCCTCTGCCATAATGTGGGGAGCTTCAAACTCCTGGTGGCTTGAACTACCTTAGAGGTTAAAGATGGGGTTGTGATGTTGCAGCAGTGGAGTTTCTCCTATAATTAACGACTTCAGAGTATGGTGATAGGAGTGACACGCTTGGAGCTATTGGCCTGAGTGTTGAACTTATGTTCTCTTTGTAGCCTTCCTTCAAATCTTGACCAAATTCTCCCCTAATGATAAGCTTGGTCGGGTTAATCAAAGCTAAGACCCCATCCACATCCATCAATCAACCAAAACAAACACACACAACATGCAATGCAATTTTAACCGGGACTGACCTAGGGATAGGTTCTAAGTCATTACGTTGTAGGGCGGGTTTGTTGTTTCATTGTTTCCTATAGCTAGGATTTTACACCTCCCAACTTGTAATGTAATGAAAAATGCATTGGTCCAAACGGCATGGTTTGTCATTTACAGTCAACAAGAAATGATCCAGTGACTTTAGGCTATGAGTTGGTGAGTTCACCATTGGGTACCCGAATCTAATGAAGACCGGTGATCCATGGTTACTACCACCACAAAATTGTTGAAAAGGGATGCATACATATTTTTGGATGGCACACATAATGATAGTTAGGGAAAGATTTTAACAAACAATACATACAACAAAATATCATATAACATCCCATCAAACATAAATAAACAAACAACAACTATATCATGCAAGACCATGCAAAATTATGGTACACATTTGGTCACTTAAATTTAATACAAAGCTTAGCCATCAACATCCCCAGCAGAGTCGCCACTGTGAGAGACCTCACCTAAGAGCGCCCCTCAAAAAAAAAAAAAAAAAAGAAGAAGAGATTTTTGTAGTGTGCTTTTTAGGGCACCTCTCTTTTTGGGTAAATGGTGTGGAGTCGCCACTTATTTTTTATGTACAAAAAATAAGAAAAACTAATATACAAATACATAACTGAATTGCTTTTTTTCATTGATTGAATAAAAAAAATACAAATTTGAAAATTTGAACTTTACATGGCTTTGGATCCTAGTTAGAATCTACCAAAAATACATGGCTTTTTGTCATAGTTACAATCTACCTAAAATAAAAAGTAAAGATAAAGCTAGATCTACTTAGCCAAAGACCTAAATCTGGAGGCTAGGCTACGGAATGGGAAGGTGTTAGGCACCCATTCCACCCAAACAGAGTCTGGTCTTCTAGACTCTTGTGACCAATGTACCATTTTATGCATATCATGAATGATGTGTTGAACATGTGAAATAAGCTAAACAACACAAAACCATTTATGAATGTATCCTCTTTTGTTTTAAAAAATTAGATCTATTTTAATGATTAGGAAAAAAAACTGATTTTGATTTGGAAAAAAATCAATTTGTTTTGTATTTGTTAAAAAAAAAAGATTTTTGAAAAGAAAATTCAAATCTGTTTATTATTTAATAAAACACCAAGTCTTTTGGTTTGTTTAAAAAATTCAAATCTATTTTTTAAGAGATAAAAAAATGGTTTTGGGTTTTCTAAAAGGTCGAATATGTTTTTTTGATGATAAAAAAATGGTTTTTTATATAACAAAAAAATCAGATATGTTCTTATATTTGAAAAAGATATGTTTTTTTATGTAGAGGATTTCATTCACAAAATAATTTCATGCCACATGACTCAAACAAAACAACAATTCATGACCTCTTTCTTTATTTCAAAAATCTGCATGCATTAAAAAATCAAATCTGTATCTAAAAAAATACAAAATCCATTTTTATCTTAAGAAAGATTCAGATCTACATCTAAGGAAGATGTAGATCCGTTTTATTTTGAAGAAAAATTCAGATCTACATCTAAGAAGATGTAAATCCGCTTTATTTTGAAGAAAAATTAGTTTAATACATGCAGATCTCTAAAACTAAGAAATAGATTATAGAAACAGTAAAAGGATCAAGAACATATTTTGATAATCTAAATTGAACAAGAAAGCATGCACCATCATGATTAGAGAAACATAAAAACAAAAGGGTTAGAAAGCAACCTCTTGCATGAGCACCCTTTTACTTGAGAGGATGTTTTAGGGTTTAAACAACTTATTCAATTCTCTTTGAAACCTAAAAACCCTAATTCGTGTAGCAAATCTCAAAAAGGATTAACTAATATCAACAATTTGTAAGTCTCAAAACATATGCCTCTCAGAGCGTAAAAAAAAGGTCCTGAATTATGATACCCAACCTCTATTTATAGGGACTAGAAAACTCTAAAAACTAGGCACGAATGATTAGGATGTGAATCTTGACGCATCCTTTTGCGAAAAGGTCGAAAAGGGTGTGCCTTATCGTAATCCTAAGGCCGTTGGGCCAAAGCCCAAAGAGGGGCAATTCAACACTCCAAAAGTGCCATTCGGCAATCTAAAAGTGCCAAATTGGCTCTTGGATGGCAAATAGACTTCCGTGTTCAGGTGCCATTTGGACTCTCCTTTTAGGGTTTTTTGACCAATCATTGTATCTAGACGTGTTTTCATCCTCTATCCATGATTTTTTTTTAATCTCTTTTTTGGATAATTTAGGCTTTTTAAGAACAATTATCTTGTGGATAAATCCCTTTAAATAAATCTTGATAAAGTTCTGATTATTCACAATTTTATTGTTATCCAATCATTCCTTTTATTCCTATGCGGCAACCCTATTTTAAACACTAATTATCAACCAATCACAAAATTATTTAATTAATTTTAAATCCCTTAAAATAAATCTTAATAAAGTTCTGATTATTCACAATTCTATTTTTATCCAATCATTCCTTTTATTCCTATGCGGCAACCCTATTTTAAACACTAATTATCAACCAATCACAAAACTATTTAAGTAATTTTAATTGTTCAGACAATCAAAATTAATTTAAATTAATCGTGTGTGGTCGACTCTTCCTAGACACAATGCATATGGACCGTGCAAACTTGATCATGCGATATCTTTCGATCCAATGGTTCGATTTAGTAATCGCCGTTGTGACTGTTAGAATCTCAAGATCATTTTTATAATATGCAATGCAAGAACAAATTTATGCATGTGATGCAAGAAGAAATGATGCATGTAATGCAAGAATGATTTTTTTTTTTGGTACATGGATAGTTGCTCCAGTTGTCTTCCTTGATTGAATCATGGGTGCAAAATCGAGTGTCTACCAATATTTCATAAGCCAAGTCTTGAAGTCATATGAACTAGATACTACTATCAAGGCATGCTTAAGCTAAGACTCTCAAGGATTCTCTCTCTAATTCATCTTTTATATATATCGCTTTAACCATTTCAATTCTTCAAATTTTTAATCAAAATATTTTCTATAAGTCATTTGTGCTAAAGCTTAGCCATGACTATTGTTTACTAATATAAATCATAATTACACTAGGGGACAAAATGAAAAAGTTCTCAAAGCATCCGACAAAGCAGAAAGCCGAACACGATTCCCTCTCACCAAAGCCATGACATGTTCATGCACGCTAAGCCATGACAAGCTCACGCATCCAAAATCATGGTCAATCCACGCATGCACGCCAAGCCATGGCATGTTCATATATCTCAAGTCATGACAAACGCATGCACTCCGAGCCATAACAAGCTCATGCATCCAAAGTTGTGACATATTTGCGCACATCAAGCCATTACATGTTCATACATTTCAAGCCATACAAGCCCATGCATTCCAAGCCATGGCAACTTCTTGACCAAGCTTGAATTCAATATTATGCTCAAATAGAAATGTGTCAATGTCGCAATCCTCAAGAAAATTACTCTTGCACACACCTTTGAAGAATGCTTTGCCAGAGTTCACTTTATACATTGACGTCAAACAGCTCAAAAATCACAAGCTAGTTTTTGGAAATCCATTCCAAATAGTTTTTTAGTGAAATCTTAGTATCAATGTGAAAGCTTGAAATATGTGGCATAGAGGCAAACGAGAGAAAAATTTGTACTAGGGATGCAACAACCCTATACTGACGTCTCTAATGCTTAGCCCATCATTGTCCCAAAGTTGAAGGCTAAGCAAGCAATGTATGGAGCTGCGATCTGCGGTACCATGTATCTTTGACAAAGAGGTCAACTAAAGCGAGGGAGAAAAACTATTATGCTAGGAATGAAACAACCCTATATCAACATCTCCAATGCTTAGCCTATCATTGTCCCAAAATTAAAAGACAAGTTAGCAAAGTATGGAGTGCTGTTTGCAGCACAACATATCTTTGGCAAAGAGAATCATGTTATGCCCTCTATATATATATATATATATATATATCAAATGGGATGACCTCAATTTTTAGAACTTATCTTCGAGTAATATTGAGAATACTAAGGGAGGAAGAAATCTCACCAAACAACTCTTGGCGATGGAATACCATTGATTTGACATAACCAAATTCACTAAAAGTTGCCACACTTCCAAGTGCGCTCCAAGCTTGTGCGCACACACATTATAAACATTGGAGACATGAGCGTCTCATAGCCTTTTATACTTGGGGGCTTGATCTCATTGGACCTATCCATCCACCCTTGAATTGGTACATTCGGTCTTTGCCGCACTAAGTAATTCACTAAGTGGGTGGAAACAATTCCACTCAAAGAAAAGCAATGCGAGTGGCCATAGCCAACTCCTTCAAGAAGCATATCATTTGTCACTTTGGCATCTCACACAAGATCATAAGTGACAACAATATATCCCACTCATACCAATTTTCGGAGGCAAGCTCTAGCCCTATAAAATATTAGGAAGCCAACAAACTATCATATTATCCAAGCATGGTAAGACCCCTACATGCAAAGATGCGATACCTTCAATAAGGTAGGGAAAGCCAATGCTTTCTCTTAATGGAAAACCTTGTGAAGCTGCAAGAAAGCCAATAAATTACTCTTACAGCATAAGCTCTACATGCAAGGGTAAAAAATAATAATACTCTCAATAACGTAGGGAAAGCCAAGTATGTACTCCTTCAATGGTATGGCCTATCAAATAGTTAGGGAGCCAGCAGGATGTTTCATTATGGTGATACCCCTACTTGTAAGGTCGCAACTAGCCCTCGACAAGGTAGGAAAGCCTATACATCCTTGAAGGTAAACCCTATCGAATGATTAGGAAGTCGACAAGATATCATATCATTCATACGTGGTATAACCCCTACTTGCAAGTGTACAACGCCCTCAACAAGGTAGGAAAAGCCAACATTTTTTAATGGCAAGCCTTACAAAGTAGTAAGGAAGCCAACATAATATCTTATAATTCAAGTGCGATGATCCAGTACATGTGATAACATAACCATCCTTCAAGAATATGGAAAAGTCTACGCAACAAATCACTACCTCATTGCCACATGGTAATTTGCTATACGCGAAAATAAACTCCTTAAGAAAATGGCAAAATTGTGCATTCTATAAGTTGCTATATGCAAGAACGTGATATCTTCAAGAGGTGATAGCAATACAAGCTTTATTCATGCCGTTGTCTGTGAGAACGCAATTAGCCTCTATGAAACGGTGACAAACAAGTGCACCATGAGCCATAATGTGCAAAAACGTAGCCCATATGTGGGGGCTTTTTGAAACTAATGAAATAGCAACCTAATACATGTCGAGAATAAATTGACTACCAAGCGGTGAACCAAATTTCAATATATATGAGCTGCTGTTTGTGAAACCAAATCTGCTTGTCAATAGTGCACTAAAAAATGGTGCACAGAAGTGAGATGTGTGCTTAGCCAAAACCTGTTCACAAAAGCATGACAACCAAGCAACATGTCTACTAACTTGCCCTTGCAAAGGCAAAGTCATATTCACAATATATCCAATCAAGCATGAGTTATTCTCAAGAGATTGCATGTGAACAATCTATCAAGCTATGCTACACAACCAGAAGGTGTGCACGACCTTTCCAAGCAAGCTTTCCTTACATACTTTGCTACTCATAGCCATACAAGAGTTGTATTCACAACAAAGACATACTCATAGCCTATCAAAGAAGGTACAAAGTCATTCTCAATGTACAAATTACAAACCATATACATCCTTGAGGTAAAAATGCTTTTTTTCATTCCAAAATACAAAATATACATCTAAATATCATAATTTGTATCTTTGTACAAAATACAAATTGTATTTACTAACTATGACAGCACGAGCTCAAAGTTACAACAAATACTAGTACATAGGAGCTACTCTATACACACAAGTGAGCTACACACAAGTGAGCTACCCACAAAAGTGAAATACAAGAGAATGTGTTTCCAAGGCAACAACCCCTATAACATGTTACAACCAACTCGAGTTCTCAAGGTTTCGGCAAATTCAAGAAACAAACGAGATGAAAAGAAAGGGGGACTCGAAGGAGATCAAGACTAGCAACAATATCCGAAGCCATTATGTTTGGAACACTCGCTTGCAATTGATCTCTCTGTGAATTTGTGGCTACAAGTTTCCACCTCTTCACAAAAATCCAGTTGCCAAGAGATGCAAGTTGAACTTCCAAGTCTCACTTGAGCCATGTATCAACGATGCAATAGAGGTAGTAGAGAAGAAACTCTACAATTTGCCTATCCTCAATCAAATTCTTGGCGAAACTCTTTCATTTGAACAGTCACTCCTTGGCCAAAGGAAAAAATCGAGTCCTATGCATTTTCATTACCACAACCACTCTCTAGTCATTAAAAAAGGAAGTCACATGTTTGTTGATGTTTTCCTTATCAAGCTCAACCAAAGAAGCCTTGCAATCCTCTTAAGGTGAGTTAGGAGTGATGAGACTAGACAAAAGAGACTTAACTTCAACTCAGGCACTCAATTTTACAACAACGTATGATTTTGTCTCTTAACACCGAAACTGAAGTGACCTGGCCCTATGCATAGATAGCAATACGACAAGTTCATAATGTCCAACGCCAACAAGAAACAGACCAAAAAGAGTTCAAAGGTACTAAAGGTGGCCATGGTACCAACTATTGCAACTCTATATTACTATATGCAGCAACTTCAACCTCAGAAAATGATGCATTGGGATTGACCTTGAGAATGAAAGTCCCAATGACAAGACCACAATTCTCTAAGCCAAAGTCATTCTACAAAAAACCATAGTACAGCACACTTAATATACTATTATATGCAATCAAGTAATGAAAATTAAGAAGATATGTGACTTACTTAGTGAATTACAAAGTCCCACTCAACAATGATGTATCTCCCAAAGTACATTTATCCTATGCAAGACGGCAATGTGGCACACTCAATAATCCCTATTGGCATGAAAAGTAATTGGCAAAAAGTTTTGACTTCCCACAATCTAGCTTCATCCTCAAACAAACGGAGCTACTGTCTATGCGCTATCTTCAGTCCGTTGACAATTATATAAAAGGAATAGTGGCCGTAACATCACCACAAGTGAAATCATCTCAGCACAGTAACATTTCGTTGAACAACATATTTTATAGTTGCGCAACAAAGAAGAACCTCCCACTTGCTTACAAGTTGCACCGTTCATCACTTTTAGCATAAACAATGACAAGGTGTCATCTCATGCCATCATGGTCTACTTTGCCCTATCAAGGCCCAAAATGTGAAGGCTTTTATGGATGGGCAGCACTATGATCAAAGAGTAGACACTTTACGGAATCATCAATCTTGGCTTTGCTAAAACTTTCTGTTAGGACATATGTGATTCATGTTAGGGACAGATGTCAACATTTTACGTAATTGGCTAAGCCTTTGACAAAACGCACTTTACTTGTAATTGGGTAGATCTAGGATGTGTTTAATGCTTCAAGAAACAAAGTTTCAAGTTCAAGTATTAAAGTCATGCAAGTATGTCCAAGAATCAAGTGAAGAAGTGTTGTTTATTAAAGCTCGACAGCTAATATCTATCAAGGTTTAAAAGAACTGTTTCAGCCCGAGGCTTGACAACTGCTCAATAGATAGGGTATTTGTTGAGGTTTATAAAGTTCAGTTTTTCAAAGCTGATTTTAATCCAATCCGTGAATGTATGTTTGGGCTTTCTTTTCTCACAACCCTAAACATATATAAGCTGCTGTGTTTGTACACCATAGGGTTTTGTGATCAATCAATTTCATGATCTTCATCATGTGATAAACATAAGAACTTTGCAACCAACATCCTTCTTAAGTTGGTGATCAAGTCGCATACTGGGATTCGCGCATCTTTTGGTTAGTCACATACTAGAAGTCGTGCAATACAAGGAGAGATTGTCACTACAGAACAAGTCCAATTAGATATTGGGGCAAGGGTTCAACTGTAGGTTGGTATAAGGTACTGGGATTCCTTTACTTGTAACCGCTTATTTTGATAATAGTGGATTCTCGAAAGTTGTGACCTTAAATCATCCAATGGTGTCTTTGCCTCGAAGGTTTTCCCCATTCGTAAGAAATCACCATGTCAAATTTAATTTCTGCTGCATTATACTTTAGTTGGTGATTGTTTGTGCTACCATGCTCATTGCATGTAATTGAACCTAATTTATTCACTTGCTAATTAATTGGTTAATTTATCACAAATGGTCAATACATTCTTGGTCTATCACTTTGCTCATCCTCGCAACAAGTATGAAGCAACAACAACTTATGGCTCTGCATTTTTATTCACATTCGCCACAAGAACACAATACTGGGGGCTGCCAGCACATGCAACTGCTATGTCACACCCCTATACTACATCACCAAGTGAATCTTCACTTAATTCCATCTCAAATACGCTATCCTAAGGAAACCAGCAATATCACTCATCGCTCATGGTTGCAGATTCGTCAAAACTAATATTGGCAAACATAATCTCACCGAATTAACCAACAATCAAGCAAATCAAGAAAATTGGAGCACCCTCAATGTGGCACAATTTGCATAGAGGTTCAACATAGCCTCTCATTCATCATCATTTTCTCTTATGGACCCAAGTCAAATTTACAATCAAGTAGGCTACTCCTACTTCCAACACCAATGCCAACTCAATTTCAGGCGTGGTCATGCTACAAACTGATTTTCGTGCCCTGTGATTATCAGAATCTATGGGAGTCGACTTCGATATGAAATTCGGCTTCAATTACAACAACGGCTAAACCTCATGGGTCTCTATCTAGCGATAGGTCCGTGATTTCCCAAAGAAGATCCATCCTACACAACCAATTGCACAATTTAATCAACACATCGCTAAATATAGCCATGAGATTGGCAAAAACAAAATTAGTTCACCAAGGTGGATGTCACATCCAATTTATCAAGCTTGTTCAATGAATAGTTGCAACACCTTATCGCTGCATTCGCTGCCATTCTCTTGCAACAAAACCTTGATCCTTATTGATGAAAGCTCTTTTCTCTTCGCCATTGGCACTGCTTCGCCAACATCAGTACCAAGACATCCCATGGCCATGGCCATGGGTGACAATCTGTCGCAAACCTCCATTGGCATCATCCACAGTCTCCTCATTCATCGCCTTCATTCGACAATAGCAGGGGAGGATTAAAAGTGGGTGTTTCAAGACTTGATGAAGCTTGAAGAGTTTGATTGAGAGATTAAAAAAAAAAAGACTTGGAAGATCTTAAGAAGCAGAAGTGATCTTTCTTTCCTGATGACTCAACACAGTTCCTCTCTAAAGGAAGAAGCTAATAGGCCCTCTCCCGCCATGAAGCCCCAATCCTAAATCTCACTTTTATTCCTTAGGAGTTGCGAAATGGAAGAGGTGATATTATGCACAAGATGGCGTGTAAGTGGAGGACAATGAAGTTTGAAAGAGAGAAGAATAAAGTGGCGTGTAAACTAAATAAACCAAGCTGATATATGTCTTGCAAAATGAAGAAGTGGCGTGATGTTATGGAGAGAAATAAAATAAAATAAAGGAAAGCCACTTGGAAAGAAAAGTCAAAGGCCATAATATGGCAAAGAAAAAGTAGCGTGTGACCTTTGCAAATCTGAGGCATTCTCCACAAAAGATATTAAGGAGTTTTGTTCCTAAAAGTTGGCTACAAGAGGTTAAATTCTGGTAGTTGGCACGGCATACTATCACAAGACAAAGCGGCTAGAAATTATTAAAAATAAAAAATAAATAAAAAAGCCAATCTTTATTGAAAGACAAAATCTACAGGAATGCTAAGGAAATAAGCTAGAAGATTCAAAAGCCAAATATGTATTACAAACCAAAATGGTGTATACACTTAAGCCACTTACTCATCCAAGGAAGAAATGTTAAAATTTCTGGTAGCATGAAAGCCACTTAAGCCATCCCATGAAGAGAAATTTAGTTATACGTGGGATATGAAAAGCAAGGACCGTTTCGGGTTGGACCTATCACTTGGTTACAACTCAACTTTTTTGGAGTCACGATCACGACATTTCAACAAATGGGCTTCTTTGACCCGTGATTTTTTCTTACAAGTTGGTGCCATGATGCACGACATTTCTACAAATGGGGCTTCATCAATTCGTACCTTCTTAACAAAAAATGAAGCATTTGGATGGACTAATTCCCAAACTTGCAACATCTAAAAGCAATGGGAAACATCAACTACTCACACGCGTGCCGCCAGTGCCATGCGTGCTCGAAAGGCTAATGTTGATACCTATTTTCACAACACATTCTCTATAAGCCCGACTCAATTGAGCCCAACCTCATTATGGGCCTAATTCATGTATTATATTTTTTTTTACTCTTTTAAACATAGCCCAAGCCCATGTGACTTAATGGGGAAATTGAGAAAGCGTGGTTTGGAAGGTATGGGTCGATTCCTTTTGGATCTTTTGCATGAGCCCAACACATGCGTGCTACCAAGTGGGCAAGGGACACTAGTAGCACCTCGGGCTCATGGACGATGTCTTATACCTGAAATTTTCTCCCCAAAACAAATGTTATGCTCTGGCTAACTGTGGCCCAAAATTTCTGCCCGAACCATTTTTTCCTTTAAAAATGGTTGGCTCTCATTGGCCAATTTCAACCACTAGCCCCCATTCAAGTGAGCCTCTCAATGGTCTGAAAAAATTGAAAAGGGGGAGCCAATGAGGGTTTAGTCAAGAATTTCCCTTAATGATGATAAAAGTAAGCCTTCTTTTTATCCAAACATCAGTTTAGCATCTTAGAGGTCCATAGCCTCACTTTTATTTTAAAAGCTAGTCACTTAGAGCACCCCCAAACTCAATATGAAAGGCCCCAATCAAATTCAAAACAACTAATCACATTTTACTTTGAGAGTAACACCCCAATCTTAAAACAAGAGTCTCTTTTCAACTAAAAAAACCAACCAACTACGTTTTCCCCACATAGCTGAAACTTTATAGTAAAAGTTCACTCAGTTAGAAGACATTCTCACAATTCTAAAGCCAAGGGGTGGAAATATGGGTACAAGAGAACCTTTCCTCTCTTCCTCACAACCTCTCTCAATTTCCTTTTCTTTTTAATTATGGATCAAAGTTTTAGACCTATATATTTTTTCTACATTTTCTTGTATTTTAATTATAGCTTTTTCATTTCTCTCTTATTAAAGTATCATTAGCCTTTGTTCATTACATTTGGAATTATGGGCTTGATTCTCCACAAATAAACATTTCTAAAGAACCCAATGAGAGATTTAGGCTAATCTTGCATTTTTTGCCCATGTCGCAAAAACAACCCCAACAAAATTTTACTAGACTATTCACTTCTTATCCATGAGACATCCCAAAAAACTCATCAACCTTCGAATGTACATAATAGATAGCGTGCTGGATTTGATCATGGAACCTTAGAATTTACATCACAGCCTAAACTAATGAGCTCACAACTTGGGCAACCACGGAGGTTACTTGATGATACATAGTAATTGAGAAAGAATCTGAATTACCATTTAGAAATCCACCGCATAAGACTTTAGTTTGGAGAAGTCATTATAGGCCCACTTATTTGCGTCGTTGTATTACGCAAAAGAAAGTCATTATAAGCCCACTTATTTGCTATTCCTTGTGAAGAAGAAGATACCTCCATCGTAGCACCAAGAAGATTAAGGAAGGCCATGATCCTTCATCTTTTGCTTCCCCCGTCCAGAGCTAGAATCTAAGCTATAAGGAAAAGTTAGTAGGACATCTCCCTAGTGCTTATGAAAGTGCCTTTAGCCTCGCAGACCTTATGCAACAAGAAGCTGATTCTGACATTAAGGAAGATGATCTTGAAGAAGGAACAGTTGTTGTAGCCCTTTCAAAAGAAGAAAAGTCTCGTATCCAATCCCAATAGTCGAATGCTCTCATTATAAAAACCTTTGGAAGAACTGTGGGTTACCAGGTTCTATCCCAGCGTGTTCGTGATCTCTGGAAGCCCAACAATAGACTTGACATAGTTGATCTTGGCCAAGATTTTTTCCTAGCCCGCTTTGAGTCCAACGAGGACCTTGACCATGTCTTGAAGAATGGCCCTTCGTTTATATGGCAACATTTTTTGGCCATAAACGCATGGGAGCCTAAATTCAAAGCCACTAAGGCTAACTTTTCACAGGTGGCCATATGGATTCGCCTTCCTCAGTTGCCTATAGAATTCTATGACCCTATGATCCTCAAAAAGATTTGTTCAAAAATAGGACCAGTCCTCAGAATTGATGGACACACCACCACAAACTCTAGAGGCCATTTTGCCCGCCTATGTGTCCAAGTCTATTTAGATAAGCCTTTAGTTAAAAACATCCTCATCGGGAAGTTCAAGCAACCAGTCACCTACGAAGGAATTCACTTCGTCTGTTTTTCATGTGGTCTTTTAGGCCATAAGAAGGAATGTTGTCAATATACCACCAGGGAAGCCCCCAAAACCTCTAGCCAAGTGCAGCAAAATGTTGATAACGCATGCCCCAACAATAACCAGCCACAACCAACCTCCCACAGTCCCGAACTGCCTTCCATAGAGGCCTCACCGTCTAAGAAAAAGACTAACTCCTTCGGACCTTGGCTACTGGTGACTAGGAAAAAACCTATTGCCAGAAACAGCCTACTCCTACAGGTACGTCACTTCAGCCACCAAACCACCCTGTTGCTTCCTCCACTCGACAAAGTCCCATCTCTTAATCCAACCTGTCTCCCCATAAAGTAAACGGACCAGAACCAAGTGCTAGCAAAGGCAAAAGGAAACTAGTCACCCCAACTAGTCAAATTCAAAAATTGACCGTTATTCTTAAACACAAGCCCTCCAATTTCTCCAAAGGCCCCATAGCCCAGCCCATTAGCCAAAATGGGAAGCACTCTTCCCTTCCCCAAAGGCCTAAACAGGGCCAAAATGGGCAAATAGATATAGTTAGTAGGCACTCTTTCAGAAGTTTATAGAATACTAGCATCTCGACTCTTAGAGAGTCGATTTTGAGGCTATAAATCGTCTCTTAGATAGTCGATTTTTGTGGGTTGATCAGATCTGATGTGGCGATTTTCCACGTGGTGGCCACCTGGAAATCGACTCTTAGAGAGTCGATTTATCTGGGAAGAATTAATTACTATTATATGCTGCCAGCTGGATGAACGGGAACTCCAAGTAGATATCGAGTCTCATAGACTCGGTTTTTAACAAGGAAAATTGAGTCTCAGAGACTCGATTTTCAATGGTTGGTCCCCTTTCTGCCACGTGGTTAGGGCAGCTTCTTTTTATCATACTATACCTATTTTCTGGGTTCTGCCGTTTGCCACACCTAAAAACCCAGCAGCTCTCTCTTCCTCTCTCACTCTCTCTCTCTTACTCTCATAGAAAACTTCAAATCAAACTCACCCTCCATTTACACATTATCATGTCAAGTAAGGTTTTTATACACTCTCTCTAGTTGTTAGTTTTTTTTTTTTTTGAATAGCTGTTAGTTACATAGATGTAATGTTAGGGTTTTTTTATGAGTAGTTGTTAGTTACATATATGTAATGTTAGGTTTTTTATGGGTATGTATCATTAGTTTTTTGTTTGGTTTGTAATTTTTCTTTATATTTTTTATAGAATGATTTGAATATTTGTGCATTTAGTTTTTTTTTTTTTTTTTTAGTATGATTAATGATTTTTTTTTTTTTTGTTTAGAAACAAATGGTAATGATTGAGTATATATGTTAATGTGGGGTTTGTAGATGCATATGATGTAACAAGTTAGTGTATATATGCTAGGCTTTTTTTTAAAAAAAAAATTATAAGAAGTAAAAAATATTAAGATATATATTTGTATTGTTAGGCTTTTATTATGGCTATTTTTGTTGTTGTTTGGTTTAATATTTGTTATTATCTTTTTGTTAGAATGATTTGAAATTTTGTAGTGGGGGTAAGTGTTGTCTTTAGTTTTTTTATTTATTTGAGTATGAAATAATAATGATTGAGTGTGTTTGTATGTGATGTGGAGTGAGTATATGCAAATGTGGGGTGTGTTGGATGTAAGAAGTTGTAATTTTCCTACTTTGAGTACATAAAAATGTTTTGTAATTGTGTTAAAATATGTCACTAACATATTACCCTTGACTCTAATAGGTTCACAATCTCTGAAGAATATTGACGTAAATGTATACTACGGTGGTTCCCTTTTCAATCCTGAACAGATTGACGGATTCCCATTTCAAGGGCCGAATATCGAATGCTATTACGTGATGCTACGTCGTAAGTTGAAGACATTGAATGATTTGAAGATGAAAATAATGAAAGAACTGAGTTTGAGCCCTACTTGTCATGACATAAATATTATTTATCGTTACCCACAAGAAGTTCTTCATGAGCGGATAAATTACAAGAACATGGCGATCAAAGAAGATAAACATGTAAAGGTCATGTTTAATAGAATCCATAAAATGCCCCAAGTAAATGCTGCTGAGTTGTACGTAAGTTCCGAGCCGCTCGCAGAAGTTGATGTCGAGGAGTTGCAGCAACAAACAACTACATCTTTGCAATTAGACGATGGATGCACTACAATGGGAGGTTACACATTCCCATCTCAAGATTATGCTGCCAATACTAGTGAAACACTTCAACCTCAAGAGACAATTTAGGGGTGGAGGACGAAGATCATTTTGCGAATAATGATGAAAATCTCGATGATATGGATGAGTACGAAGAGAGGATTGAGCGAGGCGACTTTGAGAAGGATGTGGATGACCATGAACTTGCTTCCAATTTTGAAGAGGAAATATGGAGTGCCATGATGAAGGTGATGCGGACGATGATATTGGTGTCCAGCATGTTACAAATACGACCACTGCCTACACACCTCCTGCCGAGTCATTCTCCGCAAATACTTGGGAAAATATGGTTGATCCTTCATGTCTTCAGATACCATTTGTTTCTACTTGGGAAGATGGGATGCATTTTAATAAAGGGTTGACTTTTGCAAATAAAGAGGCGGTGAAGCGTGCATTGATAATATACGCAGCAAAAGATAATAGAAATTTTATAATCTGGAGGTCGACCAAAAGTAAATTGTGCGCCGCGTGCATTGACCCCAACTGCAACTGGTACGTTGGGGCATTCATGAAGGCTCAATTAAATGGTCTGTGGATGGTCACGTCTTATGTGGGTCCACACAGTTGTATACCCTTTGGCCTGCAAAGAGACGGTAAAATGATGGATTCTAATTTTGTTGCATCAGAAATTGTGGGGAAATTGCGACAAAATCACACTGCTCGTATTGATGAGCTCCGGGGCCACATAGATACTAAGTATAATCATAAGCTCTCTTACTATAAGGTATGGGATGCAAAACAAAAGGCAATTGCTAAGATATTTGGAGATTGGGAGGAGTCTTACCAAAGTTGCGAAAGTTGTTGTTGGCATACTTGGATCAGGATTCGGGTACCCAGTACAACTATTGGACCATACCTAGCCCCATAGATGGTACTACGTTACTGCGCTATGTATTTTGGGCATTCGCTCCATGCATTGCTGCATTTAGATATTGCAGGCCAGTGATCAGTATTGATGGGACTCATTTGTATGGTAAATATCGAGGGGTGTTGATGATTGCAATGGCAACGGATGCTAACCAAAAGGTTTTGCCTCTCGTCTTTGCTGTTGTGGACAAGGAGTCAAGGGCTAGTTGGGGGTGGTTTTTAGAGTGTCTTAGGAATTCGATAGGGCATGTGATACCTAACGAGGGCATTTGCATTATTTCTGACCGACATAAAGGTATCAAATGCGCCATTGCAGAGTGGCCTTTAGGTGATGATGGAAAGTTACAGGTACATCACCGATATTGCCTTCGACATGTTGCTAGCAACTTCAACACACACTTTGATGACCCAACTCTAAAGGCATTGGCCTTGAAAGCTGGATATGCGACTCATGACGCTAAATTTAAGTCCATAATGCAAACTATTAAGGATGTCGAGATTAATGCACTGAGAAGGGTAGACCCTGATGATTCCCATCTTGAACGCTATATGCCATACACATATCTAATGAGTAAGGATGTGGAGAAATGGACCCAGTCACATGATGGCGGAAGACGTTACGGGGCGATGACAACCAATATCTCTGAGTGCTTTAATGGGGTACTTAAAGGTGCCCGCGGTTTGCCCATTGCTGCAATGGTTGAGTTCACTTGGTGCAAACTTGTTGCATATTTCCATGATCGACATAAACAAATTACTTCTGATCGCTCTCAAGGTAAGGTGTGGAGTGATTATGCAATGGGGATCTATAACACAAATTTGCAGAAAACTTCAGGACACACTGTGCGGGAATTTAATCATGAGACTGGTGTATATTAAGTGGTTACCCCGTACAACGACCATAGAGGTGGAGGGGGAAACCACAGTCATGAAGTGCGCGTATTTGCTAGAACATGTGGTTGTGGAAAGTGGCAAAACATTAAGATCCCTTGTTCACATGCAATTAAAGTTTTGCAACAATTGCATCTCAATGCGACCAGCTATATTGACCCATGTTACAGTTTGGAGAACGCCATTCACACATATTCACATCAATTTGTGGTGTCAATGTCAGAGTCATTGTGGAGGGACGTTTGCGGACCACGGTGGGTGCCTGACCCAAGTCTGTTGCGGGCCAAAGGTCGCCCTGTGAAGTCAAGAATAAGAAATGAAATGGATGGGGTACGGCGAAAACGGGGAAGCCGGAACCCAGATTCGGAGTTGAGGGAGATTCAACCGAGGCAGCGATGCGGAGTGTGTCATGAAGAGGGGCATAACCGCAGAAGATGTCCCAATTCCCTTGGGGGTTCGACAAGCGGTTCCCGTGGGGCTTCGACAAGCGGTAGTGCTACAAACTAGGCAAGTGCCTTTGTTGTTTTGATATAATATGCTCAGAATCTTATTTGGTTTTTGTTCTTCGTATTTAGGAACTAACAACTGCATTTTAATGTTTTTCAGGCGAGCGGAGGCTCGATTTTGGAATGGCATTGTACGTGGGAGTTGTAGTTATCTTCGGTATGGACAACAAGTGTTAGGCAACTATGTAGACTATGTTGTATCGACTTAGTTGTTATTTTGTTTATTACTGAATGTTGTTGTAATTAAAGCAGTAGCTATCCATTGTACTCGTTACATTAGTTGCGTTGTGCAGCTTTTTTGCCTATAATGCCAGCAATCGTACTACTTTGGCATTAGTAGCACTTACTTCGGCAAGTTCAACCACAGGGGCCTTGTTTGAAGCAATGATAGCTAGTTATCAAATTGTATGCCGGATGTACACGGCCTTAAATTTGTATGGTCTGTACCTAAGAGGGCAACTATATTGCCCATGCCCAGTAACTAATTAATGTTTGTATACATTGCCCATGTGTTGTGTTCTGGATTTGGTTTACAGTTGCAGGGGGGAAGGAAAAAAAATTTCTGGTATACTGCTGCGGGGCATGCCAAGGCCTTGGCTGCGTGCCTTGGCCTTGGCTGCTATGTGCCCATGCCTTGGCCTTGACAGCACGCCCATGAGGGCTGCCTTGGCCTTGGCTGCATGCCATGCGCCTTGGCCTTGGCTGCCTTCGCCTTGGCCTTGGCTGCTGCGTGCCCATGCCTTGGCCTTGGCAGCACGCCCATGGGGGCTGCCTTGGCCTCGGCTGCATGCCATGCGCCTTGGCCTTGGCTGTTGCATGCACATGGGGGCTGCCTAGGGCCTGGCTGCCTTGGCCTTGTGCATGCCTTGGCCTTGGC
Organism: Castanea mollissima; assembly: GCA_014183005.1. Lineage (NCBI taxonomy): Eukaryota > Viridiplantae > Streptophyta > Magnoliopsida > Fagales > Fagaceae > Castanea > Castanea mollissima. Next base: position 225,068 of record JACAVU010000060.1, read on the forward strand.
AGTGTGCCCATGGGGGCTACCTTGGCCTTAGCAGCACGCCCATGGCTGCCTTGGCCTTGGCTGCGTGGGCCTTGGCCTTGGCAGCACGCCCATAGGGGTTGCCTTGGCCTTGGCTGCTTGCCTAGGAAGACTAACAGGAAAAAAAAAAAAAAAAAACAACCCAGTAGAAATCGACTCTATAAGACTCGATTTCTAGTGCAAATCGAGTTACAAAAACTCGATTTGTATACGACTTATTTACGAAAATACCACTGAGATAGAAATCGAGTGTCAGAGACTTGATTTCTACTGGGAATTTTTCCAGTGGCAATTGCCCGTAAATATTTTTCAACTCTCTGCCTGGCGTACTCGCTGGTAGGGAACTCGAGTTCCACTGATGGAAATCGAGTCTCTGATACTCGATTTGTGTACGACTTATTTACGAAAATACCACTGAGATAGAAATCAAGTGTCAGAGACTCGATTTCCACTGGGAATTTTCCCCAGTGGCATTAATCGTAAATATTTTTGAACTCTCTGCCTGGCGGACTCGCTGGCAGGGAGGTCGAGTACTAAATTGAACTCGAGTTTCTAACACTCGATTTACAATTTAAATCGAGTTTTTAATACTTGATTTATGTAACTTATTTTTTTTAATTTTTTTTTAATCGCAGAACTATAAAAAGATTATGTAACGAACTTCTGCGAAATTCTATGTAAAGAAATGGAGGTGATGTGGAATCTGGTACATGTCAAAAGAGTGTTCAAAATTTAGTGTTAATCTCAACACCTTGAAAATTGTTTAAAAAATAATTATACGAAAAATATAATTTATGCACCTTAAAAAAAATGGAATTTGTAGAATATATGGTTGTTCACACTTAAACTTTTATTGCCAAGACTCCAAATAACAATGAAGTATTACAATTACAAAATATCGAAGTATGAAATTTCCAAATAAAAATTTGTTCAACGAAAGGCATAGATCCTACCATTTCAAAGATTTGAAGCCATGGGTTCTCTTGCAGTTGTAGCACAGGAAAAGGAAGAAGGAAAAAAAATTTAGTTTTAACGTCGTTTGCTTGGGTTGTTAAATTGGACAGATATCAAAATTTTAATTAGGGAACTTAAAGTACTGTACCTAAGTTTTACCCTTCTAGTATAACCCCTAATAATTTACTAGAAGGTTAAGTTATAGACCGAGTTAATAGATTTTCTGGTTTAAGTAACTCCCATTGAGGGTGGAGACTTGAAACACAAAAAGAAAAATTCTATTCAGTACATCATGATCAATTTTAGAGTAAATTCAAGGACATCATGTCACCCAATTCACACCAAATAAGTTAACATTGCCTCCGTAATCATACTTCTTGTGTTTCATTTTATATTCCACCATCACAACTTACCATGAATTCATTTTAGTTTTCTTATAACATAACCAGAGTTTAAAATAAAAAATCAAAAACATGATATTCCACAATTTGTGGAAGATAAAGTGGAACACAAACGGTAGAATAGAGGAGTGTTATCCAATTTTCGCGGTGTGGGGGAGTCTTATAATCTACCCAGTCAAGTGTGGTAAGAAGACCAAATCTAGAACCATGGGGGCTGCAGCTACTTTTCCTACTTCTCAGACTGATCAACGTTTTTGAGTTAAGGGTAACCAAGGCAGTTTTATGTCTGTTAAATGTGAGACCCTAGCTATCCTTCAAAATTGTATGCTCTAATAATCAATTTCATCCCGTTAAGATATAAATTCGTACTTTTGCATCATTTGTGTGACTCAAACTATCACTTCAAGGATTTATTGGCCCTTTGTGATGATTATGTTAAGTACTTTCAAACCATTTAAACTGACCTAGGAAAAGAAAAATTAAAAGCCTAGTAGAAGATAGACAAGATTGGGTATTATCAGAATTCAAGTTCTCCCTTTAAAAGAAACTCAGGGTACACTAACAAATTGGTGACCTCTTGTCCCATGAGAGAAGAAATAACAAAAAGATAATACAAATCTCGGCCAATTGGTTAAAAGATTTAAGGTGCATTGGGGCTTATGTAAACTACAAGGATAAAACAACCCTCTGCTAGCATTTCTAGATTTGAAAATGGTACAAAATAAAAATCCAATAGAATAAAGAGTACCAGACATAAAATGAAAAAATTAAGTCCCCCTAAAAAGCAACTCCAACTTAAAATAGAAACACCATACAATTATTATTGCACCCCGCTCCACCTAGCCCAGTCCACAAATTGCATCCCACCATATACATTGTTGGCAAATCGCATGCCAACTGTGAAAGCCATTGCAACGGGTGGAACCTGCTTTGCTATAGGAGATGCTTCTACCAGATGTTCCAGTCCATTGATGACCTGATAACGGGTGTTGGAAGAAACTCCAAGAAATACACCTGCAAGATTGGAGAGAAAACCAAAACAATCAGCAGAAAAGAGTAGATACATGACAATTAAACCTCAAGTTATCGCCGAGAGCACAGGCTATATAGATGGCAGTGTGTTTGAGAGGAACTAAAGACCCAGTTATTAGCAACGATAAAGGTACTGAAAGACCTTTTAATGTGTTACTGAATGAAGCTTTTCTCTAGGTAAGGTGTTGAGTCAGACCATAGAATTGTCTTGCATTACTAATTACAAAGGAGGAATGAGGATAAGCCTTTACAAGATTGTAAATGACACAATGGAAGGGATGTTCAAAGTAATCAACAATGAAGCATAATGAAAAATGATTCCATTAGTGCGAAAAAACTGAGGTTTTATACTGAGTTCTTCTATTGCATTTACCATGTAATTCCAAAAAACTATCATAGACCATATACATAAGCCATGTCTAATTTATAGGTTGAATTTTCCTAATTGATAATTGGGCCATTCAAACTCATGCATGTACCTCCTGTCATGATATTTCATAGAAAATACAATTAGTGAAACAAGCTCAAGTCATGCACAAGCCTAATGGTTACCACAGTAATGTCATACCTTATCAGTCTTCTGTCATTTTTCTTGTTGGACCATACTGCTTGCAAGGAATTATCCTGGAAAATGAAGAACAGAGTGTCAGACCTAATGACCAAAAGAGATCAAACACACAAGCAGGTCATTTTATCAACCATATTAGACAAACTTACTATCAAATCAGCAAGAGCAGTTTCAAAATTGTATTCCTCGGTAGCTCCATTAACAGATCAGTATCTGGTGTCAAGTCCCACATATTCTGCAAACCAGAGAAGTTCATCACATAGTAAATGACAACCCTTGATCAGGCACATCTATTGGTGAAAATAAATTCTGCAACTAATAATTTAAAAAGCAAAAGTACACAAATAAAAATGCAAACAGACTACTTACCTCAAAGGTATGAGCAGTCTCACCAGACGCATCCTAATTCAAAATCAAAACCAAGTAAAAGCATCAACAAGTAAGCATAACCATATAAACAAAACCTCCATTACACTAACCCTCTATCTGGTTGCTTATGCAAAGGAGTTACAATCTAGAAAAAACCAATTTTACAATCTTATTAAATAATTCATAGATTCAAAATTCAGAAACTCAGATAGAGTAACCCGTATAACTGTATTTTTCTAAATTCAGTGTTAATCTCAAATTTTTTAAGTACACCAAAGAGCCCAACACTTCCATTCCCTTTCCTTTGCCACACCACAAAGCAATCAAACAGGGCAAGAACAATAATGCAACTCATACTCACATGAAGCTGTAAAATGTGACACTTATGAGGCTTAAAACTCTCAAACTTTGGAGCTATCTTGCTTCAAGCCAGCTGGTGATAGTTAACCAACAATAATTACTTTCTTTTTTTTAAAGAAATTCCTTCCAAATCCAATATCTACCACCACCCACAATCCACAAGCAGAAAAATTCAGTAAGATATTCTCTATTAATATAATCAAAGAATTTTCCAAGCACGGTACAGAAAATAGTCAATTCAATTCAATCCAATCCAACCCTTTACATATAGGACCAATCACAGCCTTAGATATAATATCCATAAACACAGGACAGGAATTACATTAGACACAATAGTGGATACTTTACATATCCACTTTTTAGTTCAAGAAGAAATGGTTTCTAGGAACAACTCCTATATATTTTCAACTTAAAACATATTTCATTACACATTTCAGAGAATAATTTTAACCAGTAAAACTTTCAAATGCATTTAACCTGTACAAATTAGTAGTCTCACTAAAATACCAGCAGGTCTATTACCAGTCACATGGTCATTAATATGTGCACAAGATAGAAGCCTAAAGTGAAAGCATAGCTTCTTAAAATAACATAAACCTGCACATAAGACACAGAACAGAGAAACGGGCAAAGCAAAGCAAACATGTTCTTCCATTTCCCTTAAGTGGAACAAGCATGATATGGCTTATCATGGATTACTTGCAGCAAAAAGCACTGCCACTAGGTTCCGAACTTAGTAACTGCCACATGAATGATGGCATCAGTAATGCACCATACCAAAAAGTGGAAAATGCCCAAAGAATACAAAGATTCTCAAATAAGTGATGGGAACAAAAAGTAAAATGACTACATACTAACCACTATTTAAAATTGCTAATAGAGCAAGAGCAGCAATTAGCATGTGACAGATATAAAGGAAGCATGTATATAGGAAGTATACCGCTTGGCTCTCATGATCAAATTTGCAATCCCTTGACCAATGATGCCACATCCGAAGCCAACTATTCCATACAGGATACCCTGGAAACAGACTTGGTTAATCAACAATAATAAATATGTCAGAAGTTCCACTATGTTTCAGAATAGATATGTATAAGTTACCTTATAAAAATATGTACCAATTCTGTGCTTTACAGTAAATCTACATCCTGACTTCACAGTAAAAGTAACTTTCAAATCATTATAAAAAAATCTTAGATATGGCTCTCAAAAGACTCATTGGATTGTCAACATACCTAGCCATATAATTGGCCACACTAGGCAATCGATGTGCATGCATGAATGAAGACCTTGCTTCATAAACCGTTTCAATTGACTCCATACGAATAAAAAAACACTTGACAGATGAAGAAGTTGGGTCTTTTTTCTTTCCTTCTTTGCCTCCATCCTTAAACACTAATCAATATAAAGAAAACATAAATTACACTAGATCTTTTAACAAGTCAAAATTGAAAAGACACATGTTCTATCGGTTAACATGTCACTGGCAACAAAACGATTAACTTGAATGATGTAAGAAGCATGAACTATATGGATGATGAATGTGAAAGAACTTGAATGGAGGCAGCAAGAACTATCCATTTGAATCTTGCCTCAAGGGAAAAGAGCTTGTCAAACAAAACCACAGTAATTGTGGAAAAGTTAAACATGTGTCAAAGTTGCTTACAAATCAATTGTACTTTCTAGAATTCTTTTCACACTAGCTGCACATCCTCCACACGTCATTCCCTGCCATACACACACAACACAGAAACACAACCAATAATAAACATAAGACAAATATATGAAGTATGTACCTATATAACATAGAAATCTGTGTCTTAGTTCAGTGTCTAATTACCTTTTTTGAACCTTACGCCGTCGCGTATAATGAGGAGGAGGTCTTGCATGTCTTCGTCAGATGCCTCAGGCCCAGCATTGTGTCCATGTTTGTGCCCTCCTGTCCCACAAGGAGGTGCCTTTGCTATGCGTTTCGGCCGACCTCCTGCCTCTGCAGGTAACCCAACAGGCTGCTCAACGTGAACATGGGGTGGGTCAATGCCCGAAGAAGGGCCAGTGGATGTACTGTGGGAGGGTGGCTGCGGGTGCATGTCAGGAGGGGTTAGATCAAGACCCAGGTCGAAGGAAGGAATGGGTGACAGCTCAGGAAATGACCGTGGGGTAGGTGGACGGATGTCAGACCCAGGACATGGATGTGGAGTGGGTGAAGGGATGGTGGTGGGGGTAGAGGATGGATGTGGGATGGGTGAGGGGATGGTGGGGCTAGGGGATGGATGTGGGATGGGTGAGGCAATGGTGGGGCTAGGGGATGGATGTGGGATGGGTGAGGGGATGGTGGGGCTAGGGGATGGATTTGGGGTGGATGGGTGGGGATCGGGGGTAGGGACAACTCTCGGGGTAGCAACAGACGAACGAGACCCACGTCCGACAAGAGCTCTGCTTGTGCTTGGGCTTTGAGTAGGCGCTGCCGCAGGAGTAGCTGCCTCCTCATTCGAGGCCTCAGGGATAGGAGCTTGTACACGGCCAATCTCCTGCACTGCATTTAGCACATCAGTAATGTCCTTGTGGTCCTCGGTGCCCACTAGGTGACGCCTCAACAAACGGGCATATCCTTCAATCTGACAAGAAAAAACCAGGTATATTAGTAATGCAATACCAGGTATATTAGTAATTCAATCGATAATAAAATAAACATTAGTTCTGCTAGTAATAATTGCAAGTTATAGAGTAGACAAAATGGTAATTCAAAATTCAACAGATAGAAAAGTTACCATTATAATCAATCTAGCACCGAGGACATTGATGAACCTCTGAGTTACCCTTTTGTACCAATCGAAGTACTCGTGTTGTGGAGGCATATCACCAAGCACTGCTTCACAACGCTGTTGAAGGCGATTACCCCACTCTGTAATATGCGCAGCATGTTTCCGCATCCAATCAACACCAACCTTCCCCCTCAAATCAATGGCATGAAGCACTGTATCGGTGTCAACATTAAGGGGAATTTCTTGGATCATCCCGAATTGACGAACGACACGATCCGGTGTATGTTTCTCTACTAGGTGGAAACATACAAGTGGCACCGTTGCCGTCCACACGGCCCTCCCTGCAACGCACCACGGCGGAAGGTTCTCGAATTCAGCTTCATACGGCTGCCACACCACCTACGACAGCCAAAAAACAAGCAACACATTAGGCAACAATGTTATATGTCAAAGTTCACTAAACCTATATCTTGTTCCTAAACATGTTAAATAAGGCATTTTCATACCTGGTCTGGCAACATTGAAGCTATTTGCTCGCGATACCTGTCCAGGAAGATGTGGGCGGGCCTGTTTTTCTTGTTTGGGACCCACAACCACCTACAATCCAGAACAAGGGATCATATTAACCGATATAATTTAGAAAATTTGACACAAAATTATAGTGTATAACCTCTATTTCAAATTGTTTAATATAGACTTAAATAATTCCTAGAAGCTTTAAAAAAAAATTTTTGAAGTTACATGACGTGTATAAGGTAGAGACTTAATTCAGGGACAGTGGACCACGAACTGGAGGACCATAAGCATCCACTGGCGGGCCATGTTCAACTGTCGGGCACAAATATGGGAACCTGGCCCATGCCCAATACTGGACCAACAGCAAACACCCACCAATCTGATTAGCTTTCTTATCGCTTGCCCTACATAACTCTCGGTACAACCATGCAAGGCATGCACTTCCCCAGCTGTACCTTCGTGGATTGCGAAGGTCTTCCAACTGCTGCACCCACATTAGATGCGCCCTATCGCCGGATTTGTCCATGAAGATTGTGTCCCCTAGTAGCGCTAGGATGTAGCATCGTGTGTACTTATGCAACTGATCCTCTGTGGCATTAGGCGGCAAGGGATTGGCAACAGCTTCCAAAAGCCGTTGGATGAGAATCCTCTGGCCATGAAGTTCCTTTCTCTGATTATTTACAGGTCTGAAGCCAAGAAATTCCTCACACACATTCTCCCATTCTTTCTGCGTGCTCCCTGTAATGACCTTGCCGTCAACAGGAAGCCCGAGAAGAACCTCCACATCTTGCAATGTGATGGTGACCTCACCATGTGGCATGTGGAAGGTGTGAGGCTCCTGCCGCCATCGCTCCACTAAGGCCGTTATCAAGCCGTGGTCAATCTCTCTACCCGGGGTCCTAAGGAGTCCCTCCAAACCGAGTGCCTTAATGATGTCAATGACTCGGTTGTCCACCATTGGCTCTCGATCGGAGAACTCTTCAGTACGGACACGGCATTTAAAAGACCCTGGATCCTGCACAGAACAAAACTATGGATTAATATATGACAGCAAGTGCGCTCACATTGTATGAGTCAAATGTGTGTACATTCGTTAAATATTTAGTGTTGTGCTTTACCTGCCCATTCCAAATAGCTTCAGACCGATGGTTGGCCTGCAACGTCAACACTGACTGGTCAATGGGGCCAGGCTGTGTGTAGTCAATCTGTCCAGCATTTGCAGCAGCCATACTGCACAAGAATGATAAGCAATTAGCACGTAATGGACATTGAAAACAAAAAGAAAAACAAATGAAGAGATGGCAATGGAAGTAGGGTTCTTGGGTCTGGGTATAATGGGAAAGGCCATGGCCACCAATCTCTTACGAAAAGGCTTTAAGGTCACTGTTTGGAACAGAACCCTCTCTAAGGTAAAACTAGTACTCTTCATTCATTCTACACACACACACACACACACTTTGTACTATACATTTAAGGTGTAATGTCTACATACTGGAGTCATCTTCTAATACTTTGTACTCTAGGAGAAGCGTATGCAAGATGATAGACAATCCACTAAAATTGAAATGAAACTTAAATGTTTAAAGCAACGAAACTAGCTTCCTCTCGTCACCTGGATACACTACTTTGAAAGCTTTTAAAGAAAACATTCAATTATAATTTATAAGAAATATCAAAGAAATTATACCAGAATATTTCTTCCAATTTTTTATGATCCCTTAAAATCATTAGGAAGAAATTTATAAGTTTCCTTAATAGTTGTCACGTCTACAAGTAATGCCACTTTTGGCAAAAACATTTGGCTTAAAGTTACATAGTCTTGTGACTGCAAATGACCTTTTTTTTTTTTTCAATCTTTCCACATGAATGTTCTTATGTGCGGGTATTAAAGGCAAGATGAGCATATTATGACTTTATTCTTAGTGTTGCTCCATTTAGGTTTATTCAGAACTATCACCTTTACTCTGGTTTTACAATACTCTGCTCGTAGCAACCGGTCCAATTTCTATTAAGAACTGCGCTCTTAAAGCCAGTGATGTAGGACAAAGAACTTCCTAACCAAATTTGATGCGCAGGACTTTCCCAGTTTCGAACATTAGATTTTTGGGGCTAATTTAGTAAAATCTAATACAATCTAATGTAGATATGCAAAAGGTTAGGTTTTAGCTTGCATTTTGGGGGAGTTGGTAAATTAGTGCGTGGCTGATATAATTTAAACAGAGGGCTGGAACACAGAAATCAGATAGTAAATAGAGAATAAGGAGAGGGAAGAGTCACTTAAGGCAAAAGAGAAATAGTTAAATCTAGCTGTACACATGAATTTTTTTCTTTTTTACTGTTAATTGTATCATATCACTGTTTGTAAATGCAGGCATTGTATGAGGAAGCCATCCCATTTTTTGATGTCTTGGGAAAGAAATCTTTCTTCCTAGGGCAGGTTGGAAATGGAGCAAAGATGGAACTTGTTGTCAACATGATAATGGGCAGGTAGTGGTTGTTTTTTTGCTCATCTGACCTAGAATAGAAATAGGAAAATGGATACTCCTTGCACAGACAATAGTCCAAATACTAAGTGTAGGTTTTGAGTCCAAATACTAAGTGTAGTTTTGAATCAGGAGGGGATTAGACAAAGATGTTCAAGGATTAGAATATGACCCGGGCACAGTTCTTTTTGCTTGGTGATAAGTAGTTTTGCACACTTAGTTTCGCACACAAAGATGTTCCACATTAACTAGTCTTCCAATGACAATGTCAATCATGCAATAATTGTAACAGAAATTTGTGAACAACATATTACTCTCAAAGACAATCAGTTCAATCATGATTTTCGAACAAAAACCACTAACCCACATAAAAAAATCACACACTTAAGAAGAAAAACATACCTGCTTACTGAGTGAGAGTGGAGAGAGTGCTTGAGAGTGGAGACTATGGCAGGCCGAGTGACAGCTCAGGGGGCGAGTCAGAGGGTGGAGAGCCATGACAGCTGCGAGTGAGAAGGTGGACAGAGGCGCGAGAGGGAGAGTGAAGAGGCGCGAGAGGGAGAGTGAGTGACAGAGAGTGGCTCTGGTCTGCGACAATGAGAGGGTGAGTGACAGAGAGTGGAGAGAGGCGCGAGAGAGAGAGTCTGTGCGAGAGGCTGGACTTGGGTTAATTTGAAAAACCCCTATTATAAATCAGGCCTCAAACACTCGATTTCCAGGTGGTTCAAGTGACATGTACACGTCACCTGGAAACCGAGTATTTAAGAGTCGATATATAAATCGACTCTTAGAAACTTGATTTCCAGGTGGCCGCCACGTGGAAAATCGCCACATCAGATCTGATCAACCCACAAAAATCGACTATCTAAGAGACGATTTATAGCCTCAAAATCGACTGTCTAAGAGTCGAGATGTTAGTATTCTATAAACTTCTCAAACAGTGCCTACTAACTATATTCTTCCATAAATATGGCTAATTGCCCATTTTGTCCCCTAAACAGACCCTAACCTTTTCTCCTACAGCCCGTGACTCAGTTGGATGCTTTAATCCAATCTTTTCCTTCCAAGCTCAAGCTGATCCAACAGCGCCGCTCTCCCCAACTACATCTTCTCCAACCTCAACATCTCCACCTGACTTTTGTCCCCAAAATGCCTTGGGCTATCTGGCACAAGAACAAGGCCGTGGAACTGGGGGATGCCATGATCAACAACATACGATGGGATCCACTGATGATCTACGAGTGGATAGCCAAAAATTTGATGGAAGTCTGGAGCTCTATCTTCCCGCTGATGGACAAGAGCATGATCGATGGATGCCTTCCTTGATCGATCCGGCATGGCATTGTGCCCCCAACCCGTGATGGCAATTCACTCTAGATCGTCCACCTCTACTACCCATCGGACAGAGGACCTCCAGCAACTCAAAGATTCTCAAGGAAACTGACCTCTCCAAAGCATCGCTCGACCTAATGGAGAGAAAGCTAGTGCCATGGAGATATGTTAGAGGAAATTCTTGACTAGGGAGTCAACTGGAGTTTTGATTCAAAGCACCCTCCCACAACTGAAACTAATCCAAATTGTGGTAGCAACGGCAAGCTTCACCACTGGCACTCTAACCAAACAAACTCAGTTGAACCTCCTGGAACACTCTATCACTCTGATGCCAAGAGGATCTACGACAGGTGGGATGGAATTGGATGACTTCCAGGAGGGCATTTTCCCTTGAATGTGAGTCCTTCAAACTTCATTTTTCTCCCAAAATGAACATTTTAATATGGAAATGTAAGGGGGCTATGAACCCTCCTTTAGAAGCTTTATTCATGATCTAACCAAGTTTCACTTTCCTGGCATTATGGTTGTAACTGAGACTCGTATTAAAGGATCTCGGGCTGGAGATATCCTCTGATCCTTGCCCTATGATGGTATCTACACTACTGACCCTATCGGCTATTCTGGGGGTATTTGGCTCTTATGGCGAAAAGATATGGCCGACTTGGAGGTTCTTGCGACCACTGAGAAAGAGATTGACGCCATTGTTAAGGTAAATAATTTTGATCATCCCTGGCTCCTCTCTTCAATTTATGGTAGCCCTAGATTTGCTGAATGTAAGATTCTTTGGAAAAATTTGTGTTCTGTTTCTACTCTCCACAACCTTCCATGGGCCATTGTGGGGGATTTTAATGATGTTCTCAATGACTCTAAAAAATTGGGGGGAAATAGAGTTAACATGACTAGGGCCACAGCTTATAGTGATTGCATGAGTTTTTGAAACATGATTGATCTCAGGTTTTCTGGGCCTATCTACACCTGGACTAATCGCAGATATGCCAATGGGCTTATCCAAACCAGAATTGACCGTTGCTGGGCCAACCCTAATTGAACTATTGCTTGCCCTGAGGCAAATGTAACTCATCTTTCACAAATAAGCTCTAACCATTGCCCTCTCCTTTTAAGCTTATCTAAAGCGGAGCACAACAAGCTCCAAAGACCTTTCATATTCAGAAAAAATGTGGCTCACCCACCCAGGGCTACTTGCTATTGTTGATAGGGCATGGGATCATGCTCCTTCCCTTGCCCAAGCCATCTCCTCATTCATAAACTATGCCACTGCTTGGAATAAGGAGGTTTTCGGAAATTTATTTGCCCAAAAGAAAAAAAATTCTAGCTCGTCTTATGGCTGTTCAGAAAGCCATTGCAGCAAAGCCCACTCCTTTTCTTCTCTCTCTTGATCAAGAGTTATCACTAGAATACTCTGAAATTCTAAATCAAGAGGGAGACTTTTAGGCCCTCAAATCCCGCTTAGATTGGAAAATTCAAGGAGACAAAAATACTGCCTTCTTTCATGTAAAAACCATAAATTGCAAGAAGTTTAACAGAATTGATCGATTGAAAAATCACCTTGGCGAATGGTTGACCAATGAACAGCAAGTGATTGAGCTCATTCTTAATGGTTTTCAGGTGCTTTATACAACCCAACATCCCACTTATATTATCCACTCAGATTTTGAGGTTGATTAGGCTATTAAACTCTCTGAGGAAAAATCATCCCTGCTTTCCTCCAATTTCTCTTCTCTGGTAAACAGAATGTCATCTTTTCCCTAAAGCCTTTCAAAGCTCCAAGTGTTGATGGCTTGCATGCCAGTTTTTTCCAACATTTTTGGCCCACCCTTGAGTAATCGGTCACAGAGGAAATAAAAACCATCTTAGCTTCTGGTGCTATGCCAACTTACCTAAACCAAACTCTTGTTGCCCTTATTCCTAAGAGGATTGGCCCTGAGCTCCTTGGGCAATTCAGATCGATTAGCCTATGCACAACAATTTACAAAGTAGTGACAAAGATAATTGTCAATAGAATTCGGCCTTTCATGCATCAGCTAGTCTCCCCATTTTAAATAGCCTTCATCCCTAGCCCAAAAGGCCATGATAACATGATAATAGCCCAAGAAATCCTCCACTCCATGGGGAAAAAAAAGGGTTGCACTGGTGTTATGGCCCTTAAGATTGACCTCGAGAAGGCTTTTGACAAGTTGGAATGGAGTTTCATTAAGGAAGTTCTAATCCACTTCAATTCTCCTTCGAATCTTATATCTTTAATCATGGAGTGTATCTCAACCTCTTTAGTTGCAATCCTCTTCAATGGAGGCAAGATTGAGCCTTTTCTCCCCTCGCGAGGAATTCGCCAAGGAGACCCCATCTCACCGTATATCTTCATTCTTTGCCTTGAATACCTCAGGTTTCTCATCCATGAAAAGGTTAATAGCAAGGCTTGGAAAGCTGTCAAGGCCTCCAGATCTGGTCCGGCTTTTACTCATCTCTTCTTCGCAGATGACCTAAACCTCTTTGGTCAGGCTTTGCTCTCCACAGCTAGTGCAATTGACGATGTGCTTACTCACTTTTGCCAACTCTCTGGGCAGAAGGTCAACAATGATAAGTCCTGGATTCTCTTCTTAAAAACCACCCCCCTGAAACCCAAGACAGCATTTGCAACACCTTGGGTTTTTTGGAAACGTCCAAATTTGATAAGTACTTGGACTTTCCCTTAAATTTTCTGACCGTGGCAGCAAGGATTTTGATTTTATTATTCAGTGGACCCAAGAAAAATTGGCGGATTGGCAAGCTAATTTGCTCTCTTTGGCTGGTAGATGCATCCTTTAAACCTCTTCCACTGCAATAGCAGATTATGTGACGCCGGGTGCCCTTCTACCCAGCAGAGTCTGCCAAGAACTTGATAGGGCAAATCATAACTTTCTTTGGGGCTCCACTCCTGAAAAAAGGAAAATACACATGGTAAATTGGGATAGGTCACTCTTCCTACTGATCTTGGAGGCCTTGGTATCCATGCTTCTGATGTGCATGAAATATAAACAATAAAGTACTTCCATATCTATATATTTAGCCTTACTTTTATACTATTTTATGGCTGATTATTGTTATCTTTGTGTTGTAGGTAACAAGGACTTTACATGCAAAGTGTGGCTAGGCCAATTGAATGAAGCCAACTTATATCTAGCCAAGCATGAGTTCAAGAGAAGACCAAAAATTAAAGAATAAGATGAGATCCAAGTGTGAAGTCACTAAAGTGTAGAAAGCAAGAGAACAAAAAATAAAAGAATAGGAGTGCTTTTGCGGATAAGACATGTACAATGGGCTTGATTTCATGTTTGACGTGGGCCTAATTAATTCTTCACCAAAACACGTACTTAGGAGTTCTTACAATAGGCCACGTTGGGATCTTAATAGTAAGGCTTTAGGTCAGCTGCATGTGATGGATTATAAAGGAGCAAAACAAAGCAATACAAATCCGACTTGTATTAGGATTGGTTGCCCTCATATAAACCTCTAGGTCAATTTGCAAGGGAGGCTAGTCCTAGGGCTGAGATGCAAAACAGAAAATTGGCGCAAGAGGCAGTGCCGCATGTGGCTTCTCTATAGCTTTTCTCCATGATAGCATTGTGACTTTTTCTTTCTCTCTTTTATTTCTCTAGTTTAATGTTTAGTATTTTATTCTTGTATTTTATTTCAATTACTATGAGTAGCTAAATTTATAATTAGGGTTGAGGATAATACCTTGTTAAGGATTATCAGTAATATTCTGTGATTTGATTTTTTCCACAATAGTTGTTCTTTAATGATTTGAATTGTTCTTGCTTCATATCAACTGACTAAGATGAGATTCTAGATATGAGTTCAATCATGTTTTTCTCATGATTTAGATTTATCTTAATTAGTTGAATGTTTGGTTTATTAATTCTTGATTATAAAATTGGATATCGCTTGTAATTTGTCTGTAAATGAATACAATTTAGGATTTGATTTTTAGAATTGGATATATCTTGTGATTTGTTTGGCTACAGATACAATTGATGATTTGTTTTGATGCTTAAGAAGCGAAGAAGAACATGCTTTTGATTTTTAAGATAAGGATTTTAATGAGAATATTTTCCATGATAGCAAGATTGATTTCTAGATTATCATGCAATGGTTGGGAAAAATCAATGATCATAAATATATGCTGATATGAATTAATAAGGTGGATTCCAAAACCTTAATTCGTTTCCCTTGATTGTTTACATCTTTTTATTGCTCTATATCTTTTGCTTAGTTTAACTATTTGCCTAATTTTATCATTTGCTTAGTTTATTTAATTTCAAAACAACCAATTTTTGTTAAACTATATTAGGATTAATTTGGTTAAGATTTGATTAATTTTCCTACATTCATACAAGTCTCTGTGAGTTCGACCTCGTTTTTGTCAAACTATACTTTGGTACGATTCGTACACTTACGAGTATTTTAAAATTTCACAACAACTTCCCGTCCCGTCCTAGGAACCTATCTCTCTTGGCCAAGCTGAACTGGGAAATTACAAATGAAGATAACTCTCCTTGGGTCACAGTTCTAAAAGTAAAATACCTCTCCAACCATGCAATTAATAACCCTAGTCCTCCAAAGGGGCTTGCTCTTGTACTTGGGCAGTATGTAAGGCCACAAAACCTCTCCTAGACAAAGGACTAAGAAAAGTCATCAACCACCGGTAATTCTACATCCATTGGAATGACAATTGGTGCCCTTTAGGTCCTGTCAGGTCCATCTTCGTGGGTCCCCTCAATGTTCACAAAGAGAATAAACTAGTTGTGATTTTATTGATTCTAATGGTTGCTAGAACTGAGAGAGCCTCTCCTTCCCCCCCCCCCCCCCCCCCACAACCCTTTCTTGATATATCCAAGCCATTTGCACCAACCTCACCTCCCCTCTCGATGACACAACTGCATGGTCTTTCTCAAGGGATGGCAATTTCAACTTAGCCTTAGCCTATCTTTTAGCTAAAGGGTTAAATGCCTTGAACCCACCTACTTTCACCTCTAACTGGATCTGGAAAATAAAAGCCCCTCAAAAAAATTAATATTTTCACGTGGCTTTATTCTCACATAGCATATCTGATGGGACTGACGAAAGGGATCACGGACGAATTCAATACTGCAGACGACACCGCTCCCTTTGACGAACCTAATACTGCCACGTCATTGACGAGGATACCAAAATCATTCAATGCCGCCAATAATACCTCGGGCGGTTACAACACCAGCTAGGTAGACCGTTGGGGGCGTATTAACAATCCATTACTCGACTGGGAGCGTTACTAAGCAAGGCATTAATGCCACAATGGCTGGAATCCAGAAGAAAGTATATAAAGCCTTCACACCTCCAACACAAGGTACATAGACAGACACAATTATAGTAGATATGAGTTATTCTATTATCATTATAAACCTTCTTCTACACTGACTTTGGCATCGGAGGCATTGTGGCAGGCACCACATCGGCCACCATTTGAGGTAGCTCTTGCTTCCATCAAGACGTAGAAGTGTGACCGGCACCATCTGGACGAACTCACATCGACTGAAGAACTTTTTCTTCATCAGTTTGGCACCGTCTGTGGGAAGGGCATTCTCGTACTACAGTTCGAAAACGCAGTTTCTTCTAACTTCAATATCCAGATGGAATCCAACCAAGACTCTGCAGCCTTGGCTCAGCAAGTTCAAGCTCTTGCGGCCACTGTCGAAGAACTCACCAGGCAAAATCAGGAGATGAGACAAAGCTTCAGCAGGAGGAGAACCGATCAAGAGCTATCCAAGAGGATGAGGGGGACAGCCACGGGAGAACTGACCGATGAAGGACCATTACTCGGAGGAACAGCATTATGATCTCCTCCAGGAAATGAGAAAGGAGATGGACGAATTGAGAAATGTCATCAAGGAGAAGACAGATCAGAGCCTAGATAGAATGGTCAGGGCAACAAATTCTCCCTTTACCATGGCAGTCTTAGAACGACAAATACCAGCAAAGTTTCGGTTGCCTCAACTTGAACCTTTTGATGGGCTTAAGGATCCCCAGGATCACCTTAATACCTTCAAGACGACACTAGGCCTTCAACAGCCCCCTGATGAAATAATGTGTCGTTCCTTCTCGACTACGTTGAAGGGAGCTGGAAAAGAGTGGTTCACAAGACTGCCCATCATCCATTGACAACTTCAAACAGTTAAGTAGCACATTTTTGCACCATTTCATCAGAGGGCAACGTCCTAAGAGACCAGCGGATCACCTACTCACTGTTAAGCAAGGGGAGAGGGAGACCTTGCGGTCATACATGAAACGCTTCACTCGAGAGACCTTAGAGGTGGGCGACGTAGACGACAAGGTACAGCTGACGACATTCAAAGCAGGGCTTAGGTCTTGAGAATTCGTCGTCTCGCTGGTAAAGAATCCACTCGAACGATGGCAAAGATGCTCCTGAAGGCCTAAAAGTACATGAATGCCGAGGACGCATTAGCAACCATTGTGGACGAGGAAAGGCTGAAAAAGGAGGAAAGGAAGGCAGATGAACGTAGGGGCAAAAGAAGGAGCGCCCAGGTCGTCGAGGAAGTGACATAGATAAATGAAAGGACGAAAAAGCTCCACGAACGGTAAAATTCACCCCTCTGATTATGCCTGTTGACAAAATTTAGACACAGATTCAGGATCAACATTACCTTCAGTGGCCGAGACCTCTACATTTGTCCCCTACGTGGCGTGACAAAAACAAATACTGCTGATTCCATAAGGATCATGGCCATTACACGAAGGATTGCCTAGACCTGAAAGGACAGATAGAAGAGTTGATACAGAAAGGAAAACTTCAGAAGTATGTGAAGAAGGGAGAGTCCAGCAGGTTCAGAGATGACAACAAGAACCAGCGCGAGTCCTCGTCCAAGAATGAGATCCTCCCATCCCAACCACCACAGGATGTGATCGGGGAAATACATACGATCGCAGGAGGGCCATTCACGGGGGGATCATGAAAGTCCCTCAAGAAAACATGCCAGTGACAAGTGAATAGCGTCCATATGGAACCCCCATTCAAGCAAAGACGAACAAACTAGGACATGTTTTTCAACGAAGAGGATGCTCGGGGGGTAAGGCAGCCACATAATGACCCCCTAGTTATAACACTCACAATCGAAGGATTTAACACCAAGAAGATCCTTATAGACAACGGCAGCTCTGCAGACATCATGTACTTACCAGCCTTCCAACAGTTGAAACTAGATCCTGGGAGATTGTGCCCCTTCGACTCCCCCCCTCGTCAGCTTCAGCGGGGACAAGGTGTACCTCAAGGGCATAGTGACACTAAAAGTCACAATAGGAACCTACCCACAGTAGCAGACCCATCAATTGGACTTCCTGGTGGTAGATTGCCCATCCTCATATAATGTAATCATTGGGAGACCCACGCTTAACAGGTGGAAGGCGGCCATGTCCACCTACTGCCTAAAGGTGAAATTCCCAACTGAGGACGTGTCGATGAAATGAAAGGGGATCAAGTCTTGGCTAGGGAATGCTACCAGGCTGTACTGGCTGCGAAGGAAAACCACACATGGACAATCGAGAGAGAAGGAAAAGAAGACAAAGTAGAAGCTTTGGAAGCAGTGGAACTCGTCGAGTGAGAGACTGCCAAGACGACGAGGATAGGAACAACCTTAAGTCCCGAGATGAGGACGAAACTCATTCAATTCCTCAAGAAAAATCTAGATGTCTTTGTATGGAGTCATGAGGATATGCCCGGCATATCACGCCAGGTCATTCAGCATAAGTTGAACTTAGATCCGGGAAAAAGCCCATCCAACAGAGACATGAGTCTTTGCCCCCGAACGAAGCCAGGCGATCACCGACGAAGTTAACAAGTTGTTGCAAGAAGACTTCATTCGGGAAGTTTATTATCCCGAGTAGCTGGCCAACATCGTGCTGGTAAAAAAAAAAACGAATGGAAAATGGAGAATGTGTGTGGATTTCACGGATCTAAACAAGGCTTGCCCAAAGGATAGTTTCCCCTGCCTAGGATAGACCAGCTGGTAGATTCCACGGCCGGATATAAGCTACTGACGTTCATCGATGCCTTTTCAAAATACAACCAGATAAAGATGGCTGAAGAAGATCAAGAAAAAACCGCCTTCATCACAAGCCAGGGGCTCTACTACTATAAGGTAATGCCCTTTGGACTGAAGAACGCAGGGGCAACATACTAAAGATTAGTAAACAAGATGTTCAGCAAGCAGATTGGCAGAAACATGGAGGTATATGTGGACAATATGCTCGTCAAGAGAAAAAAGAAATTGATGCACCTGGATGATTTGGAAGAGACATTTAACACCCTCAAAAAATATCAGATGAAGCTAAATCCCAGTAAGTGTGTTTTCAGGGTAGCCTCAGGAAAATTCTTGGGATTCATGGTGTCCCAGAGAGGGATAGAAGCAAATCCGGAGAAGGTACAAGCAATACTCAATATGACATTGCCAAAGGCCGTCAAAGAAGTCCAAAAGCTCACAGGGAAGATTGTTGCACTCAATAGGTTCATCTCCAAAGCAATGGACAAATGCTTACCCTTTTTCAAGAGGTTGAAGCAAGCTTCCGCCTGGACTGACGAATGCAAAGCAGCATTTCAAGAGCTCAAACGTTACCTGAGCAATCCGCCCCTCCTAAGTCCGTCAAAGGAAGGAGAAAACCTTTATCTATACCTAGCGGCATCAGCCACGGCCGTCAATGCAGCCCTGATTCGAGAGGAAGATAAGAAGCAGCTTCCAGTTTACTACATCAATCAAGCCCTCCAGGGAGCAGAAGCCAAGTATCCCAGGATTGAGAAGATTGCATTCATTTTAATAGTGGCTTCACGGAAGCTGCAACCATACTTCGAAGCACATCTCATCCTGGTAATGACAAACCAACCGATCAGGAAATCCATGAACAAACCTGAGGCAGCAGGGAAAATGGTCCAGTGGGCAATCGAACTCAGCCAGTTCGACATCGAGTACCTTCCCAGAACAGCCATCAAGGCGCAAGCTTTAGTGGATTTCATTGCCGAGTTCACCCTCCCAGAAGATGACGACCGCGATGATAAAGCAGAGCAGTGGAAAATCCAGACTGATGGCTCATCAACCCAAAAGATAAGAGGAGTAGGGGTCATCATAATCACCCCCGGTGGAGAAAAGCTCAAGTATGGAGTTCGACTTAAATTTTCAGCCACCAATAACGAAGCGGAGTACGAAGGAATATTGACGGGGCTGAGACTCAAGAAGGCACTCGGAGCAAAAAATCTGCTCGTTCAGAGTGACTCGAAGTTATTAATAGGAAAAATCAAAGAGGAGTACAAAGCAAAGGAGGAAAGAATGCAGAAATACCTCAAGATGGCGAAACATCTGGCCCGGGAGTTTGACAGATTAGAGTTTGTACATATCCCAAAAGGCCAGAATATGAAAGCAGACGAGATCGCAAAAATGGCCTCGTCAGAGGAAGAACCGACATACACGGAGCTAAGCATGGAGATGCAAAAACGCCCCAGCATCGAAGAAATCCCGACGTTCGCAATCAAGGGCATAACAGCTGGATGACACCGATCGTGTCCTTCCTCCAAGACGGACACCTCCCCTAGGATGCCAAGGAAGCTAAGAAAATCAAGCAAAGAGCAACCAGGTTCACGATTCTAAATGACCACCTATACAAAAGGGGTCATTCCCTGCCCTACTTGAAGTGTGTCGACGAACATCTTGGAAGAAATCCACGAAGGTATTTGTGAAGATCACGCTAGCCCTAGGTCCTTGGTAAGCAAAAACATTCAAACAGGTTATTTCTGGCCAACTGCCCAAGCTGACGCAGTAAAACTTGTCAAGAATTGTGACAAGTGTCAGAGATTCGGAAATGTCCAACGACTGCCAACAGAGAAATTGACGACAATATCATCCCTGTGGCGATTCACGCAATGGGGAATCGACATCGTCGGACCATTACCCCCGGGTAAAGGTCAAGTAAGATTCCTACTTGTTGCAATTGATTACTTTACAAAATGGGTTGAAGCAGAAGCGATGGCAACCATCACCGAGGCACGAATCTGAAGCTTCGTGTGGAAAAATATAATCTGCAAGTTCGGGATCCCACGAATGATCATATCAAATAATGGGCAACAGTTTGACAGCCAAGGCTTTAGGGACTTCTGCTCTAGCCTCGGCATCAGGAACCAGTTCTCATCCCTAGGGCATCCACAGGCGAACAGACAGATAGAAGTGACGAACCGAACATTGCTCCAGATAATTAAAGCCAAGCTGGATGACGCGAAGGGTGCTTGGCTAGAAGAATTGCCCAATGTATTATGGGCCTATAGAACCACGGCAAGAACCCCGACGGGCGAAACCCCATTCAGGCTTACATACGGCACTGAAGCAGTAATCCCGGTCAAAGTAGGAGTTGCCCGCATCAGACGAGAAGCATTCCATGAAGAAAATAATAACCAATTGCAAGTCAACTTGGACTGCCTAGACGAAGTAAGAGACAAAGCTTCTAACAGGATGACGAAATACCAGTAGAAAATGACCGAATACTATAACATGAGGGTGAGACTTAGACAACTTGATATAAGCGACCTCGTCCTGCGCAAGGTCACTACAGCAACTAGAGACTCTTCCCAAGGAAAACTCGGCCCCACATAGGAAGGACCATACCAAGTTACCCATTATTCCAAGCAAGGCAGTTATCACCTGGAAACCTTGGACGGGAAAAGGCTCCTCAACCATGGAACATTGAGCACTTGAAGAAGTACCACCAAAGGATGTAACAAATTAAGTATTTGCTCTTTGAAATTAATAAAAGCATTGTTTATCTAATATATTTATGCTAATAGGACAAGTCGCAAGTACGAGTTACAAAAATCAAAAATGGTTAAGTAATAAGATTCTGCCTTGACGGATGTACATTACTGACGATTATCTCAAAAAAGCCTAAGTAATAAGATTCCGCCTTGACGGATGTACATTACTGATGAGATAAAGAGATTATCTCAAAAAAGCCTAAGTAATAAAATTTCGCCTTGACGGATGTACATTACTGACGAGATAAAGAGATTATCTCAAAAAAGCCTAAGTAATAAGATTCCGCCTAGACGGATGTACATTACTGACGAGATAAAGAGATTATCTCAAAATTTCCTAAGTAACAAGATCATTGGAAGGGGAAAAACCCTCGGAAAGGCATGAACAAGTGCAACATACCACACACAACCGCATGAAGGCAAGAAAGCATGCAGTATAAAAAACCAGAATAGTAAGTAATTACTTTTCCATCCAAAAGTCCTGAAACATCGGACCCAAAAGTAGTGTTCTCAAGATAAAAATAAAATTGTTCTAAAATTTAAGCCCAAAATACAAAGGGCACCCAAAAAAAAAAAAGAGAGAAAGAAGGAATTATCATAAGTTTCATATGTCTACAGCAACATTGTCAGAAGGAGGGACATCTGCAGGCACACCGGTCTCGGGGGCCGACTACTGGGCAGCCTCGTCAGCAGCCATCTCTTTGTCTACCTCCTCCATATCCAGCGTCTCCAGGTTTACTCCAGAGGGGTGCTTGATAAGATATCTCCTCAACATCTCGAACCCCTTGAAGTACCAACTGAAGAACATGGAGTTGTACTCTTCAGTTTGCTGGAAGCCTTCTATGGCCCTAGCAGCGACACCCTTCACCCTTTCCCAGGCACCGGCAAGTTGTTCGTCCTTCTCCAAAACCAATTGCCGCTCGGTTCTGAGGTCGTCATTAAGTTTCTTGGCCTCTTCCTTGGCAAGATTGGCCTCACCCATAGAAGTTATCAGCTCCTTCTTTAGCTTTGAGTTATCCACCTCCAAGGCTGTTATTTGTGATAGCGCGGACTCGACCTTGGCCTCCGAGCAAGATACTCGGAGGAAAGATGAATGCCCTCCCCCAACACCTGAAGAACACGCAAGGAGATTGAACCTAACAAAAAAAAAAGGAAGAAGAGACGAACATAAAGAAATAAAATTGGTACAAAAGCATTACCTAGACGAGCTTGTGGAGAGATGACGACCCACCAGCCTTTGTGGACAAGCCTGAAAAGATCCTCAAGTCTTCTGCCGTCACAATCTCATGAGCCCTGTCCATTGCCAATTCTCATCATCCCAGATCGTGGATGAGTGAGAATCAGCTTTCTCCTTCCCCTTATCTGAGGTTTGCTGCCTTTTTGAGGCAGGAGTAGGGATCTCTTCAATGGAGGTGGCTGGAGAAGCAGACCTCGACGTATTAGTCCAGGAGACGAGGTGGGTAATTGAAGCGGCTGAAGTAACAGGAGGGCCCTTCCCTGTGACGCGTACACCTTCTTCCCGAGATGGGACAATGGTTCGTCCTTCTTGGCCCTCATCTTATCATACATACCTTTGTTGAACTTGGTTGTCATTTCTGCAAGAGGGAAATACTTGCAAATATATATATATGCAAGAAAACCCAATGCAAATGAAACATCCACTTACTCTTTTTCCCTCAATCTTGAGGTTACGCAAGACAAAAGCAGAAGGCTCTGGGCCAAGGCAATAGAATGCAAGAGTTCTTGGGTCCACCAGGTCATCCCAATCTTCAATTGTCTTCGTGTATTTGATCGCCTTTTCCACTCGCTCCTTATACCTGCTCTTGAGCTTAGGGCGCCTCTTAACTGCACAAAACAATGGATGGAGGAGTTAAAGACCGGAAAAAAAAGCAAACCGCGAAACTTAAATGAAGAGAAGAAATAATGATGCACCTAAGGTCGGGGTCCCCCACTGACGAGATAGCCTTGGGAGTTCACCCCAAACCCCTTCGGAAGGAGTTTCAAAATCGCCCAGACACAAAGAAAAACCGGGACTTCCAATACCTAAAAGACGAAGGCAAACTCCAGACGATCCTAGTCCTCCTTTCCCAAGGAACTAGCTCATAGTACCCATCTTCCTTGGACTCCTTCAAACGGTACAAATAGGTGAGCTCATCCACTTTAAGCTCTCCACCGTCCATAGCAGCCAGCCATATCCCCATACAGCTAACCACTATCCTCCAGGAGTTGGGCATGAGCTGCCCCGGAGCAATAACGTAGTGGTCTAACAGCTTCATAAAAAAAGGGTGGACCGGGAACCTCAGCCCACAGACGAAGGAAGACTCATAAAAACAGACCTCTCCAGGAAAGGAATGACATGCCTGATCCTCCTCATTGGGCAAACGAACCCTAACCCGCTCCGAGAATTGAAACCTATCCCTAAATCTGCCTAACGTCTCAAAATCCAACCCACATACCTCTCTAAGGGCGTGGAAAGCCCTAACTTCCCAAAAGGTAGAAACGGCTGTATCCCTCCACGGGTTGTCGATAGACGACAACCTAGTCTCGAGCTCACTAGTCCTTACCTTAGACATCTTTACCCACTCCCTCAACAAATTCTCGAACCAATTGACGGACTGACGAAGCAAGGGTAATAAATCGGCCACAACGACGCCCAGACCGTTACCCTCAAAAAAAATCCTCAAGATTTGGAAAAACACCTAGAAACCCTCCTAAATGCGCAAAAAGGAATGAAATTGAGGGGCAAATATTCCAAACCTCAGAACTACCAATCATTAAAAAACCAAAGAAGCTATAAAAAAAAAAAAAAAAAAAAAGGATCGAAAGGGGAAAAGAGGGACATACCTCGAATGGAGAAAGTAGGAAACCCCGCCTCACACCAGCTTACAGAAAAAATTGGAAAGATAGAGATGTGCACCGGTTTGCTGAAAAATCAGAGAGATAGGGAGGCTCAAAGCACAAACAGGGAATTGAAAAGATGAAAGGCAAAAGAGGAGAAAAGAGGGAGTTTTAAAACAAAGCCTAGAAAAACCAAAAATCAGCGGAAACCCAAGGGTCATACAATGGGAACAGTAACCGCAACCACCATTAAGCGCCATGGCCCACACCAGTATGGTGCCACCACTACACCTTTAATACGGCACGAAATCCCAAGAGTCGCCTGCAGTTTAATAAACCTTTTGCATTCTGTGGTCGACATGACATTTTACAACGACCGCAAAATTCGGGGGCATCTGATGGGACTGACGAAAGGGATCACGGACGAATTCAATACTGCAGACGACACGCTCCTTTGACGAACCTAATACTGCCACGTCATTAACGAGGATACCAAAATCATTCAATGCCGCCAATAATACCTCGAGCGGTTACAACACCAGCTAGGTAGACCGTTGGGGGCGTATTAACGATCCATTACTCGGCTGGGAACGTTACTAAGCAAGGCATTAATGCCACAATGGCTGGAATCCAGAAGAAAGTATATAAAGCCTTCACACCTCCAACCCATGGTACATAGACAGACACAATTACAGTAGATATTGAGTTATTATGTTATCATTATAAACCTTCTTCTGCACTGACTTTGGCATCGGAGGCGTTGTAGCAGGCACCACACCGGTAACCATTTGAGGGAGCTCTTGCTTCCGTCGAGACGTAGAAGTGTGACCAGCACTATCTGAACGAACTCACATCGACTGACGAACTTTTGCTTCATCAATCTCAATCAGAGAATTCTTGGGTTCAAGGGGTTTTACCTTGGATCAAACTTGTCCCCTCTGCCGTAGTCATGTTGAATCAATAAACCACCTCCTTAGAGAATGCCCTTTTGCTGTAAGCTTCTGGAATCAGCTCGGCTTTCCTTCAAAAGTCATTCAATTTTTTAGTCTTCCCCTTCTAGACTGGCTACACCTCAATGGTACCTCAAACATCATCTCAAGACGTCATCGTATGCCTTGGAAAGTCATTTTCTGTTTTGGACTTTGGTCTCTCTAGTTGAGCAGGAACTCTATTGTTCATCAACGGAAGCAGGCAGCCCCCCCTGTGCTTAAAGACTACACTATGAAAGCTGCAGGATTTTACTTCCTCACTCAAGGAGATAATCCCAACAGTCATAAAAGACACTTGCCTGTTTCCTGGGTCAAACCGAATCCTGGGTGGCACAAGCTTAACACGGATGCCTCTGTTTTGTCGACTTCAAGCGTTGCCAGCGGGGGAGGCCTTCTTAGAGATTCATATGGTTCATGGGTGAAAGGCTTCACTAGAAAAATTCGCACTACTAGCTGCCTTTTGGCTGAACTCTGGGCCTTAAATGATGGTCTTTCTATGGCTAGAAATATGTGCGTTGAAAAAATCATTGTATATGTGGATGCTCTTGAAGTTGTTAACTTGCTATCTAACACAAAAGCCACCAATCGGCTAACCCAACCCCTTGTGGATGATTGCAGGAACATTCTCCAAGCTTTCCAGGAGGTGCAGCTGCAACACTGCTATAGGGAGACCAACAGAGCTGCTGATTCCCTTGCTAAACTAGGCCATAGTCTGTCTAACTCTTTTGTTTACTATGTAACCCCTCCTTTTGGTAGTATGGACTATGGAGGTCTTATCTAATGATGCTAATGCTGTTTTGTATACCTGAACCACAAGAATTGTAACTGCTGTTTTTTATTAATATATCTTCCTCTCTGTTGACCAAAAAAAAAAAAAAGTTATTACATACCTATTTTTTTAAAATACAAGTATACTATAGCATATTTTTAGCAAAAAATTAAATAAGCTGATGTCAAAGGCACATATACTAATTTGCTACTCGTTTAGGCAAGGATCCCCCTGCAATGACATCTTTATGTTAATCCTACGCTCCCCTCGACAATTAAATCTTTAGATGAGCAATATTTTCCTCTACATATAAAACACGACGAGAATGAGCAATCCAGATCAATTTAATCCCGAGTGTCTCAAGCTCATTTGCAGAGCTACAAGTCAGCCCGTAGGAACTGGCATTTTGCCATCATTTACAGAGATTTTGTTTTCACAAGTGTCAGCCAAGCCAAGTTTTTAGTTTTGTATAAGCCCAGGGCATTACTGTGTTAAGGGCCTAAAGATTAGCTAACAGTATAGGCCCAAGTCTCGCATCTTTTCACATGCTGTTGGTTATGTACAAGAGCTGAGTTCCTGAGGAAGCCCCTTGGGCTTCAAATTTAGTGGAAAACAATTGAAAGTTAGCCCACTGTGAATGTATAGAAGCATACATACACTGATACACCATTTGAGCTAAGCCCATCATGAACTATTAAGTGTGGTTAATTTAGCTCTTTATTTTAATTTTATATATATATATACACGCGCATTTTTAAGAGAGGGTGGAGATATTCAAATTGAATGTACGTATTCGTTGAAAAACTTTTGAGAGCAATTGTGTTATAAGAAAAAACTTTTCATGTCCCATAGTAATGTGGTAATTATAATTGTCAATATCGTACGACATATAATACGTATGGTATTGTGTACAAAAAATTTTGTATCGTTAGCACGTATGGTAAGTGCATATAAATCATATGATACACTGGAGTGTATCATATGAATTGTCAAATTATATCGTATTGTATAGGGTGTATCATATGAATTGTCAAATTATATCGTATTGTATGTATTATATGATATATAGACATGTGCTTTAAAATTGGTTTTTCTTTTTTGTAAAATTTGTGTTTTTATTTAAATCCAGCAAGTTGTTAGACTTGTTTTAACACGAAAATATTAGGTTACTTAGTTTAGCCCAATAAAATAACATGTTTTAAGTTTTTCTTTCTTTCTTTCTTGTACAAAATTTGAACTATACACTTACACTTACACTTCCATATTTGCACATTTCTTTTACATACTATGAATAAGATATTAATTGACATTTTTTTTTTTTTGTCATTATTGTTATAAGTTTAAGAATTTAGAATTCCAAGAAGAAATATTTTAAATGTTGATGATGATAAAGAAAATTTAAATCAAAAAATAAATTTGCAAAATGTTTAACATGAAGATAATACTAACTTAAATGGAGTTGATCATGCACGATGATGAATATGATGAAAATAAATTATTATTTTGGGTTATTCTTTCTTTTTTTTTTTTTGATAAGTTGTTATTTATTATTACGATATAGAAAAATAAAAAATGGATTCACGATATGATTCACATTTTAACCAATATGGTGGTAATCATGTTGTTTAAAATTTTCACATTAATTAAAAAATGGTCTAGTTTAAGGTGACCTAAGGAAATTTGTTAATGAACCATTTTAGGAAAGTTTTAATATCATTTTCAAGGGATATATAAAAAGTTGTCAAAAAAATCAGTTGTTTTTTTCTTTTTACATAAATAATTTTTAAAAATATTTTCTAAACCAATGTCCTTAGAGTATTTGGTAACTTTTTCCATTAAAAAAAAATAGACATGAAGAATTTACTATTTTTTCTAAGAGACAATTAAAATATTGTGCTAACCCCATAACTCAAATCATTTCCCCCCTCCCCGCTTAGACCTCCAGGAGGAGGTGTCAATTCAACTATAAGGTTCTGTTAGGACATATGTGAATTATATTAAGAACATATGTCATTTAGAATTGGCTAATCTTTTGACAAAACGCATTTTACTTGTAATTGGGTAGATCTAGGATGTGTTTAATACTTCAAAGAATAAGAGTTCAAGTCTAGTATTGAAACCATGCAAATCTGTCTAGTAAACAAGTGAAGAAGAGTTGATTCAATAAAACTCAACAGCTTCTCGACATATACTATCTATCAAGGCTCGGCAGATAGCTCGACAGATACTATTTATCGAGAATTATGAAATTAGAATTTTCAGATCTGATTTTCGGCCTACACTGATATATATGTGTAGTGTTTCTTTTCTCACAAGCATAAACATATATAAAACTTATTTTAAAGGCCGTTAAATATGAAAATACAAGGAAAACATATGCAAAAGATGATCGATGCCTTATTCTCTCTAAAAGAAGCTACTATGTCTTTGCACCTTAGGGTTTTGTAATCAAGTGCTTCTTGATCTTCATTGTTGATGAAATGAAAAACTTTGCAGCCAACATCTTCTTCAAGTTGGTGAGTTAGTCACGTACTAGGAGCCGTGCATCATTGGTTAGTCACGTACTGGAATTCGTGCAAAAGGGTAACATTCATATATTGAAGAGTTCAGAGGATCTAAAGCAGTAGAAGGTTTCTGCTATAAATTCATCTACGGAGATTGTAGAGTCTAGGGACAAAGATTTTGTACTAGATCTGAAACTTTTCTTTACTATAGTGAACTACTTTTCGGGAAGGTTTCCTCCTAGATTTTTTACTATGAAACTAGTTTGTTTCATTGGTTTTCCTAGGTTATCATATTTTGTCTTATTTAATTTTCCGTTGTGCATGATATTGACATAATATTGATATTTGTTTGTTTTAACTAGTTTTATACATAATAATTCTAATTAACAACTTGAGTCTAAAACTTGTTAATTCTATCAACCGGGGTCTAAATTTTCAAACAAGTGGTATCAAAGCGGGTACACTCTGATTGGATTAACATCCTGAGTGTGATCCTTGACCCCCGTTGTCATGGATCGTGGACAATCTCTTTTTATTCCTCCTTTATTTGATGGCACTAATTATATGTACTGAAAAGTTCGTATGAAAGTTTTATTGCAAGCTCTAGGTGAACAGGTATGGCAAGCTATTAAAGTTAGTTGGATTAAGCCAAAGGAAGTGCCGGTGGATTGGGATGAAGCAACAATCAAAGTAGTAAATGTCAACAGTAAGGCCTTGAATGCTTTGTTTTTTACGGTAACCAATAAGGAATTCAAGAAAATATCATCCACGGAAGTTGCCAAGGAAACATAGACCATTCTTGAAACCACCTATGAAAATACCAAGGCAGTAAAGACCGTGAAATTTTAAAGACTCACTAGTAGTTTTGAAGAAATAAGGATGGAGGAGGATGAGACCTTTGATGAGTTCTATGCTAAACTCAAGGGTATTGTGAATTATACCTTCAACCTAAGAGAATCTATAATAGAATCTTAGAAAAATCCTTAGGCCCTTACCTGAAAAATTCCATGTCAAGATCACTACCATTGAAGAAGTGAAGGACATTTATCAAATTCCTCTGACTGAGCTTGTAGGGAACCTTCAAACCTATAAGATGGGATTAGATTTAATGGAAAAATGTGGAAATAGTAGAAACTTAGCTCTTAAGGGTATAGAGGAAGAGAGTGATGACTCTGAAGATGAAAATGAAGATGAGGATGAGGACTTAACCTTCATAACTGATGAGAATATCAAGCTTCTTCAATTTAGGAAAATAGATAAGGACAAACTTCCTAAGAAATCTAAATCCTTTAGGAATGGAAAGAATGAGAAACCCTTTATCCAGTGCCATGAGTGCAAAGGTTTTGGCAATATAAGAATAGAGTGCCCAAACTATCTTATGAAGGAAAAGACCAAGAATTCAAAAGATAAAGGGTTAGTTGCTACCTGGAGTGATACTGAGGATGATCTTTCGATGAGTATATGGATGAATGTGGTCACTTTGTAGTTTTTACTGCCACAACCGATAAGGTGATTGGGGAGAGTGCTAATGACAGTGAGGATTCTTCTGATGATGAAATTACCAAGAAGATGACCTTTCAAGAAGCCTATGATAAACTATACACTGAATTTATAAAATCTAAAAAAAACTTCACATCGTTGTAGAAAAGAGCTTAATGAGATAAAAACTGAAAATGCTGATCTATTAGTCAAATTGATAAGACTACAAGATTAGTTGAGACTCTTGTTATGGAGAACACCTCATTAGAAGAAAATATTAAGAATCTCGAGGCTAAGCTTAGTCAAGCTAGAACTCAAATAGAGAGGAGTTTAGTGCAAAGCTTGATGAGGTATTGAGTGCTCAAAAGCCTAATTCTGATAAGACTAGTTTAGGATATGCTATTTCCTTTGGCCCCTCCTCTTCCACAGCTTTCGGATCAAGGACTGACTTTGTGCCCCAATCTGAGAAAGGTGATAAAGGTATGAAATCCAAAACTGATTTGGCTAATTCTAAATCCTTTGCTAGATCTCATGGTTGTCACCATTGTGGTGTTTTTGGACACATTCATCCTAATTGCTTTAAGTTGTGTCCTCAAAAGTAAGTGTCCAAATGGTCACAAGTTTTCTCTCAAGGACCTATAACTTTGTTTGGAGAGTTAATAAAAGTCTTGAGTTTTTTAACTCAATTTCAAGAGAATCTTAATTCTTCTATGTCCTTTAGTAGACATACTAGGACACGTGCCTTGTCATTTTCATGGCTAAAAACTCATGCTGTGTGGGTGAGAAATGAACTTAAGACTTAATTGTCTTTTCTGTTGTCCTCTACTTTAATTATTTTTATCTAAAGTATGACTCTCTTTGCTTGATTTTTTATCTGCTTTTAAAATCATGCTTTCATGCATCTGCATATTTCTTTCATGCCTTCATGTTATTTATCTATTTTTGTTTGATTGTTTTGTTTTTATTTTGTTTTGTTTTCAAAATAAAATAAATAAATAATTCAGAAAAATACAAAAACAGTGTATTTTGTGTACATTAGTACTTATGTACCTTGGATGGTCATAGAAACAAAATTTTCTAAACTTTGTATCTATTGTAACTTAGATGAGCATTTCTATGTAAACAAGTGAACTCCGTGACTCATTTTTTGATGAGTAAAATTAAGTAATCTCTTGTACTTAACACTCATATCACTCTTTTTAACAGAAATGACTAAAAAAATTCTAAGAGAAAGGCATAAATAACCATCTCACCACTATTGCTCGCCAATCATGAAATGACATCTGTATGCTTCTGCATAGCAAAAGTGCAATGTCAAAAACTTAACATAATTAGGTATCTCTTTTTTCTCTCTTATATACCCATGCATGATATGCTTAAAAAAAAGAAAATATGCAAAGAAAAATAAAGCAAAAAGAATCAATATGCTTTATATATGATTGCAAGCGTGTCTTTTAGGAGATGTAGGAGTTATAGGATGCACTTCAAAGGTGATAGTCCCCATCAAGCATTTATGATTGTGTGTGAGTTAAATCAATTTTCTCATATCTCAAATTTTCATAACATGTAGACACTTATGCAATCTTGCAATATTTTTCACACACAACACGCAATATTATTTGCTACTTTTGATACATGTGTAGGTATAATGTGATTTAGCTATCACAAGGAATACATGTGTTAATGTATGTTCACTAAACTGTCTTGACTTATTTTTAAAATATAAAATTGGTTAGACTTGTTTAGTCTGTGCATGTGTTTTGGATCTATATGCTTTACATTCTTCTTTTTTAGAGTGTTTTGAGAGCTTAACATATTGATTGGATCTTTGGTTGAATAACTTGTTTGATTGCATTCTTTTGTATGTTTTTCTCCTCTTTGAAAAATCTATTTTTATCAAACTCGACAGCTTCTCGACACCTCTCAACAGCTAGCTATCTATCAAGACCCTCTTTCACCTTGTCACAACAGAAGCTAATGCAATCTCGATCCATCGAGATAGTTTTTGTCTCCTCGATAGCTGCTCAATAGCTGTTCGATCCATCAAGGTTGGCTTCTGCTCGACAACTTCTCGATTTGTCAAGATCCTCTTGCATGCATTGTTTTTTACATGTTTTGCATCTTTCTATTATCTTTTCATCCATAGCATCTTGTATCATTACATTCATGCATTTATATGAATTTCTTGTGTCCCCTTGATCATCTTTATATTTCTCAAGTAAAGCGTTTTAACTTCTTGTACCCTTTATTAATCATGACAAAAAGGGGGAGAAATTGTAGAGAAAATGTGGTTTCTTTTTAAAATTCTACATGTTAAGGGGAGAAATACACGCCTTTGTAAGGGGGAGAAATACACGCCTTTGTTAGAGGGAGTGATTTACTTTCTTGTTGTTTTAGGAGCTTTTTGTACACCAGTCTTGTGACCATGTTTACACACATTATGCTTATCTTTGATATATATATATATATATATATATATATATATATATATATATATATAATGTATGTTTTCTTCACTTACCTCTATATGTGTTATTCTTTTCTATCTTTATACACATGTTTCTTCTATGTATACAATCTTTTAATTTTTGTTTCACACTAAGATACCTTAATGAGTTTTGTTTAAAGTGTTTCAAAAATATAAGTTGTCAAAGTCTTCCATACCATGAACTCTCTTCTTGCAAAAATTTTCAAGAGTTTGTGTTAGGATTAGATTTTATTGCATTCAACAAGTGATTATGAGTTTAGTGATTTATGACTTCTCTCATACTTCATTTGTTGGATGTGGTTTTGTCACGGATTGCCAAAGAGGGAGATTGTTAGAACATATGTGAATCATATTGTTGATAAATTTAGACCCTAGTTGATAGAATTAGCAAGTTTTAAACCCAAGTTATTAATTAGATTTATTATGCATAAAACTTGTTAAAACAAACAAACATCAATATCATGTCAAATATAAGTGCAGTGGAAAAATAAATAAGATAGGATATGATAACCCAAGAAAACCAATGAAACCAACTAATTTCATAGTAAAAAATCTGAGTGAAAACTTTCCCAAAAATCAATTCACTATAGTAAAGAGAAGTTTCAAATCTAGTACAAAACTTTTTTTCCTTAGACTCTACAATCCTCGTAGATGAACTCACAGCAAAAACCTTCTATCGCTTTAGAACCTCTGAATTCTTCAATATATGAACGCCACCCTTTGATGCACAGATCCTAGTACGTGACTCACTCCTTTGCACAAATCTTAATACGTGACTTACTCACCAACTTGAGAAAGAAGAATGTTGGTTGCAAATTTCTTCACTTCATTAACAATGAAAATCAAGAAGTACTTGGTTACAAAACCCTAAGGCGCAAAGACGCAGTATCTTCTTTCAGAGAGAATAAGGCTTCGGTCACCTTTTACATATGTTCTCCTTGTATACTCTTATGTGATGGCTTTCAAAATAAGTCTTATATATGTCTAGGGTTGTGAAAAAAGAAACCTTACACAAATACATAAGCTTGGGCCAAAAATCAGATCTAGAAATCTGAATTCCCTTAACCTCGATAGATACCTCGATTGGTCGAGAAGCTGTCGAGCTTCATTAAATCTCGATAAATAGAGGTGTCGAGCAGGTGTCTAGGAGGTGTCCAATAGGTGTCCAGCTTTAGTAAACGCCTTTTCTTCACTTGTTTCTTGGTCCAATTTTCATGGTTTTATACTAGATTTAAACAACATGTTCTTTGAAGTATTAAACACATCCTAGATCTACCCAAATACAAGTAAAGTGCGTTTTGTCAAATTAGCTAATCCTTTGACAAAACGCACTTTACTTGTAATTAGATAAATCTAGGATGTGTTTAATACTTCAAAGAACAAGAGTTCAAATTTAGTATTGAAGCAATGCAAATCTGTCCAAGAAACAAGTGAAGAAGTGTTGATTCATTAAAACTCAACAGCTGCTCGACAGATACTATCTATCGAGAATTACAAAAATAGAATTTTCAGATCTGATTTTCGGCCTATGCTGACATTTATGTGTAGGGTTTCTTTTCTCACAACCCTAAACATATATAAGACTTATTTTAAAGGCTGTTACATATGAGAATACAAGGAAAACATATGCAAAATGTGACCAATGCCTTATTCTCTCTAAAAGAAGCTACTACGTCTTTGCGCCTTAGGGTTTTGTAACCAAGTGCTTCTTGATCTTCATTGTTGATGAAGTAAAGAACTTTGCAGCCAACATCTTCTTCAAGTTGGTGAGTTAGTCACGTACTGGAAGTTAGTCACGTACTGGAAGTTGTGCATCATTAGTTAGTCACGTACTGGGATCCATGCAAAAAAGTAGCGTTCATATATTGAAGAGTTTAGAGGTTCTGAAGCAATAGAAGGTTTCTGCTGTAAGTTCATCTACAGAGATTGTAGAGTCTAGGGGCAAAGGTTTTGTACTAGATCTGAAACTTCTCTTTACTATAGTGAATTACTTTTCAAGAAGGTCTCTCCCCAAGTTTTTTATTGTGAAACTAGTTTGTTTCATTGGTTTTTCTAAGTCATCATATCTTGTGTTATTTAATTTTTTGTTGTGCATGATATTGACATAATATTGATGTTTGTTTATTTTAACAAGTTTTATACATAATAAATCTAATTAACAACTTGGACCTAAAACTTGTTAATTCTATCAACTGAGGTTTAAATTTCCCAACAAGTGGTATTAGAGCGGGTACACTTTGATTGGATTAATTTCCTAAGTATGATCCTTGACCCCCGTTGTCATGGATCGTGGACAATCTCTTTTGATTCCTCCTTTATTTGATGGCACTAATTATGCGTACTTAAAAGTTCGTATGAAAGTTTTTTTGCAGGCTTTAGGTGAACAGGTATGGCAAGCTGTTAAAGTTGGCTGAATTAAGTTAAAGGAAGTGTCGGTGGATTGAGATGAAGCAACAATCAAAGTGGCAAATTTCAACAATAGGGCCTTGAATGCTATGTTTTTTGGGGTGACCAATGAGGAATTCAAGAAAATATCATCCACGGAAGTTGTCAAGGAAGCATGGACCATTCTTGAGACTACCTATGAAGGTACCAAGGCAATAAAGGCCGTGAAGCTTCAAAGACTCACTAGTAGTTTTGAAGAAATAAGTGAAACCCGACATTGCAAGTGCCAAATTCCACTTAAAATATACATAGAATTCAATTTTGAGTTTTACACAAAACTTAATTTTGTTTAAAAAACATGGGTATTTTGCTAAATAATTTCAAACAGGAACATTTTGTTGCCTATATAGTTTGTAAATTAAGGGCAAATGTAGGAATGACAACAGGTCAGGTTGGGTCGAGGGTCTTTATGCCTGAACCCAACCCACGGTCCCGCCCCCTAAATCTGAACCCAGCCCATTTAATAAATGGGTTTTTTTTTTGCCCCAAACTTGCCCTCTCGGGCCTCACCCAGCCCATGCCACTTTAGGGCCCAATCCGTGGTCAATAAATAAATAAAAAGTTTGCCTAAAGCCCTAACCTCCATAAACCTAGATTAGAAATCCAAAAAAAAAAATCCCAAGAGGCCAAGATCATGTTCATCAATGCAGATCAAAAACCCCAAAATCATGTTCATCAATCTAAATTAGAAACCCAAAAACAAAAACCCTAAGATCATGTTCTTTAATCGGACCAGAGTAGCCACCAAAACCCCAAACACAAACACAAAAAATTTAGAAATTTTATTTTCCCTTTCAAAATTACAGACACAAATCCCAACACAAACACAAACACAAAAATCACAAGAAAAAAAGAGGGAAGAACATATCATTGAAAAATAGGAATGGCAACGAGCTCAAGCCCTAACAGGAACCTAAACCCTAACCTAAACGCTAACGATTCCAAAGGTTCCAAACCCTAACGAACCCAAACAAGAATGGTGAGAGAGAGAGAGAGAGAGAGAGAAGAACATATCATTGAAGGTGCGGGGAGGAGGGAGAGTAGGAGCAATTGACGGGGGTGGCGGTGAGGCTGTGAGTGTGGCTGTGCGATCAATGAGAGTGACAGCTTGAGGAGTTGAGGGGGGCGGCAGTGAGGTTGTGGCCATGTGGCTATGGCCGTAAAAGTGACTGGAGATTAAGAGAGGGTGGGTGGCGGCTCAGGGATGAGAATGAGAGAATGAGATAGGAAAGGATTAGGGTATCTGACTGAATAAGTTTATATATATAGTAGGTTTTTTGGTAATTTACTTTAACGAGTTGGGTCCAAGTCCGGGTTTAGGGCAGGTATCACTAAAAACCTGAACCCACTTTGGGTTTATTTTAAAAACCCAAACCGACCCTACTGTCTAACGGGTTGGGTAAAATCCAACCCATTATGGTTGAGTTAGGTCAGATTGGGTAACAATTGCCACCCCTGGACAAATGCACATTTTCCACAACTATCTAATCATGTCACAAAATTCAAAACAACTAAATAAAAACACCCAATAAAGCCAGAATCCATCGTCAAATCAATTATCATATTTATGGATAGGTTTAGTCATGTGACAAATTCAAATTCTAGAAAAAGACGTGAGAAAAGCCTAATTTCAAATTCAATCATTAATGATTTTATTAACAAAGCTTTTGACAAAATCTAAATTGATCATGTTAGAGCCTAATTTCAAATTCATTCATTTATTAGCTCATTTTTGTAAGCCATCTTTTAATTTTATTTTGAGCATGTGACAAAAATTTGATCAGGGCCTAATATCGAACTAATTGTTCACCAAATTAATTCGTAAATTGGTGAAAACCAGTCATTAATTCAAAATCGAATTTTAAAACACATGATGAAAATTTTAAACCATGTAATCATCATAATAACCAAACCATAAATGGAAGCCAAATTCAAATTACTCCGGATAGTCAATTGTATTACTTCCCTTCCAATTTTGCAAAGTCAAGTGCACTACCTATCTCAACACAATTCATTATTGATGTTTTAGTGTTAATCTAATTGGCCAAATCAATCAATTTAATGGAGGAGAACATGATTCAAAAATCGTGTGACTAAGTTAAACCCTAAAAAAGAAGTAAAAGTTCAAGACTACTTGTCTCACCTGAACTGGAAAGTCTAACAAAAAATCAAGGAATTGAAGGCATTGCATATGGATAAGGCCTAGAACTTTCCATTTGAAGTGGCATATGCCACTTAGCTCAAGGCTACGCCAAATCTATTCAAAAGGAACTCTATGAACATTTTGTAACCAATCTCATTGGTATTAAACACTTTATAACATTATTATTGCTAGATACCTTTCATCTTAGTTTACTTATCAATAACATTAAACACCACGGTAGCATATAATTACTGTTTGATTCATTTAAAATAGTTTCATGCTTGACTTCTTCAATGTCGATGTTACTGTTTCTTTCTCTGTTTTTTGATATGGTCTTTGGTAAGTTAAAATTGTAAAAATTGTTCCACTTGCCATAGCATCGGATCCTTTTTAAGATCCGCGTCCATGTTGACCCAAAAATGACTTCTTCTTTTTTTAATTTTTGCTAAACAATTTTCATGTTAAAATAATGAGCAGGAACTTACACCCAAAATCCCAAACCGTGTTCCCGCGTGGAGTCCAAGTTGTCCTTTTCTCGAAGGACGTCTGACATTGATACATGAGAAAGTGGGTAGATAGAGTTTTTTTTTTTTTTTTTTTTTGTGTTAAAAGAAGTTTAGGCAGAGAAAAAGCTACCACACCACACCAGGGTTTAGGGCAGGTCTCAGGCTATATTAGACTTATAGATCACTCACTAAAAATGGGATTGTTGGCTGTGGAAATTAAACCTATGCTTTGTTAGGGGAAATGTCTGTACTTTACTAACTTAACTAATCCCCTATTAATAGATAGGCTGAGATTTTTATTTTTTAATAAAAATCGC
Source organism: Castanea mollissima (assembly GCA_014183005.1). Classification (NCBI taxonomy): domain Eukaryota; kingdom Viridiplantae; phylum Streptophyta; class Magnoliopsida; order Fagales; family Fagaceae; genus Castanea; species Castanea mollissima. The sequence continues at coordinate 263,184 of JACAVU010000060.1, forward strand.
TTTAAAATTGAGTATCATTATAAAAAAGAGTGATTTTAAAATTAATAGTACTAACACTACACACTTTTAAACACAGTTTACTATATGTGACCGATGGTAACTAAATGTCTCTTACTATTACATAAATTCACAATTTTTTGAGTTATTATTACATAAATTCATAATTTTCTGAGTTATGATAAAATGTGAATACTAATTATTGTTAAAAATAGGTAGCTAGCAATTTGTAGAATTTCTTTACAAAAGAGGAACTTTTAGGTTTTTTTTTTTTAATGTTTGAAAGTGGAAATTTCTGATGCTATTTAATAGTATTTTAAATGTTTGAAACCGTATGAGCTTATCTTAGGAGATCTAAACCCAATACTCAATATCCAAAGTCCCCCTATCCAAGTAACTTCTTATAGAAAATGCTAATAAAAAAGAGAGCAATACTACAATCACTACTCACTAGCAACTACCTATACATCACCACTGAACTTCGCTGAAAGTCAATAGACTGAAAAGACAATACAAGTCTATTACTATACTTCTGACCAACCCCAACGCAAACCCACATGTAACTATATCACAACCCCCAAAAGCCCCAGCTAGCAACACAAAAAACAAAAAATAGTACAACAGCTTTATAAAAGAAAAAAAGACCAGGACCTCAATAATTCCCAAAACACATACTTCTCTTTACATCCTCATCATCTTCTTCTTCTTCATCGTCACTTTCTTTAAAGCTGAACTAAGCTTAGCTCCTCATCACTTTGTCACAATACCCCCCATCCCCCCCCCCCCCCCCCGCCCCCCCAAAAAAAAAAAAAGAACCAAACATGCCTGATCAGCCTGGTGGATGTTGCCGATGTTGTTGCAGTTTCATATTCACTCTAGGCCTCACAGCTCTATTCATGTGGCTAAGTCTACGTACAGACAACCCCACCTGTTACATCCAAAATTTTTACCTCCCAAGCCTAAACAAACCTTAAATAACACAGCAAACAACAGCCTAGTCTTTGAGCTCAAACTAGAGAATGGCAACAAGGACAAAGGGATTTACTATGACGCCATTAACCTCACTTTCTATGACTTTCCCAATAAGTCACATCTCATGGGGAACTATACCATTCCTGGGTTCTACCAAGGGCACAAGAAAAAAGCCACAAGACTACAGCTTGTGGAGCTCAACAAGACACTGCTTTCTCAGGCTACTTATCCAAATGGGACTGCAAATTTTCGTGTGGATTTGGCCACGGCTGTGAGGTTCAAGATCATGGCTTGGAAGACTAAGAGGCACAAATTGGATGTAGGGTCTGATGTGGAAGTCGATAATAAAGGCAGCAAAACCTACCAGAAGAACATGAAGCTCCGGTCAGGCGCATCAGAGCATAAACGCTATTGTGCGCAAATGGGGTCTTTGGTTAGTTTGGTGCTCTTGGTTTTTCTTGACTTTTGATGATGACTTTTTTCCATAATTTCAAGTTATTTGAATTTTTGGATGTTGGTTTTGTTGTTTTTAGTTGTGTTGTTTTAGGGTTTAGGAGAAATGTTGTGAATTTCTCGGAACATTTTTTACACATGGAATTGTTGAATTCTTTTGGAAATGAAATTTTTTACCATTCTTGGTGATCTTTTGGATTAGTCTGAACTTCTGGTACATTGCTATACTATTTTTGTTTTACTTTTAATGAATTCAAAATGTAAAATAGGAAATTTGTCCTCGAAAATTTCTTTGACTGGCGGATAAAGCTCTTTGATTTTATTTATTTCTATTTTTATGGCAAGCATGTTTAGTTATATGAACTTCCAAAAGAGGTGGAGATTATTAATTATACCACTAATCAATATAATAATAATATAATCATAATATATGGTGGGGAAAATTCGGAGCACCCACCTAGTCATTTCGATAGTTTTAATTGTAAAGAATAAGACATTATCTTTGTTGCAATTGAGATCGGGAGAGGGAATCCAATGCTGACATGGTCCATAAGATTATCTTGTTCTGTACTTTTTCTTTTTTCCTTTTGCTGAATATATTCTTGGCCCGTTCATTAGAACATGAGCAATGTTACATTACATTCCTTAGAAAATAAAATTTACAGTATATTTTTCTCTTAAAACATATGTAATTATGTACAGCATTTCCCCTAGACCTTGACCTGAATGCTTTCGAAGAAAATACAATTTTTTTATTGAAAAAGAAAATATATTTGTTAACATTAGTATCCATTTAAAAATTGTTCATTTCGGTAATTTATTTATATAATATAAGATAAAAAGGTAAAAATTAAATTATTTAAAAAAAACTGAAAATTTAAGGGGTGTTTTGTAGGGTAGTTTGAGATTAAATTTTTGTAATTTTTTGAAATTTGTGTAAGTAAAAAAGTACATAAAGTTATTTAAAATGTAAAAATGTGAATTTAAAATTGTGTAACAAATAGAGCTTTAGCAACTAATTAAAAGCTAGATTTTTGTTTAAATTATCTAAGTTTTTAAAATTAAGTTAAATAAATTCTAATTTTTATCATATGTTATATAAATAAACTATTGTAAATAAACAATTCTCAAATAAAAATGGTAACTTCGAAAGATCCCATTTTCAAAAAAAAAATAATAAAAAAAAAAAAAAAAAAGTTGGAAAGACCCTTTAGGGAAAAAATTTTGTTTTTACTTTAAAAACAAAAACAGAGGATATTTTTTTAATCTTATTTTGAAACTTGACCTTGACCATACTAGTTTCATTGATTAGTCCGTGAGGCTTTGATTGGTGAGTGTAGGGAGAAAAATCGATCCCACATAAGAGCGCGTCTTGAATTTTAAGGAAGCTATCAATTGAGCCTAGCGCGTTTCCACTTTCCACAGTATAAAAGTGACAGCTTTTTTTTTTTGCTGAAATATAAAAGTGACAGCCTTATAATAATGTACTTGCTGAGATTGTATAAATTCGAATAATCTAAAACCAAAAAAAATAAATCCTATCAGAGGTAGGTGTGAAATATGAATGGAATTCAACTAAACTTCTTTATAAATAGTCGAATCAAATTTTCATATTGTAACCAGCATAGGATTCATAGTTGTAGATGACACTCTTTAGACAGGACTGTTATGCTGGCCATCATGAATCTGAATGTGGATTAAGCTATTATCAAAAAAATTAAAAAGTTAAAAAAAAAGAAAAAAGTTTTAGATTATATTTTTGGATTAATTTACAGTAATTAGTGATTTTTTTATCATGCAACAAGTGGGGAGGGGCATCAAATTCACCATAATTTATATCTATATAATATCTAAAAGTTTAAACATAGTATCTATTGTTGTTACGTTTCTGTTGAGCCAAGTCACTATAGCATTTTGGTCCATTTTAATCTACTTCTGCCCATTTGGTCTACTTCATTCCAGTAGGTTTATTTGATCCATTCCGCTTTGTTCGGTTCATTTTGATCTACTTCGTTCCATTCAGTTCATTCGGCCTATTTTGGTCCACTTTGTTTGGTCAATCCACTTTTGTCCATTTAGTTCCCTGCTTTGGGTGGAGAGGTTTGTGTATAAAGGATTGTTTCATTGATAATTATGTCACACTATCATCGTAATATTGGTAGGTTCTTGATAAAATTACATATTTTTTATGTTATGAAATCTTGTTTTTTTTTTTTTTTCCCTATTATAAGTGATGAATTTATTTATCTGTACTTCTTCTTTAGGCTATTCAAGATGTATATAAGATGAACCGTTTGTACTGAGTACTAGAAGCAAATTCCAACCAAACATTACATTATTTACAAAATATTTCACATTATATAATAATTGAATGTAAAAGGCATTATGTTTTCTTGAAAAAAAAAAATTGAAAATATTTTAAATATTTTCAAATGATTTATATAAATAGCTTAATTTAGAAAATATAATATATTGTATAGACTATACTTTGTAAGAAAATAATCATATCATTTTAAGAAAAGTTTGAGACTAATACTTATAAGTCTCATTTACTATTTTTATTTTTCGCGTAACAGAAAAATAAATTGTCAAATTTTTTTGTGCATCACGTGAGTCTGCAGCTAATGTCACTAAATTATAAGACTCTTGACTCAATTTATTGATAATACACTTCATAAGTCATGCTTCTCGGACTGTTGGGTCAAATTAAGTGATTTGGTATTTGATTTACCAAGGCTTAGAGGTACAATGCAAAATTCTTGGCTTTTAGTACTTGAGTTGTTCTTGCCCAAAAAGAAAAGCTACTAAAAGTTTATTAAAAAAAAGGAAGAAGAAGACTTGGTTGTTTTCTCACTATTCCTATATGAAAGGATATACCTATAATAATAATTATAGTATCTGCAACAATAGTTCTTATTATAAAACCTGAACATAATCATATAGTGTGAAATAAAGTATAACTAGGATCCTCCGCCTCTATTAACAAAATTTAGATGACCAATTTTAGTCTCCTGAGACAGACTTATACATTATATGCAACACCTTAATGTGTAATCACATATCACAGTGGCTCTAGTTTACTGCTTAGAGGAGCTGCCACCTTGTTGTTTTATCAGAGAATAATATTCTCCACCTCGACCCAGAGAAACTAAATCATTATGTGACCCTTGTTCCACAACCTTTCCATTCTTGACCACAGAAATGGAGTCGGCTTTCTGAATTTGTTGATAGCTGGTGAGCCACAACTACACATGTCCTGCCAACCATCATCTCTCAAGTGCTTCTTGAGCTAGGTTCCCTGACACACTATCAAGTGCACTGGTAGCCTCATCCAATAGGAGGATTGAAGGGTTTTTTAGTATGGCACGAGCTAGTGCTATTCTTTGCTTCTGACCTCCTAATAGCTGAGCTCCTCTTTCTCCACAATATGTGTTATACCCATCTTTCATTCCACTGCAATAAAATGTGAATATGTTATCAATAAGGAAGCTGCTAGTTTCATTTGCTATGATGCCTGACATTTTCTATTACATTATTCATTTTTCTTTTGGTAACCAATACTGAGGCTAAAAGATTAGGTGGTGATTTTTTTTTTGGTTTACCTACTTAAATTTCATGAATTGTTCAAGTTTCTTTCTCAAAGGACAGGTTAAGGGGCTCAGAAACGTTTGACACAGTTAATAACATGTGTTCGGTGTAGCTAAAATCAAATCATGGCTTTCTCGTCAAGAAAATTCAATGATATAGTAAGGATTACAAAGGGAAATTTTTCTAAATTATCTTATGTAATTCTGTACCTTATAAATTCATGAGCATTGGCATGGACAGCAGCTCTTCTTATCTCAGATTCTGTAGCATCCTCTTTCCCATAGGAAAAGTTTTCACGTATCGTTCCAGCAAAAAGAGTTGGCTCCTGGCTTACTAATGCAATATGTGACCTCAGAATTCTCAAATTATAGTTCTTAATTTCTTGTTCATCTATATAGATTGATCCCTTATCAGGATCATAAAATCTCTCAATAAGGCCAATGATGGCTGACTTGCCAGAACCACTCGCCCCACTAGTGCCACTGTTTGCCCTGCATCAACCTTAAGCGATAGGCCCTTAAAGATCATTTGATCAGGTCTTGATGGATATGCAAAGAAGACATTTTTGAGCTCCACACGACCCTTTATTCTTCTTTTAATGTCTAGTCCCCATTTGTTATCTGGATCAATCTCACTTTTCCGGTCTAGGATGGCTAGAACTGATTGAATAGCACTGCTTCCTTTAGATAAATCATTAGTCATGCTCCCAGCTTCAGCAATAATGTATGCAGTAAATAGCAATATTAAAAATGCTTGAAAAAGATGCTTTGGTTCTATTAAATTTTGTTGTAGGAGCCTCCCACCATACCAGAATGCCAAAGCTGACGAAGCTGTGTTAAAAAACTGGGCGCTAAACAACCCAAAACCTGATATCCAGGATTGTTTAATACTCTCCTTCCTAGGACCTTATAAGGTTTCACCAAAAAGACACAATATTCTCTTCTGAGAAGAGAAGGAAGTTATAGTTCCGTGATTAATGACAGCTTCACTTGCTAGTTGGCTTCCTTCCTTCTGTCCTTTTCGAGCTTTTTCAGCCATACTCTTCATCAAAACAGTTCTTGCGTAAAAGCTCCCAATGACTATTGGCTGCACTGCAATCATCACAAGGGATAGCCTCCATGTGAGCACAAGTCCTAGTGTGTAAGCAAACGATGCCCCAAAAATTGCTTGAACAAGCAATGACATCCGGTCCCCAACAAGGGATCGAACCATGTTAGCCTCAGTGGCTAACCTTGCACAAACTGCTGCACTTGTGTTATCATCTTGATCAAACCACCCAATTTCAAAGGTCATCAGTTTTTGCAGTAAATTCTCCCTTACCCTTTTTGTCAACCTTTCTCCCATAATTGAATAATTGTAGTGTTGGAGGACATTGGTGATAAAGTTGAAAATATCAATACCTAAGAAAATGAGGGACAAGACTCTGGACTTGGACTTGACTTCAGGCTCATCCTTGAGGAAATAGACCAATATAAGTGATCCCACGCAGTAGGCATTTATGGGTTGTACTGCTCCAGAACCTAAGGCTCCCAAGCATCCAAGCATAGCTCTTCCCCACTCTGGCATATTCATTTTTAGTAAACGCCACTGGGAAGCACGAGAATAGGTAGATTTCTTTAAATATTTATCATCATCATCATCATCAGGATCATATGGCATTGAGATGGAGTAGGGTGTGCCCATGGAACATGCCTGACTGAAGGGGTTTAACATTGGAGTACTGTGAATGCTTGATCTCACACTCACTGGACTTGGTGGGATGCTCATTTTGTGATGGCTTCTTCCCTCTATTGAAGAACTAGGAGTGGTAGAGGCTTCATTTTGCATTGCCACTTGCTGCAATTGCACCATCTTCGAATATTCCCCACCTTCTCCATCATTCATTGACATCAACTCATTGTGTGAGCCTGACTCAACTACTCTGCCAGCTTGAAGAACCACGATTAGGTTTGCTGTCCTTATTGTGGACAAGCAATGAGCAATGATGATTGTTGCCCTCCCTTTTGATGCCTGATTATTTGCCTCTTGTACTATCCTTTCAGATTGTGCATCCAACGCACTAGTGGCTTCATCGAGCAGCAGGATCTTGGGATCTTTTGGCAGTGCTCTGGCTATGGCAATTCGTTGCTTTTGACCTCCAGACATTTGGAATCCAAATTGGACAACCTGTGGAAACCGTAGTAGTTGATGTTATACAGTATTCACATAAATAAGCTTGCCACAGAATTATTTCAAAAAATTTCGAAGTTCATAATTCATGTCTAAATCAAACACTTCAAAGTCAAATCAAGACAGCAATTCCTCTGGAAGAAAGTACAAACTGCAGTTGGGTAAATGTCATAAGAAAATTGTTTTGGGGATTGAGCAGCTTACTCAATTTATCACACATGCTTTTGGACATAGTTACAATACAATCTTTGCTGCAATTGCATAGAATATTTTTGAAGGCTTTTAAAAATACTTAAGATCTCCTTGTTAGTCTTTATTTGTTGGGGTACCTTAAAAACTTAACACAAACATAGCAGACAAGAAACAATTTCTGAGTCTAAAAAGTAGGCTTACTTGAGTTTCATATCCATCTGGTAACTTCGTGATGAAGTCATGTGCATTTGCTGCTTTGGCCGCATTTATGACACTGTCGATTGTAGCTCCTTCCTTTCCAAATAGTATATTCTCTTTTATGGTTGTTGCAAATAGAACAGGTTCCTGATTTACCAGACCCAATTGGGATCTCAACCATTTCAGCTGAAGTCTTCTTATCTTATATTCATCCAAGAGTATTTCTCCTTCAATGGGATCGTAAAATCTTTCAAGTAGTGCAATGACTGTGGACTTACCGGAACCACTGCCCCCAACTAGACCTACTGTCTGACCAGCTCCAACCTTTAAGATTGAAGTCTTCTAAGATTGGCGTATCAGGTCTTGATGGATAACAAAAATATATATCTTTGAATTCAATTTCTCCCCTCACAAACGATAAAGCTTTTCCCTTTTTATCTTCAGAGTCTATAGTAGGAACTTGATCAATCATTTTGAAAATCCGAGAGGCAGCAGTTGTTGCCTCAGTGATGCCTGATAGATATGGAAGTGCACTCAAAACACTCCTGAAATCACAAAACAAAATTTATTAATTCTAAATTGAAATAAAGCAGCTGAAGCCTAAGCAACAAGTGAGAAATATAAAATTAGTTGTGAGGAAAAGACTCACAATCCTCCCATGAGTACATTAAACCCAGCTATGAATACATGACCACCCTTTTCATGTTTTTGAGTAACCAAATAAGTACCAACCCAAGCCTGAAAACCCCAACCTATGTATATCATTCCCATGCTCCCCAACAGTATTCCCTTTACAAGTCCTTGTTTGATTCCAAATTCCAGGTTGTCTGAAGTGCACGGCTGAATCTATCTAGTGTCTCCTTCTCCCCCACATACGAATATACAGTTCTTATCGAAGAAATTGCTTGCTCTGCAATCCCTCCTGCAACCCCATAGGACTGAATCATCTTCATTATTAGGCCTATCATGATCTTCCCAAAGACAAGCCCCAGAACAATGAACGTGATTGAGAGTGGTATAGCTGCCAAAGTGAGTCTCCATGGCAATATGAAGGCAGATATGTGGCAGAAGACAAAAGTTGACATGTAAGCAAGGCAATCAGGTATCTGCATTTAAAAAAGAATCCAATTCAACAAGCAGCATAATGATAAAAATTCTAACTTTTGTGTACTCAGCCTATGCTTTCAAGAAGTGAAGCTTCTTGTCATTGATGATACTAGATCATCTAATGACCACCAGATTTACGTGGTAGATATTAAGAGCCAAACTTTTCAACCATTGTCTCCTCACTCTTTCTTGATATAACAAACTTATTGCAGGCCAAAACCAGCTTACTCAGAAAATGATATAACATAAATGAAACATGACTAAGTACTAATATAGATGTTGTATTCATTTCAAGAAGCCTAGTTATAACCAGTTGTAAAGGGTTATCCACTTTATATGAATGGATAAATTATCTAGGATACATAATTCTGAAAATGATTTTTAATGGGACTTCTTGTGCTGTGCAATTTTAAAATATGATTTTGAGAATTTTCATCTGTGTCTTCCTAGATAGTAAGCCCAATGAGGGTGTCACTGAAATCATACCTTCTCACATAAAGCGACTTGGATTGAATTGGCATCAGAGGAAATGAGTGTCACAACTTAGTTGGTTGTTGAAGTACCAGCAGTTTGAGTGTCAAAGAAGCCAACATCTTTTCTAAGGACAGATTTCAGGTATTCCATTCTCATCCGAGAGGTCTGTCTCTCAGCAGTTCTTGTCCAACATTGTCCTCTGCAAAAGCAAATATTAACCACAACAAAACAAGCAACATAGTTAAAGGACTAATATTTATGTGACAATCTTCATTTCTTTCAAGCAAAAGATGATTCCTGAAAGGAATCAAGTTATCAAAAATTGCAACTTACCTATGAAGGCAGAAAATCCAACCCCAATTGCAGCATAAAGCAACTTGAGCGCATGCTGAAATAATTGAAACGATTGTAGCAAGTTCACAAATTGCCTGAAGTGTTAAAAATAATGATACAATAAAAAGGGTTCTCATGGTCATTGGAAAATCACATTAAGGATGCAATGTTTTTCTAACTTAGGTAGCAACATGTACGACGAAGAGGGAAGTGAATTCTCTCCATTCACTTTGAAATTGAGAGATTACCATGAACACCATTTGCTTTTAAAATAAAGAAGGTCCATTTCATTCTGAAATTTAATTTTTCTTAAATATAAAGGTATACAAAATGCCATTTTTAAAATTTTGGGTCCGTGATACAGCTGAAACTGAAACAAAACTGAAAAACACTGTAACAAAATAATTTTTTTAATGGGTAAAAATACTGCTCACGCCTAAAATCACTGTTCATTGGCCTAAAATACTGTTCATGGCCAATGAACAGTGCACGGTGCGCGTCCAAGAGGAAAAAAAAAAAAAAAGAAAAAGAAAAAAAGAAGGGGCTGAAAGGCAAACGCTGGGCGTTTCAGCCCAATCCAAACCCACTCTTCATTTTCACAAATTAGGAATGACAGCTTAGTTTAAATGATACCTCACCATTTATACCTTTAATACAAATAAACTAAAAAATAAAACTAAGCTAAGCTAAACTCAAATTTTTACACAAAATTTATGTCCACAATATTTTTACAACATTTTTACAACAAATCATAGGTGGTTAGTTGTTATTGGTTCAAAATTGAACCTAAGACTAAGATTATTATTATTATTTTTCCAAACAATTACAACCAGTAACAACCTACCACTTAAGATTTGTTGTAAAAATGTTGTGTTATGAACGTATCATTTCTCAAACTAAATATTCACTGAGAAATGATCACTTTCCATATTAAAATCAAATAGAGATGTTCCTAATACTTTTTGTCTGAGGAAGAATAAAAGAAAAGTTATGATGGGATTATTTCTACAAAAAATGTTTTTGGAAAATCACTTGTTTTTTTAGAACATTTTTTAGTTTTTCTGTGTCTGGTTGCAACCCTCAAATAAGCACGAAAATATTTTCCATAGTTTGGCTTGCATAAAAAAATCAATTATATTTCTTGTAATTCCAAAAAAATATATGAATAAAATTTTTTAATCACGATAACAAACCTCAAATAAAAAAAAATGTTTTCTGTTTTTAGGACATTTGAGTCACAAATGAGGAAAAACTCAAATTCGGAATCTATGCAAGAAATTATGTAAGAAAGCGATTGGTTTGTGCAGAAATGTCATTTGACAAAAAGTCAACAGTGATCAATAATTGGTCAATTATCAGCCAATGGAGGGAAGAAGGAAGGAAAAAGAGACATAAGTTACTATTGGGAGAGTTTTTGTAGTATGAAGTTTATTTTTGATAGTTTTCCAACCCATTATCTAACGTTTGGGAAAACATCCCTCCTCTATTGGATTTACCTTCTATTAACCACAAACACGTTTTCCATTAACAACCACCACCACCATAACAACAACAAAAAACATTTTAAATTAATTTATGTTTTTCACGGTATCAATATCAGAAAATGTAAAATAAAACTTTCAAAAATAAAAAATCATATATAAACACACAATAATATACTATTTTTTAAAAAAGTTTTTTTGAGAACCCATCATATAAAATGCACGAAACAAGTGCTGAAGTTAGGGGGCAGTGCCCCCTTACCTTTTTAAATTTTCCATTAAGAGCAACCTAAGTAGGTAAAAAACACCCTTGTTTCTAACCCACGTGTAGAGATGCCTACATAGTTCTATAAGAGATGTCACCCTCTCTCGTTTAACCATTTTTTACTTCTACCAAAAAATAATTATAATTTGACTAAAATTTTAGTAATTGGACAAAGCTCTCACATATATCTTGAGTTGGGCTGTCAGCTCGATTCATCGAATTTGTCTAGAACTGACATCTTGAACTCTAAATATTTTGTCAAATCATCTTGCCTTTTAAACCCCCTTGTTCCATCTTCTCAATTCTCCCCAAAAAAAAATTCTTCTCAATTTCTGAAAGTTTGCTCCGTGTGTCTCCTTGCCCTGGTCTCAGTGATCATCAAACATAGCCCAAGAACAGGAAGCTTGGCATTGAGCTTCTTTGCTCATGAATTATTGGAAGGTCTTGAGGCCTCTCTACTCAGAAAGTGGGTCACTCATTCCTTCCTTGTTGGGCCACGATGTTAGAGATATAGTAGAAGAATGGGTCGGAGTACTAAAAAGGAAAGTCAATGGTTTGTGATGTATTGGGCTTTTGGTGATATATATGAAGGATTGTGTTTAGGCCAATTAGTTCTCAGATTTCTTATTCAACCATCAGCGATTATACCTATTAAGCTAATTGAAACTCACAATTAACTTAGAGTTAGTCCTCTTTATATGTTGTATGGGTTCATCGTAACAAAACAATTGCATATGGTAAAACCTTTTAAGAAATATTTTTTGTAGATGTAAACTGTCATATCAAACCATGTTTATGTTTGCTTCCACTCTTCATTTCTGTCTTACTTTCTCAGCACTATAAACAATTCCAATGTTTGGAGTTTCTTTAAATAAGGATTTCTTTTAAAAAACTGATAAATAAATATACTACTACTAGAACAACTACAACAACCTAAAAAGCACAAATACAAGAGTAACCATTATGGATGAGCAATCCCATAAACAATTCGAATATTTTGGGTGTGCATAAATAAACTCTTGCTTTAAATAAATACTAATACTAGAACACAACAACAACCACCACATAGAAAGCACAAATACAAGTGGCAACATTAATGGATAAGCAATCTCATAAACAAGACTAGTGTTAGTGGCACAACAAGCCTATTATACTATAATCTGCGATATTGTCTTTTTCATTATAGCTATCGTCAATGCTAATTTGAATGCATCAATCGGTTTTTTAAAATACAGCCGGCATTGGTCGATTATCTTGGTTTATAGGCCAACATTTTTGTTTGTTTCCATAATTCCAATCAGTAATTTTACTAGGTATATTAATTTGTTATCTAACTTTACTGTTTATTTGTTTGCATGTAGTTACTTACACTCCATAAGAATTAATTGCTGTAATTGACGTTGAATATTTCTTTAACCAATTGAATCTAGTTGATGACGACAACTTGAAAATAAATTTGATGATTTTTAGGAATGTAGTAGGTAGTTTTTTATGACTTTGCATTGTTATGTAGGGACAAACAATGTCACATTCTTGCTATTCGGCAATGGCCATATTTGGTTCCCATTTTATGGTTGGTTTTGTTTTCGATAGTACGTGGTTGATTACATGTTGCACCCCTCCTAAGCAAAAAGACACAAAGATTGTAAATTATCAAATTCACTTGTACTTTTTACTTGCCAAAAGCCTTGTAACTGAATTGGCACTTCATCATGCACAAAGTGCTTGGAGTCTAAGGGGGAAAGATTTTGAACTGAGGGATTATATAGAACTTATAAATATAAATCATGAAATTTACTTGCAACATGTGTACATTTGAATAAGGCTAAGTGACCCAAATTAGATAGATAGATCGAATCCCATAAACAAACTCCCAAAGGGATTAAGTACCGCATCAAGCCATAAGGTTGATTAGATCAAGTGTCATTTTCCTTTGGTTAAAACATAGCATTGGTCACTAAAATTTGAGTCATTCTATTTTAGTCTCTAAAGTTTTTTTTTTTTTTTTTTTTTTTTAAAATCTAATCCTCAAAAAACTGTAAACACAGCAAGTTAGTCTTTCCGTAACTTTGTTAAAATGGAAACTCAAATGGCTTTGTTGAATTTTACTAAATTAAAATATATATATATATATATATATATATATATATATATATATATGATGATGCCGAAGAAAACACCAGTAGTCGCGGACACTCTCCAGCTCGAATCAACACCTGCAAAGAGAAAACAAAATGACCTAAAGGAGAGCACCGGTGTGGTGCCGGCCAAAAACCTCCGAAGGTCAAGTTACAGCCTCAAACAACCCTAGAGTGCCAGAGTGGGATAGTTGTGCGTACCTTTTGTCATGAGGGTTTCTGCGGTTATATAGTGGTGTAGAGCCGAAATACACGCTTGGCGAGGAAGTACTTTCCTTTTAGAAGAGTGACTTGCGGATCTTTGCATATCGCATAGAACTCTTTTCCTTATAGGGATCTTTTTGACTGAGACCAGACGTGTAGCGAAAGAACTTTCCTTATACTCACGTATGTAGAGGTCAAGACAGATTAAGGATAAAGGTTGGATCACTCCTTCAGTCTTTACGTGCCAAGATCATCAGCCAGTGTGCACCTCCTATAACACCGTCAGCCTAAATACATCGTCAAGGATAACGTCACCTAAGGACCTTCACCACCTTGGCCGTCAGCCTTGACTTCGGCATCTTGACCCCCTAGCCTAATGCCGTTATGTTGGGGATGTAGCCTGGAGCGTCAAATGGAGGCGTCAATGTCGATGGCTAACGGATGTTATATTTCCGTCAGCTTCTTAAAGTGTCTTCGCTATATATAAAACGTCACTATCAATATATATATATATATCACGGCCATGCTACGAAATAACTAATTTGATACATTTATAATTTTTAAAGAACTAAAATAGAAAACTTCAAATTTTGGAAACTAATTAAATTTTGATTGAAAATTTAAAAGCTAACCATTTTTTTTTCTATTTTTGGTTTTCATTTTATTGTCTCATTTCTTTTTTTCTTTTTCTTTTTTAACAACATCAGTATTCTTTTTTGAAACCAACAACATTAGTATTCAATAAGTCTAGAGTCGTAACATATTTTATAATAAATCTCCCTCCTCCATTGAGACCATCGTATCTGGTATTTTATCTTTCGTTCAAAATTTCAGTTTTACGATGTAAAAAGGCAAGGCAATAGGCATGCCCACATTTTAGCGCAATTTGTGAAACAGATTGGTGACTTTCAAGTTTGGTTGGAGGAGATTCCCAGCCTCATTGAGTACACGCGTACTCAGGATGTAACCATTTCAAATTCTGTTTAATAAGAGATGCAATGTCTTGCCATCAAAAAAAAAAAAAAAAATCTCACAAAAATCACACGTACAGTCATAACATATTTTATAATATATTTCACAAATATCACAATTATTAATTTGATAAATTAGTAGTGATAGGTAATAAAATAGTATCAATAATAGATTTAGACGAGAATGAATAATAACATTACCAAATAAGAAATAGAAAAAGAATAATAATCTCTCAATTCCAAAAAACATGAAATTTGTTGTGAAATTTTATTTTAGTCTTTTTATGTACTCCGACTATGTTCTGATTTTGCAGTTTATAATCATGGAATAGAAAACAATATAAGACTTGACTTGAACTCAGTGCATCCAGCGTACTAAACCCATTGAGATGATAACATGTAACTAAAAATAGACACATATTACTATTGTGATCAGTCTAATGCAACTGGATATGCCCCAAGTTTTGCACAGTATAATATTTTTCATACACTCCTATTAATGTTTATAGGGGATTTGTCTTTCGGGTGTAATGACAAATGGGTTTCATTTAACTCAACTAGTAAAGTTTCTAATAATTGAATAAGAAATCTACGGTTTAATCATTGTCTACACCAAAAACCGATTGGTGTCTTGCTGCCTACACTAAAAACCGATTGATATCTTAATCTGATGTTAAACGCTATAATCAGGAGTAGACACCATAAGTTGAAACTATCTAATATATATAAAAGAGGATTCCCCTCCTTCAACTAAACTTTATCTGTTTCGAAAATACTCTCATTAATGAAGAGTAACTTTATTTAGAAATAGGGTCATAAATTTCAAAGAACAAATTTCATTTTGAATTAAAAAATAAAACTCCTAATATTTAGGATTTTTTTCTCTTCACGTTCAAAAAAGATATTATAGTTACTGCTTATCTCTAAAATAATCCTTTTTATTTGTTTGAAAAATAAGAATATATATTTCTTAAATTATAATAGATGCAAATTATTAACCTTTACCAAAAAAAATAAAAATAAATAAAAAGCCTTTGAGACTAGTATATATAAAAGAGCCTCAGAGACTAGTATATACATAAGAGGAATTCCCTCTTTTAACTAAACTTTTAGGTTTCGTTTGGGAGTTCATAAGAGAGTGGAATAGAATGGAACATAATGATTATAAGTAAGGGAAATGAATGGAATGCATATAAATAAGAGAAATGAATGAAATGGAATGGAATTAAGTAACCTTAATTGGATGTTTTAAAATAAAAGAATGGAAAGGAATGAAAATTGATGAAATATAAGTAATCTTATTTGGAAGTAACATGAAGAGAATGGAATGGAATCATTTTTTGACAATATTATTATTAAACCCCATATTTTAAAATAAAAGGTTGAATATATAGGGGTATTTTAAAAGTTTTAGTAAAAAAAATCATTAAATCTAATTTTATTCTCTCTCATTCCTCCTAATTTTGAAGAGATTTTAAGAGAATAAAAAGGAATGAGCGTTCTCTCTTACCCATTCAATTCTCTCCCACTTAAACTTCCAAACAAGGAAATGGACTTTCCATTCCCTCTATTAAAACTCTCAAACAAGGGAATGGAAGAATATTCTAAAATTATTATTTTCATTCCTTTACATTTCATTTCATTCTCTCCGCCGAAACGAGGCCTTAAGGCTCCGTTTCAAAAAAACCATCATTAATGAAGGGTAACTTCAATTAAAAATAGGCTCATAAATGTTAAATAATAAATTTCATTTTGAATTCAAAAGAAGAACTCCTAAAATTTAGGATTTTTTTCTCTTCACGTTCAAAAAAGAAATTACAGCTACTGATTATTTCTAAAGTTTATTATTTTTATTTGTTTGAAAAAAAAAATGTTTATACATATTTCTAAAATTATAATAAATGGAAATTTTTAACTTTTCCTCAAAAAAATGAAAGGGCCTCAAAGGCGTGTGTGTGTGTATAGAGAGAGAGAGAGCTTTGGCAAAGTTTTGCTGCATTTGTTATATGCTATGAATCAATTTGTTTGTTGAGGTAAAACAATTAAACAGGACTACCTAGAAATGATCTATGATGCAATAAACATGGCTTTGATCTTCCTAGAAATTTGTCGTGTACCTTCGTATTCGGGCAAAGAATGCATCCTTTTCAGCCAATTTTTTTCTCATGTTCTTGATGCCATAAATATACCATAAAAACCTGCCTACTGGTAGAGGAGCTAAAAAAAATTTTCAAAGAAGGCCGAGTTAAACATATATATAATCAAAAGAATAT
The DNA here is from genome assembly GCA_014183005.1 of Castanea mollissima. Lineage (NCBI taxonomy): Eukaryota > Viridiplantae > Streptophyta > Magnoliopsida > Fagales > Fagaceae > Castanea > Castanea mollissima. The sequence goes on from JACAVU010000060.1 coordinate 279,999, forward strand.
ATATAACATTAATAAAACTAAAGGCCTTTTAACTCCTAATCATGAAATTCACATCTATTGTTTCTTCTAAAAGGAAAAAAAAAAAAATCCATATATCTAATTTTCTAAATAAAAAAATAAAATAAATGAAGAAATTTATTATTATTATTATTATTTTTTTTGGAGAAACAAGCACACATGCAAAGGAGAGGAAAATGAGAAGAGGTTCTAATACAAAGGCATACCACAAACTTCACTTAAAAGCAATGGTAAAAAAGTTTTTTATTAAAAGCATTTACTTATATATTTTTAGGATATGCTATTATGATATAAGAGTAATTAAATGGGGAAAATAGTGCATTAATAATATATAAACTACTCTATTTTTATGAGATACATTAAATACACTTTGATTAATGAGTTATGTATGGTATGGTATAAAAGTAATTAGTGGAAACAAAATTAGTCAACCAAATAAATTTGCTAAATGTTTTTAGTAAAAATTTAGTGGGCCATTATTTAAATTTACATCTAAATTTATATATATTTTTTACCAAATATATAAGAGGAAGGAGTGATTTTTTTTATACACGAAGGAGTGATTTTTGAAAACTCAGAGGGGGCCATGGCCCCTAGTCCCCCCTCCCTGGCTCCCTCCACCGCTACTGCCTACTATTAGTATTTTGAATATGGAATTTTTTTTTTCAAAAAATAAAAATTGTTATTAAAATTGTTAACAACTTCATTAAAATAGATTTGATTTTATGAAAAACATCATCTACATTGATAAGAAATTGTTCTTTTTAATTTTTTGGATTGTTTAACTATGTTATAACAATCTTGATAACTTTTTTATGCTAAATTGTTAATACATACATACATATACACATACAATTGTGATTAAGTTACACCTTATGTAACTTTTAATAATGTTACACCGTTCAAAAATTTATTGTTGGATAGAGCAAGATTTAGGTACAGTATTTAAGTGTTGTTCCTTAAGTTCTCCTTTTAAAATTTGTTATGTGAATTTTTTTCTCATGGGATGGAAGTGTATTTTTTAGTTAAGTAACCACATAGTTAAATCTTAAAAGGAGAACCTAAAGAATAGCACCTAAAGTATTGTACTTAAATTTTGTCGTGTTGGATACATTGTTTAACAAATCCATTTTTGGATTACATTTTTTCCTTATACTCTCCATATTTGCAAAATGTCATGATATTCAAAGATAAATGACTATCTTATTTAGAACATGTTTTAAATTAAATTTTTTTTATTCTTTTAAAATTAAATACGAAACCTGATTTTATTTATCAAATAATAAATAATATTTGACTAACACAAATTTGTCGACCTTGTTTAAGAATAATGAGAACAAGTAATTAAACAATGAGATTTTTAAAATTTTAATCCAATTGAAAGTTATTGAATAGTATACTAGTATAATATTAACAAAACGTTACATAAGCTATAACTTGATTATGTCTTCCCCCTCCCATCATATAAAGGTGTGTGTGTGTATGTGTTATCAAGTGGTCTAATATTACCGTTCAGCAACAAAAAAGTGGTCTAATATTAACAAAAAGTTACATTAGCTCTAACTTGATTACTTCTCCCCCTCCCAACACATAAATATGCCTGTGAGTTGCTTATTTTGTTATTTTAAAAAATTAATATTTGTATTTTGTTTTTCACATACACACATTTGTGTGTGTTTTGATGTATCCATACCATAATTCAACAAAAAAAAAAGTAATCTTAGGAACATAATTTTTTTAAACTGCTAACATGACAAGTTATAATTAGAATAACATCCATTATTTTTTATAACCCAAAACTTACACAATTCTTATTAGCATGAATGACAACATACCACCTTAGCAATTTTGCTCCCCCCCCCCCCCCTCCCCAACTCTCCCGGCGGGCCGCAAAAAAAAAATTACATTACTCTCCTTTAAGGTTTTATAAAACTACAATTTTCCAAAATGTTTCATTAAATTTCCTTGAGATTTGTATATATGTAACTGTTAAGTTCATGCTCTTTTAAACTATTATTTTATAATGGAATATTTCATTTTCAAAAAAGATTTTTACCTAAATTATGGACAAAAGTGACAACTCCTTTCTTTGATATTTGTGGATGAACGACACTGCCACCTTAATTATGTATAAATTAATAGGAAAAAAATGGAAAAAAGTGACGCCTCCCTCCTTTGATATCTGTGAATAAAATGACACTCCCCCCTTAATTATGTATAAATTAATAAAAATAAAAATTTTGGTGAAATATAAAAATCTGTTTAAGAATAGAATATTTATTTAGTGAAAACCAAACTGTTTATATTAATAAAAATTTCAAGAAAAAAGTAACTTCGGAAGTAATTTGAAAAACCTTAAGGCTCCGTTTGGGAGTTCATAAGGGAAGGGAATAGAATGAAATGGAATGATTATAAGGGAATAGAAAGGAATAGAATGGAATAGAATGAAATGTATTTAAGTAAGGGAAATGAATGGAAAAGAATAAAATTAAGTAATCTTGATTGAATGTTTTAAAATAAAGGAATGGAAAAAAATGAAAATGAATGGAATGTAAGTAATCTTGTTTGGGAGTAATATGAAGAGAATGAAATGGAATCATTTTATAACAATATTACTATTAGACTCCTATTTTAAAATAAATGGTTGAATATATAGGAGTATTCTGAGAGTTTTAGTAGAAAATTTATTAAATCTAATTCAATTCCCTCCCATTCCTCTCAATTTCGGGGGAATGAAAATTTGAAGTTTTAAGGGAATAGAGAGGAATGAGTATTCCCTTCTACCCATTCAATTCCCTCCCACTTAAACTCCCAAACAAGGGAATGAACTTTTCATTCCCTCCATTAAAACTTTTAAATAAGGAAAGGGAAGAATATTCTAAAATTATTCTTTTAATTCTTTTCAATTTCATTCCATTCCCTTCTCCCAAACGAGGCATAAGGGAAGTTGATGTAATTTTAAAAATCAAAAGAGATATATATGGTGCGTAAGGACTGCCACTTGAAATGCCAGCTTCTCATGTGATAAGCCATAATAATTGTGTGACGATTAATGCAATATGCTAAACTCTTTTACTTACTTATTTTTATCCATCATACAGAATAACTAGCAAATTTTAGAATCCAAAATAAGTGCTTAATCAATAAAACAAATCAAACAGCATAGGTACGGCTCTACACAGACTACACCATCACTGTTAACCTCTATGACTATTTTAAATGTAAATGAAATATTGTTGTAGACAACTAAATTCTTTGTTCGAAATAAATCAAACGAGTAAATTAGTTTTACAAATGTGAATTTGTATTGATGAATATGTGGTACAATTCTCTGTAATTATAAAAGAGCGATCCTCTGATTCGATCTCTTTGAAAGATTTGTTGATTGGAATTATGATAATGTGATTTTGATTTGAACACAAGATATCCTTCAATTTAGCTGAGGAATGGATCAAAGATCTTTGAAACGGAATTACAACGAATCTTTGACTATGAGCTTGTTAGAAATTCTTTGTTCTTCTTGTTCTTCGTGTTTGAAGGTTTGTGGCGGAAGTTCTTCGGTGCTTTAGAGGCTTGATTCCGTAGAGGTTCGTTGATTTAAGGTGTGTTGAGGTCCCTGGAGGCTTTTGAGCTTTAATTCCAATGAACTTTGAGATTTAGGAATATGATTTGGATGATTCCTCTTCGATTGTTCTTTGTATTTGAAGGTTTGTGGTGGAAGTTCGTCAAAGCTTTAGAGGCTTGAATCTGTAGAGTTTCACCAATTTGTGGTTTGTTGAGTTTTCTGGAGGCTTTTGAGCTTGATTCCAGTGACCTTTGAGATCTAGACAAATAGTTTGGATGACTTTGCTTTGAATGTTGTCTATATTCGAGGTTGAAGTTCTTGAAATTCCTGGAGGCTTCGGGGTTTGATTCCGGCAGAGCTTTTGGATTTCTGAACTCAAGATATCTACTTCCTTATGTCCATGTGTTCTGTGTGTCCTCCTAAATGTCTTAGGAAGGCTTCTATTTATAGGAGTTTAGAGGTGGGTGAGTGACACGTGACAGAGTCTGATTGGTGACACATGTCACAGCCTGATTGGTCCGCTTATGTCATCGGTTACACGTGCTAGATTGCATGTGTCATCGCTTACACATGCAGGGCCGCTTGTGTCATTGCTTACACATGCAGAGCTGCTTGTGTCATCGCTTACACCTGCTGATGCAGTTTCATGCCTTTATTTCAATGACACTTGGCAAACTTCTATTGGTTTCTGAATAGTGATAGCAAAACCTAGCAGCAGTACGTGACACTTTATAATTGGTTGTATTTTGTGAATTTGGTAGTATGATGTGTCAGCTTGTGATAGGTCGAGAATTTTTCCTCTACAATTGTAATAAAGAATCTTTCTTTATAGAATGTTATTTTTTTTGTTTTTTTTGGGGGGGGGGGGGGTTAAATGTCAATTCTCTATCCATAGAAATGCATTATCTCATTTCGGCTTAACCTAATTATCTGTACAATGCTTATAGTAAGATACATTTTGATGATCATCAGTCACCACCCAATAGCATCTCTGATATATTAACATGTAATATTTCATTTTCATATATATATATATATATATATATATATATATATATATATATAATATATATATATATATATATATATATATGTATATAAGGTCTTCGAACACCTAACTATTCTCTCCCTTGTATGTGAATTCCCTCGGTTCAAAGACTCAAAGGTCAATTCTGTAGATAGCTACAAAAATTGTCATTATCTAAGGAAGATACCTATTTGTTGATAATCTAATTTTAAATCTCACTAACCTCAAATTTCTACAAGCAAGAAAATCAAAAAAGCAAAAGCAATCGCAATTTTCTCATGCTTTTCTGGGCTAAAATTTCATATACCTATCCTAAACTCCTTTCTTTTTTATCCTTTATTTATTACTCTTTTATCGCTAGAAATTGCTCAGAATAAGAAGAAAATTAGTTTCTATCATCCTTAACATGGGTTAAAAAAAATTAACATACCAAAAACTGCAGATAGCACTTTTACTCCCTCCCTGGTTAAACAGGCCTTCATCCTTACTGTAATGTAATATTGCTATTAAATGAAACCATGTATATAAAATTGAAAACCTATATGCAATTAGTTGTTATACATTCATTCATTCTTAATATTGGTACAAACACTTGAAAATAGTAGGATCCACAATATGGTATGTCCTGGTTTTTCCTTCTGATATGATGGAAGTAACAAAAGGTAACATATACTTCCCAATATTGTAACACCAATAAAGACAACCCAAGCCACCTTCAAGGATTTCATTCCAAAAATCCATAAGAACATCCTTCTTAGTCTTTCAAACTAAAATAGATTATTAGTGTTTTCACGTGCCCCAGAAAAGAGGCATGTTCATTTAAGCAAAACGCTACATGAAAGGAGCAAACACATGGAAGAAGTCAATGGTAAAACTTCTCCAGATTTCACAGAATGCAATAAAAGCATACCCAGACAATTATCAGTTCATATGTTCTAAGAGGAAGAGGTAAACAAGTAAAAGAAGAGAGCAAAAGAGAGAGAGAGAGGTTTCACTGAGAATCATGATCTAGGGAATCATAATGTTGCCCGCTGCAAACCTTGTCATGCTTCTAACAAAACCTCAAGAATGAAAACCAATTTCCTTTTTAATTGTTACGCTCTCCTTCAGAACCCAGGATTCCATTACCTGTATAAGATATTATAAAACATGTCAGTCAAAAAATAATATCAAGGGTCAAGCTTTCATATTGATATGAAAATTTTAGAGTTAATAACTTAACCATTCATTGTCTAGTAACAAGGTGATGAAAGTCTCAAACTAATTTAACCTATGTATATATGCAAAAATGATAAATTAATGTACTCTGAGTTGATGCGTATAACTCAGTAAGTAGCAATTGGCCATCACCTTACACGAAAATATAAGCAATACCATTGTCATAAACATTTCATTCACAAATTTAAACAATTTAATGTCTCACATTTTACAATATCAATATTTTGATTTAAGAATAAATGTTAAGAATAGAGTTTGTGAAAGGTTTGTCAACAGAGTGTTCATGAAATTAACACTATTGTTAAGTAGTCCTAGGTTCATAAATTGAAAGTCACCTGACACATAATGATGTCATGAATTTACAATGACATTGTACAATCCCAAATGACAAATAATTATTTATTAGTTTTAAAAGAGAACATGCATAAGAAGTATATCTATAAAAAATCAACTTTTTTTTTGAACTTATAAGAATCAAGAAAATAATCAACTTCAATTATAAAGGATTAATACAAATATAAAAGATTATGAAAACTTTAATATAATAAATCCTTTTTAAAAAAAATTAAGTATAGAACAATAATAAATCCTTTTAATTTTGAATGTGTACATAATATGAGGGAGGGAGTGCAAAGAGTCAGAGGGGGCCATGGCTCCCTGGCCCCGACCTCCACCACTGGTGTCAGATATTAATGACCACTAAGGGAACCTGAAAATTTCTTAGATCATGCCACTCTACCAAATTACAAAAAAGGTGGCACTATATGTTGAATTACCATCCACTTGATTCAAACTGAAACAGGAATCTGCTTGGAATATGTCAAAATCTTAAACATCTATGTAAAAAACTGGCTAGTAAAAGGTTAAATGCATATATAATCAGTGATATTCTACCATAAGAGGAAATAATAACATGAAACGAGTTTCAGTACTCACATGGGAGGAGGCTTTCTGTATAAGGAAGCACAACAGGAAGATTACTTTCAAAATCATCTGCAAAATCAAGTTCTGTCCAGGTGCCATCGTCCAAATTATAGATCAGATACTGGTCTGAAGTGATGAAAAAAATTTCAGTCTTCCGTGCAGCTACAAAATTAATAGAGTCTACACATGAGAAAGGAACATAATCACTACATTTCTTTTCCCAATTAGACTCATTCAAGTCATGTAGAATCCATACATCCACAACTTGATCATCATCATATACAGCAACTAGTGATAAGAAACCTTCCAAATCAACCAAGAATGCATGCGCAGTGACTTCATCCGGAAGACTGATAACTTTAAAATTTTCCTCTATATCAACTGAAAGAATGGAGCCAGGGGTTATAATATCTCCTTCTTCAGGAAGAAACCAGTATATTTTTCCATTAACATATACATGATTTGAACCCAAGGGGCAGTACAGGATACCAATGGGACAGTACTGGACATCACCTATGCCTCTCCAGGATCCAGTAATGGATGAATATACCTCACACTTGATATCATCAGAATCATACTTGGGATGGAAAAACCGAAACACTTTGTACTCCCAAGGTTTGGGGCCAAAAGCAACTCCAATAGATATTTTCTTCTCAGAAGGACTACCCTTGGGAAGTAAATAGACTTCGCGAGTAGCAGGATTGCAGATACGAATATCAAAGTCTATCAAATATACTAATTCCCTGTTTGAGTCTGGAACAAATGGGTAGTTGATGAAACACAGTAGACCATTACAAGAACAAAGCAGACTGAGAGAATAAATATCTTCACAACCAAAAAGAGTAATCTTTTCAATGATTTCACCATTACCCTTCATATGATACAAATTCACTAACCCATCCATATAGGGATAAATTAAATAATTGGGTTTTTCCAGGGACCAACGTAACTGCAATTTGATGAAGGTTGAACTCTGTATCAATCTACGCCATTGTTTAGAAACAGACTTGAAAGCTAGAAGGGACTTAATGGGAACCCTTGAGAGAATATCAGCAAGGATGTCTTCTGCAGATTCTACTTCATACCAAGCATCACTCCTCTTTCGGATAGGCTTACTGCCAGTTTCAAACATTTTAAATTTCCTTTTTAACCTCTTTCTTCTCAAGAAAAACCTGGTACTCCAATTTGTCATATTGAACAATCAAATCCATCTGCAGTATGAAGAGATCATAATGATTGTTCTAACATGCATAGTTGTTTTCTAGTTCATAAATAAATTTTTTTTTTTTTTTTAACATGCATAGCGTGCAATAATAAATGTTAATAACAAAACCAAGTCTTCATGACTTTTCTATATTTATTTCATTGCCTCAGAAATTTAAGATTTATGTTTAGACGAAATTCTCTAATCTCCAACTATAAATTCTGGAAACTGTAGCAGTATCTAGAGCCAATAAAAAATAAAAATAAGAAACAAACTTGTGTGGATCGTCTATGACTTTTTTTTATGTAGATAAACAAATTACTTAAACCCTTCAAACTTAGTAAGGCAAAAAGACTTCACCTCAAAGCTACAAACAGCAAACCCAATATCACAATAAATATATCAAAGAATTACTGCATAGATAAAGAACACTATCTAACTGTATCAAATAGATTCAAACATACCAAAACCGCATCATGCAAAAAAGTATCTTGAGTTCAAGTTCCTCAGTCATCAAACCTGGTAATTTGGATCACTATTAGGCGCCATTCCAAGTTCAACAAACATGTATTAATATAAAGAACATTATAAATTATAAATTAAATAAATAAACTGAAAAGCATTCAAAAGAAAAACTTGTCAAGGGAATAACAAAGAAATTCTTACTGATGCATAAAACATGGACAGCATTAACAATATAAAGCATGAGTTGCAAACAAGAATTGAGGCATTTTCGAATTCAAATATAATGAGAGGGCAAGAATAAAGAGAAGTTAAGGACAATCGACCACATCTAAGATCATGACTAAATAGCTTCCTTGTAATGGCTAATCTATTTATGATTCTCTGCTGACCTCCGGGTACCCCAATTTCTATATATAAAGCCTCTCCACTACCAATGAAGCTAGGCACTTGAGCACCAAGGCAGCCCTCTCCAAAAAATTATAAAAGCTATGGTAAAGTATAGTATTGCTATTATTTAGACCTCCACCTTAATGTCCATAATCGTAAATACCCATGAATTTTTTAAAAAAAAGATGAAGAAGTTCATACTCCATATCAAAACAGCATGCACTGAGTTTTGCATCTTATTGCATTTCACAATAACACATTATAATGTTTCTAAAAGAAACAAGTTTTAAAATCTCATGACAGAACAAGCCATATACCAAATGACTGGAACACAAACAACCATGAAGATGATTAAAGAAGAGAGTGCATTTAGAGAGTCTCTAGGGAATTATATCAGAATTTTACATCTTCTTATATTTATATATATATATATATATATATATATATATATATATGAAAAAGGGGTAGGAGGGTCGACTAGAATGACTTCCCTACCAAGGTGTTACAATAGTAACATCCTACCCGCTAGGTCTGAGCTTGCAAGTAGGTAACTGGTGAGCCATAGTTGTTATCCCAGCACCACAAGGGCACTAATGGGTTTATATACAGAAATCATAATTTTAAATTTTATTGACATTATGCCTACAAGGATGAAATAGCAAACAGTCAAAAAAAAATGGAGTGTGTACGGTAGCAAAGAATGAAGATTAATAGCAGGGCCCCTCTTCTTCTATCTAATGCTAATACATAAAACAGAAAATCAATCTCCAATCAGATCATTTTTACTGTAGATGAAACAGGCACTCAAATAAACAAACAGTCCAGACAATTGGGATCTAGAGGAGAAAAAGGTATGAATATGTAACCAATGGATTTAAGATACAGCCATGCTCAAAACAAAATTCATATATGTATATAGAGAGAAAGAGAGAGAGAGAGAGAGAGAGACAGACAGACAGACAGACAGAGACAGAGACAGAGAGAGGGAGAGGAAAATATGTAGGGTGGGAAAGGCCATAAATATAATAAAGCTCATTGTATGGTGGCAAAAAATCAATGATTTATTGTGGACGGCTACGAAAGGGTTTATAAGGGGGAAAAAAGGCTAAAATTTAGTTCAGTTCCTTGACATTTAATTAACTTGTCAAATTAGTTCTTAAGATTTGATTTTTGTCAATTTGGCCCCTTCACTTCGTTGAAATGAGTCATTCTGGTCATTCTATCCAAATTTGTTAGCAAATAAAGTCTTTTAAACATCTTTTTATTATTTAAAAAAACAATTATACTCATCAAACAAAAAAATATATTAAACAACACATCTCATTAATGTTTTTAGTTAAAATTTTAATTACAAAAAATATTAGCTAACAAATTTGGATAGAAGGACCAGATTGACTCATTTTGATAAAATGATGGACTAAATTGACAAATTTCAAACCTTAAGAACTAATTTGACAATTGAAGTAAAAGTCAAGGCATTAAATTGAATTTTTTCCAAAAAAAAAAAAGCCTAAACTACTATTTGGTCCCCCTTATAACTTGCAGGAGTTGTCAATTTGGTCTCTAGAATTTTATTTTGGTCAACTTGGACTCTCACCTTTTCAAATGTGGGAAATTTAGTTCTTCTATCAACTACCTCACACTTTCACCATTAAGTACACAAAATGATGACATTTTGGACCAAATTTTGAATTTCAGTAATATCGAAATACCATAGTTTAGAAAGATTTACAGCTTAAAAGCAACAACCAAAAAAAAAAAAAAAAAAAAAGAGAAGACTTTATGTGTGTGCATGTGTAATCATGTATGACAAGCATCATCTGTATACAAACGCACATGCATGACAAGCATCAGGATGTCGAAATGGTTAAGGAGACTGACACAAAACCTATAGGTTGTTGTGTCCACAACTATAAATCCTGCTGCCAGCATATGAACCCTCCCCACGTAGTTGAGATCAAGGCCTTGATAAGAAAAAACATGCACACAGAAAAATTAGCGAATCAATGGATAAAAGCTAAAAACAGCTTTAGAGGAAAAGATGGGAAGCAGAAGTTAGAGAGTACCAACCAAATAGGTTATTAGAAAGCAATAGAAAGAAAAATAAAAATAAAAATAAAATCAAGAATAAAAATTGAAACACAACAAATCTTTCAAAAGATAATCATACAATCTACTGATCTGAGCCAACTTGTGATCCCACAAAAATTCTGCTACAAGTGATCATTTTAGGTGAAAAGGTGAATTTGAGATCAATGAAATAATTAACCTCACAATTGTATGAGTTAGAATTACTTGGTTATAAGGAGCCAGATTCCATGTGCCATCACAATACAATCACCAAAACAAGTTCTGTCAAACTCCATCATCACAGAATAAAGACAAGATCCGCACAATTTTGGGATTGATTCTGCTCATGAATGAGCTAACAAGTTTCAACCTTCAAGGAAAAAGGGGTTTTGGCAGCAAATCAGATAACCTAAGGTTAGTACCCACTTCGAGGTATAAATTGTTTTCAAAACGTTTTCCTAAAAAAGATATGTGATTAAATTTTTCAAATGAGCTATAATTATGTGAAATACATAATCCCTAGATGGCCAAACAAAGAGTGCAAAGATTACTTATCAAAGAATTTTGATTTCAATTTTCTAACAAAAGGAACTCACCAGAAACAACCAACCCAACTGACCTGTGATCGGGAAAAAGATTGGAGAACAATTAGAAACGACTTCTTGACTGAGTGAGAAACAGCAATTTATAGGACTCATCAACCATCAAAATTTTCTACCAACTGGCCATTTAAGCCTTCATGCATTGCAACAAGTGGTCGGTGGTTTTGGAGTTAGGTGAGTGACAATCTCGAGAAAATAAAGGGGAGCAAACGGTTAATTTCCTATACCCCTACCGTGATACACTGGAGGTTTCTAGAGGCCTTCTGATTAATTCTAAACTTTCAATTTCTTACCTTTTCTAACAAGCAACAGTTACCATATACAATCGAATTCCCTAATTTTATCTTACAATTTGCTCACACTACCCCCAACCGCCTCCCCCAGTGCCCCAGTCCCCCAAAAAAATATCAAAATAAGGTGCACTTATTTATTTTGTTTCCTTTGTCAGGTTGTGTTTTATATACAATCGCATTTGCATAAAATTAGTTCAATTTCACATATCCATCATAAAGATTAGAGTAATGAATTTTTCCCTTGATTAGTAATGTATACTACCTAGATAACTTAAGCTTTGTTTTAACACACCACTTATAAACATAAGAAAGTAGTAAATCATCATCTACCTATTTTAAAGCATCAGTTTATAATAATTGTTACCATGCAAAGTTTTCTTTTAAAGCATAAGTTTCTACACCTAGTCAAATAGAAGTAATTTGCATGTAAACATACATGGTGGTGAAATTTGCTGTCCATGCTGAACTTTATACCAAAATATAGGCTATGTAGCAATTATAGTATGCTGCTACACAAAACTATTATTAACTATCATCACACATAAGTCGTATTTCCAATATATAGCCAAGTTGATTTATTGCACAATGAAACTATCTAAGGTTGAACATATCAAGTCTAAGCTTACAATTTGTTGTTATTTTGGCTATTCGAACTATGATTCTCTTTCATTCTAAGGTGATATAACAAAAATACCATTGACCAAGAACACACAAGCGAAATAAATTTTAGAATGCATGCCACCCCAAGGGTGCCCTCCCCTTGATATTGGGTCATACAATAGTCCACCTCATGACTAAGCATCGATAGGTTGGCATCATAAACCTCTCCCTCTCTCTCTCTCTCTCTCTGTGTGTGCTTGTGTGTGTGTGTGTGTGTGTGTGTGTGTGTGTCTTGTTTAACATAAGAAACCAACAAGGGTGTCTATCTAATAGACTATACATATGTAAACAATTGAAAATAAATGCTCAAACCACTATACAATACATCATCCTCAAAAATAAGGGGAAACCATAGATATCATGGAAGTAAAAGGAATATTGTTGAAGACCATATGTTTACTCAGTAAGTCAGACAAGGAGCTTCACAATACCAAAAGAACACATAATGTAATTTACTGCTTCTTGTCATAAAGATCCAATCACAGTGAACAGGAAAAATCATGCATATTCAGTAATAGAAGATTAGGTATACAGCATAAATAACACATCTTTCTCTTTTACTTTTAACACAGTTATAGTGAAATTCTGGTAACTTAGAAATTAGTGAAATCATCATTACTTTATTTGAGAATTAATTGCATGACTGCTATTACACTAGTATAGTGATAGGTTCTTGCAATAGTACACTGTACAAGTCTATCAAAAAAATTCACAATTATTCATGCCCATTCATGTTGAGGACCTAAATGAACTCAAATGAGAATCCTTTTATAGTTGGGTCTTAGATAGTAATGGAATCAGCCTCTGGTGGCAAGAAATATTTGATAATGTCATCATCTATGACATATATCCATATATAACTGTTGTTTTCTTTCTTCCCATAATCGCTGTTAACCTTTTTTGGCCAATTTGATAGATTCATAGGAGATGGTTTTGTCCATCTTAAGAGTGATTCATTTTGTTTTATACTACTATCACCTATGGTTGAAAGAAAACAATCATTTGTAGGGCACATGAATCCTAAGGCACAACTCCTCTGTTAAATTGATCTGTAATAACCATCCTCACCTTTAAGCATCAAAATGTTGCCTCCCCGGCATACACCTATGTGGGAGGGTTCGACGGATACCCCAGTTGCAGATACTCTTTGGTGCCTGAGCATTGGGGTTCAAACCCCACTAATCCCTCTCCCCCTATTTACCTATCAAGGAAAAAAAAAAACACACACACACACACCTGTGTGTGTGTCTTACAACTAAGACAAATCCAATACTGGTGAGTCATGACAAAGTTTTGTATTGACTGAATTCTCTAGTATGTACCAAAATCATAATAAAAATCAAATTATTATACAATACATCATTTTCTGGAAAGCAGAGCCAGAGAGGGAGAGAAAAGAGCCTCCATATGATCATCGTAAAAATCTTTTTTTCCCCTAGGATACACAACAAGCAATAATTTGTTACATAAAAAAAATAATGTGTGATTTTGATAATAACCCATTTAGCAGCTCATGATCAAATACAATCTTAACAAGAACTATTGGACGCCCAGTCAGGAATGGACAAAAGTATGACAGAGATAGGAATATAGACACTTCAAATTTTGAAGTCACCCGTGTAATACGATTAGCATTACCATTGGTATCCCGACAAATGAGATTGTAGTATCAACTCTTTTCTCTCTGATTACTATGGATTTTATTCTAGATTTTTATTCAATTATATTTCCAACTTGAGCACATCATAATTTCAAGTTTTAATTCTCATAAAATACTTAAAATTTCTTCAATTCTACTAGATACTAAAGGGTTTATTTGGGTTACATTTTTTCATTAAGAAAATAAAAAATCAAGAGTAAAATGAAAATGGGTTTGCTTCTTTTGACTCACATGAACTAAAGATGGCCAACCAACATGATAAAAATAATAACAAATGGCCTTGTAGTCTAGTGTACATCTCTCCTCTTTTCTGCAGTGGAGCTCTAAGCCTCTAACCTCTAAGGTGAGGTCCAAGCCATTAAATATGCACGAAATGTGGAGTTAATGATATTAATATTGTTTGCCTAAGGAAAAAATAATCATAATAATAATAACAAAGAATTACTGGTATGCCCCATTTAAGCCATATGAACATTTTAGCTACACAATGCCTTATACATTTCAAGTTTCTGTTTCTCTTCCTTCCCAAATTGGCAGCACCATAAGTACCATACACATAACACAATAAAAACCCCCAAAAGAAAAAAAGAAAATCAACCTGAACCAGAAAGGCAGAAATTACCAAATACTTTGATTTCTTAGTTTTTACAAAAAAGATAACATTATTCTAGAAAAGGAAAGCAATTAAATTCAATCTTAAAAATACACAAGCAATTGCAAATTAAGGCCAGTAAATGTACCTTTTTGGGCTTTTTGAAACTGGGTGTGCTGGAATTGTACGAAAACTTCCATGCAAGGCAGTGGTGATGATGGTAAATGGGTTTTGAGCATTGAATTATGGTTTTTTCTGGGTACAACAATGAAGGCTTAACTGAAGGAGAGAAAGATTCAAGTTTGGAGGACATTACAGTTACAGAGTAGAGAAAGGAAAGTATGGAGTACACAATGATTGTTATAAATGCTGAGAAACAAACAAGCATGATGGAGATTGATCAGTTGCTGCTACGATTACGATGATAAATATAAATATATATAATGGGTGTGCACTAATTTTAGTCCAAAGACCACTATCAAACACTTTGACTGCACAAACTCACAGGCTAAAGTGTAAATACCGCTCGACTCGGGTGAAAAGAAAACTGAAATGTGGCGTCTAATACAGGTTAATGTTTTTCAGAGGAATGTTTAAAGATTTTCACGATTGGTTGCATATCACTTATCACGGCAGAGAACACCAGGGGAATCTAGATTCCCTTTGATCCTCCCTAGGTATGAACGGGTATTTTCTTGTAGTCGTTTATATTGTCAAGCTTAAATAAAATTGTATTTTTTATAAATCGATAATTTTAATATTTTATTTATTATTTAAATAATTAAGATAAAATAAAAAATATATTATCAATATATTTTTTTTTTTTTATATTTTTCTGTTAAAATGACATAAATAAAATAAACAATTTTGTTGATATATTTATTAATAAAATTCTATTTAGTTATCGTGTGTGAAAAAAAAAAAAGTTGAAAGGGACCTTCTATTATTGTCAAGTATTCATTTTACTGTTATGTGTGTACTGTTCAACAAATTATTAATAGCTTATATTTTTTTTTTCATTAATTATTTAGATGAAGATTTTTTTTTTTTTAAAGCTTAGTAGTTCACATTCAAATCTAAGGATAAAATGGAAAAAAAAAATTCATTTAAGATTAATAAGAATAAACAAAAGATTATTCTCTCACATTCTTAGGAATCTTAAGAGATTCCCTATTAAACTAAAAATAAGAATAACTACATTCCCAAGCATCTAGATTACAAGAAATTACATTTTTAGGAATCTAGATATCAGGAGTAATATGGATCCCTTGTACCAAACGTCATATAAAGCTAAAATGCAAATCACACCATCTAAATTTTAGTAATTTATCTTTATTTTTGTTTAATTGAGTTTTACTAAGGTCTTTCATCCCATTTTATTTTTAAAAAAAATTACATGAAAAAAATATTCTTAAAATTAATAAAATTATTTTTTAAGAGATTTTTTTTTCAATTTCTTTTTTTAGTTAATTGCATACTTAACAGTAGTTTTTTTAATGAGATTGGGCATAATGATTGAATTTAATAAATTTGAAACTTAAAGGATTCAGTTAAACAAAAGTAAAATTATAAAATTAAAATAAATTACAATCAAACTTAGAAGGAGCAATTTGCATTGCCAAATGTTAAATGTTGTTACATACTATTTTACACATCTATAAACACAAGCAAAAAATGCATCGAAATCATAACTCTAAGACACAATTTCGGTGGGACAGAGGGACTGCATACAATCGAGAGTTTAATGGTTCCTAAGGCCTAATGATATTCATGAGATCTTAGATTCGAAACATCACTTGGGAGAATATAGAATAGTTAAATACTTGAAAAAGTCTAGATATTCTCGTTTGTCCAAAAAAAAAGATACAATTTTAATGCATTTTGTGTGTGTATGTTTATGTGCATATAGAACGAGACTACATATACCCAAGAGAATAGTCAAACACTCAAAAATGTCGGGATACTCTCGATTTAATTATATATATATATATATACACACACACAATTTCAGTGCATTTTAACGCACCCGGCTAGAATGCACAGAACAAATTTCCTTGGTAATCTATTACTATTTTACCTTCTCTTTTTTCTATCAAAAAAATACCCCTTACATTTAGTTTTACCCTAAAACTGAGGCTATTTACGTAGTTTACTAATACAACATAAAATCAAATTACCATACCCCTAACATTTTATTCTTTCACACTTAAGGCATGGGTATCATGCAAAATTGAACCTTTATGAAATTACACCAATCTTCCTCTCTCCACCCCTATCCAATCTTTCCTCTTCAAAAATTTGAAACACAATCCTTATAAGAAAATTACAAGATTTTTTTGATTTTGGGTTTCCTTCTTTTCCATATACTGAGCAACCATATGAGAGTTTATGTTTGTTACATTGGTGTACAATTTTGGTGACTGAAATGTCATCTAGATGTTGTTAACCGATCGGCTTATGAAAATATTATGATATTTTGATGATTCTGTGGATCTCTATGAACAAGTCCATGGAAGAGGCTATATGTGAGTGTTACAAATTCTTTTGGAGTAACGGTTGAGTTAAATAATAATGTGTGTTTGTTTTGATGCTAAGTAAGCAAAAAATTGAAGCTGCTCTAAGTCTGCCTTTTTTCTGTTTATATAATTTGAGAGTTTATGTTTGATTGATGAGAAGGATCAGGTTTACAAAAGGTAAAATCGGTTGATTATAACTAATGTGATTTGGACTTGATCCCTACTATTCTTAGTAGGTAGAGAGTATATTAAATTGTATTGTTTTTTTCATTTAAATAATTCCATATTTAGGCATTGGTAGAGAATTTGGAATCATTTGAGGTGTTTGTTTTTGGCAATTTTCTTCACTGGGTATGTGTTACAAACTTACAATTCAAACTTAATGTATAATTCCATTTATCACAGTTTTTACTTTTTACTGTTTGAGGTTGCTCTGTACATGCTATAGTTAACTTTCTATGCTGAATTTGCTGTAAAAATAGGTTTTTTTTAAAAAAAAAAAAATCGGGTTCTAACCTTGAATTGGCTTAATTTAGATACAGATATTTTTCTTTTTTTTTAATTATTCAATCTTTGGTCAGTGACTTTAGCTCAACAAGCACCTTATCCCCCTTACAAGGGCTCAGTGAAGAGTGAGATCTTGGATTGAAGATCCAACAATGTGTGCATGTGTGATTTATTCAATCTCTTCTATGAAGTGTCACAGTTTCATTTCAAGCCATTGCTGTGACTTGACTTTAGCCACATTGTCTAAGGAAATTAAACACATTACTCTTTAGTGAGTATTCTGTTTTTGTTTATATTTGCCCATTGTTTGTTTCGTTCTTTTTTTTTACTTGATAAGTATTTGTTTAATTCATAGGTTTGTTCATTATTTCTTCTTCTTCATGTGCTATATCATAAAATGTTGTTGGTTGTTTTTATAGACCTTTTGGTGAAAATGATCAATTCTGTTGTTGTAGTTGAATGGAATTATGTTCTTTACATTCTAGGAAAAGTAAGGTATACTTGAATTCACGGTCTATTTTAAAAAGAGTTTCAAATTACTAAAGAAAAATGCTTCTAAAACTAAAAGGTCAAGTTCCAGTTCATCTTCTTAATGATAATCAATAACAAGCAAATGGCTAATCTAATATTTCTTATGTGCAGGAAATCTAATCCTTCTTGAGGCCCCGATTTGACAGGGTAGCTAGGTGCTTGCTGCTAATCATAGGAAATATCTTTTATCCTTTTTTAATATTTGCACATATGAAGTGGAGAGGTGTGACTATTGTTTGGTGACAAGGGATAATTTTTACATTTTTGTTTTTTTTTTGTTTTTTTAGAGAGCATAGTTGAGAGTTGAGTTTAGATAGCAATCTCACTTCAATTTTAACCAAACGTTTACTTATAATTTTAGCTTTGAATACATAACAATACAACTAAATTAGGATTTGACAATTTTTTTTTTATAGCATGTACACAGTTTCTACGAGTATTTTCTCGGAAAAAAAATGTGAAGCAAATTGCCTCATCTGGTTCTTAACTTTGGTTCCACAGTCATTCACTTCCTATCTCATCCAATTTCAGACCCTCTTCATCTAAACAACCTTGTCCCAAGCCTCCACAAATTCATCACAGTCAGTACTCATCTATAATATCCCACACAGAAAGCACTTCTTCATCGAATGCACTTCTGAGTCTAACTCTACCCCTCTGCTTGGGCCTGACTTCCCATTCCCAACTCTAACTTCTGATACCAACAACAAAGCAGAGACTTTCCCTATTGAAAGGCCAAGAAAGTCTGAGATAATCCATGACAGGGAGTCTAGAACTGGGCTAGTTCAACCTGAGCCACCAAACTTTGAGATTGGTTGGAAGAGAAGCAAAGAGATCGAATTGGATAAGCCAAAAGGTTATGTCATAGCTGACTTCCTAGAGAAGTTGGAGGATCTAATGGGGAGAGAATTTGACTCCACAGAGCTGCTAGCAAAAGCTGGAGGAATTGTGGCTAAAAGAGCTAGAGAGGAAGCACAGTGTTGAGTGATATAGGAGAAGTGGAGGAGAGGATGATGACTGGGTTGTTTGGGGTGTCGAGACTAATGGAGATGGATTTGGCTATGGTAAAAGCTGAAGTGAAGGAAGAGACATTGGGTGAAAGGCTTGAGCAGGCCAAGTCACACTGCAGACAAGCTATTCTTGTAGCTCTCTCCTTTTGAAAGGCTCATATATGTAGAGATTTGAATAATTTATTTATTTCTTCTTTATTTTATATATATAGATTATCTGTTCACTTTAGAGAAATATCATACAAAGGCTCACATATAGCCACATTCACATAGACTTCTTCATTGGGAGATATAGATTTAAAGAACTGAGTTCTTGTGAATTCTAAATTAGACTCAATTGATTTGCTTTAAACCAAAAACGCAAAAATCACGCTTAGCATACAAGCTGCATACTTAAATTATTCATAAAGGGAAGTTATCAAATTGTTTTGAAGTTTATATTTTATATTTTGTTCTGCCTGCTGAGAATGAAGTAGCATTGGTTATGCAAAAAGTTGAAAATCAACACCACATTGAGAAATTTATCCTAGCAGAATATATTTGAAAGTAAAAGCACTTACATATGTACTTCCAGCTTTTTAAGTGATATAATGACAATGCACTACCACCATAAGCCTTTTTTTGGGAGTTCATAAGACATGGAAAAGGTGATGATCACTAAAATAGTAAATTGATTTTCTACTTATTTCTGTATACTCAAGCAAACATCATGTCACGAGGAACTCAATTCAAAATGAAAATTGGTAAACCTGGTAGTCCATATAACAGGCACTTTTCTTGACAAATGTCATGAATCCACCAAAACACATCTTAATTAGTAACAAAAGATATCTAGAAAGGCCATCACCTATGTTGGTCCCTCTTACTGTTCACATAGGGCTAGAAATCAATGAATGTAGCAATTTTGGTTTCCATCACACAGAGAAGGTACAATTATGAAATTAAAAGATGAAAATTGCAATTTAGTAACAAATTAATTTAATGGTAATTTATTATTTAACAGTTGAATGTATAGCATTAACCATGAAAGTAGTAATGTGTCCAAATAAAAATTTATATGATATCAATGAAAGCATCCAAATAATAGATCTAAAAATTCTTTAATTTCAAATCCTCCTTTAGAAAAAAAGAAAAAAGAAAGACCCAAACAAAGAACTTTACATTAATTCCAAAGAATCCAAATACAACTAAAAGGAATTTCTAACACTAAAAAGGAAAAAAATTGCAAGATAATCATCATTGTTCATCGAGTTTGCAACGGCAATTAGGACAGGTGTTATGCTTCTGGAGCCATGGAAGTAGACAAGATTGGTGATACATATGAGAGCAGTTCATACGTACGAGCTTATCCCCTGCTTGTGGTTCCTCCAAACACACAGTGCAAGTATAACCCACATCAAATCCTTGCCTTTCTTGGCTGCCGCTCGCAACAAAGCCACCGTTTTTGACCAACTCGTCAATTGCGCTTGTTGATGCACCTTCCTCAGTTGATTCCGACTCCCAACCGAAACCATTCAACAAGTTCATAACATCGTTAATTATATCATCAATATCGTCACTCGGGGCCACCCCAGCATTCACCATGTCCCTGAATTCGGCACGAGGAATCTCATAATCGTCGTTTGTTTGTTGAACATGGAGGTACTCCAATCCAGCCATAATGAAATAAGACCTATTGTTGGTGGCCAAGTTGAGAGACAACGATATGATATGGTGGAGACACTGAGGAGGCAGGTTGAGGTTTGAGAGTGCATAAGTAAGGTAAGCACAGTGAGAAGGTGGGTGTAAGAGAAATTGGTGTGGAATCTGCAGCAATAAGAGAGAGGTGGGCAGAGTAATCACATAATCTTCAAGTGGAACTGAAGAGTCATAACGTAACTTCTGATATCGCTCGGAATATAGAACTTGGAGAGTGGCCATGGGAAAGACAGGGTTCTTATCACCGATGAGATGGAGATTAACAGAAGTAGCCATTTGAAAGAAAGAAAGAAACCAGAGAGAGAGAGAGCGATTACTTAGATTGAAACAAAGAAAGAGTTATGAGAATACAACGTTGCCAACGTTCATGTTTAATACTATGAAGTCATGTTCCGAAGGTCACTCGAAAATCCGAATTCTGCTCGGATTTGGAGTGTTTTTTTTTTTTTTCATTCCAGTTTATCCTCAAAACTTTTTACTAAAGATTAATTAATGTTCGGCGATGGGTGGGCTCTAGTAAGATAACTCACTGGCCCAGAGTTTTTTTTTTTTTTTTTTTTAGTGCAATTACCCGAACTCAAACTGGAGACTACACTCAATAAAACCTGGGACAAATGCTTTGAGACTAAATACCTAACCACTTGGCCAACCTACCTAGGTTGGATTTGGAGTGTTGAACTTAGGAAATTTAAACGGTGGTAATTATTCTTCCCCAATATTTTTATATTTAATTTTATTAAAATATTATTTTGATTTTTAAAATTATCAAAAGTTTATTTTTATTCAAAAACTTTAAAATTTTATTTTATTTTATTTTTCCCAATTCTCTTATAATATATATATTTGTTAATTCGTTTACTTATTAAACTCTCCAAAAAACACAATATGATAAATATCTTCTATTTTTTGCGTTTTCTAATATTAAAATACCAATTTACACAATATGATAAATATCTTCTATTTTTTGGGTTTTCTAATATTAAAATACCAATTTATATTTATAAGTCAATCTTTTGTGTTCAAATTGATCTTGAAGTATTATATTTATGTAACGTGAATGTATGCATACATAATATGTGTTTGTTATTTTTTTGGGTATCAAATCTTAGTTTTATCACTGATTACAACACAAACCCATTGCTATTATTGAAATATTTACACTTTTACTTAAATTTGGTCATGCCTTCCATTTTAAAAACTAAAAATAAGAAGTCATCAAAATAACAGGATGTCTTCTCCCCATCTTCCATGAAAAAATTGGTTTCTTAGAAATTTTGTTCTGATGGATAAGAAAGGAATTTGTTAGCTTTATTATGGTTTGTGTGTGTGTGTGTATATATATATATATATTTGTTTTATTCCTGTTGCAGAACAAAATAAATTGAAAATTGAGGTTTAATCATAAATTTTGGCATGTGAATTTTATAGTAGTTTGTGTTTGGGTTATCATATTAGAGTTGCAAAGGATGTTTTGATCAAATGTTGATGATTTTCATAGTGTACTTTGATAGTTTTTTATGATGAACCTTTGTCTTGAATTTAACAAAAATTATACATTGATGAATTTCACATAATTAGATTTAGTCTAAAACTTAGTTTCGCTCAAGTGCATGTAGCCATGGACTAAAAAAGTTGACATTAGGAAAGAAAACCAAATTTTGGATTTCTTTTCCGTTTAAACTTGGCTAGATACAACAAATTAACTTATTTTGAAAATTTCTATGATGAGATGTAAAAGTAAATCTCACGATTTTTTATGGCTTTTGCTCAATTCAAGCTTATTGGTTTTGCATCTAAATTGATGCATTGAAATTGAGTTTCTTTTATTTATTTCTTTATTTATATTTTGGAGGATTCATTAACTTCTATTTAATTAATCAAATAGAATTAGTTTTAAAAATGAAAATATTGTTAAGCTTAGTGTTGGCTCATTCTATCACATTTGCCTATATAATTTTTTTAATAAGTTTATTGATGTAATCTATTCATAATAAAAGTGGGTTGAGTCTGGGTAAGAAATTACTCAAAAACAGAAATAAAATAAAATAAAATAGAAATTGTTATGCTCAAAATGAGCAATTGAGTTCTTTTACCCATATATTTTGCACTAAAATAGATTTATGAGTGAAACTTATTTCATTAGAAAGTAGACATCTAGAGCTTCAAAACTAACACAAATATGATCCAATTTAGATTTGAGACAAGTGAGTTATGACAATTGAAGTTGGTATAGAAATGTTGAATATAAGTAGCGTCAAATTTTGAGTCACTCTTGTTCGATCAAGAATCAAGGACCTTGTTTTAAGCAAAATGTATCATATCAGTTTTTGGTAATCTATTTTAAACCCAACATAAGTCTACTTTATAAAGCCACATAAACATGACTTTTGGGATGCCAAGAGAGGCAAAAACCCCAAACTATTTAGAGGGAAAATCCAAGCCCCCATCCTGGTTAACATGTGAGTACAAAATAGCTTATTTTTATTAGTGCGTGTTCTCATACTTGTGATCAAAGCTCGAAACCAGTAAATAAATCAACCCATTGTGGCATTATAGTATTCAAAACCTTCAAGGTGGTCCTTGGAGTTACAAATGTGGTTCGTGGAAGGATTTCAAAATAGAAGAGTCTAAGCGACTTAGAGCTGATTGTAGGGTTAGGTTAATAAGTTATCTGCTAAGTAAAGTTTAGAGTCTTGGGTATGTCTCAGATTGTAAAGCTTCAATTCTATTAGTAAATTCTTCCTTAGGGCTAGGGACTTCCTGTAATGGTTTTTCCTATAGATGTGTCCATTAATTTTCTACGTCATAACCATATGTTGTGTTGATTACTTTTCACGTGGT
The DNA here is from genome assembly GCA_014183005.1 of Castanea mollissima. NCBI lineage: Eukaryota > Viridiplantae > Streptophyta > Magnoliopsida > Fagales > Fagaceae > Castanea > Castanea mollissima. The sequence goes on from JACAVU010000060.1 coordinate 303,787, forward strand.
GATATTGCATGCTCATGGCAATTAACCTACACTCATACATTATTAGTTAATTGACTCAAGTTGATTACTAATGATTACACCCTTTTGATGATAAAAGAGGTCTAAATCCTAACAAGTCTTTCAAAATACTATGTTGATATATAATATTTAAATCATCCAACTCTTAATCCATTTGGAAAAGTTAAAAAGAAAAAGAAAAAAAGAAATTGTATATACTTCATTTTGTTCTATATATTTTTAGAACGGTTGATTGTTGTTGTTTCTATAATGCATGTCTATCATTGTAATATATAGCTTATTCTTGCTTAACTTGCTAATCATACGAGGAACATGCCATAAGGATGAAACAACACCTTCAACTCATGATATTTGTATCACTTTAGACTATTAAAGAACTTTATGGGGATAGCCCTCTGAATTTTTTTTTTACTTAAAGGTGATTGTAACCCCATATAATTGTGAATTTATTCACAATTTTAAGCAAGTTTAGAATTAGAATATTAATTGAATTAGATTATATTTTAATTAGGATTGTTAACTATTTTGTGAGGTACTTTTGAATGTTTAAAATACAAGATGCATTCATAGAATAGGCCAAATGAAATATGGAAAAACATTAAGGGCAAAGTATTATGGGTGAAGTAGTTTATAACATAGTTACAATTCTTTTGAGACATTAGAGGAAACCAAAACCCTTTTTTTTTAAATATGGAAAATTCCTAATATCTTCGACTAGAAATGAGATATTGTTCATTGTAATTTTCTGTATCAGTCGGAATACAGAACTTGGAGAGTGGCCATGGGAAAGACAGGGTAGTTGTCTCTGATGAGATTTAGGGTAACAGAAGTGCCCATTTGAAATTAGGGAATGAAGCAAGAAACCAAAGAAATAGAGATCGATTATTTGAAAGAAAGAAAGAAACAAAGAGTTGTGATAATCCAATGTTGCCAACGGTATATTAATAATTCGAAACATTCCGAAACTCATTCGAAGATCTAAAAGTCCAAATTCTTCTCAGATTTTTACTTTTATTTATTCATATTTTTTGGTAAAATATTATTTTGCTTTCTAGATTTATCAAAGGTTTATTTTTATTCAAAAACTTAAATAAAAAAAAATTCATCCTTGAACTTTTAGGCTACAATTCTGTCACAATATTTTTATTTAATTCGTTTACTATTAAACTCTTCAAATAATCACAATACGATAAATATCTTCTCTTTTTTTGGTTTTCTAATATTAAAATACTAATTTATATTTATAAGTCACACTTTTGTGTTCAAATTGGTCTTAAGTATTACATTTATGTAATGTGAATGCATGCATACATAATAGGTGTTTATTATTTTTCGTGGGTATCAAATCTTAGTTTTATCACTGACTACAACACAAACCCATTACTAATATTGAAACATTGACACTTTTACTTAAATTTTGGTCATGCTTTCCATTTTAAAAACTAAAAATAACAACTCATCAAAATAACAGATGTCTTCTCTCCATCTTCCAAGAAAAAATTGGTTTCTTAGAAACTTCGTGCTAATGAACAAGAAAGAAATTTGCTAGCTTTATTAAGGCGCGCGCGCGTGTGTATATATATATATATATTGTTTCATTCTTGTTGTAGAACAAAATAAATTGAAAATTAAGGTTTAATCATAAATTTTGGCATGTGAATTTTAGAAGGTTGTGTTTGGGTTATCATATTAGAGTTGCAAAGGATGTTTTGATCAAATGTTGATAGCTTCCATAGTGTACTTTCATTTTTTTTTTTTTTTTTTTGTATTGAACCTTAGTTTTTGAATTTAACAAAAATGATACATTGATGAATTTCACATAAATAGATTTAGTCTAATGCTTAGTTTTGCTCAAGTGCACGTAGCTATGGACTAAAAAAGTTGACTTTAGGAAAGAAAACCAAATTTTGATTTCTGTTCCGTTTAAACTTGGTTAGATACAACAAATTAACTCTTTTTGAGAATTTCTATGATGTGATGTAAAAGTAAATCTCATGATTTTTTATGGCTTTTACTCAATTCGGGTTTATTGGTTTTGCATCTAAATTGATGCCTTGAAATTGAGTTTTCTTTTATTTATTTCTTTATTTATATTATGGAGGATTCATTAACTTCTACTTAATTAATCAAATAGAATTAGTTTTAAAAATGAAAATATTGTTGGGTGCAGTGTTGGCTCATTCTATCACATTTGCTTATATAATTTTTAATAAGTTTATTGATGTAATCTATTCGTAATAAAAATGGGTTGAGTCCGAGTTAGAAATTGCTCAAAAACGAAAAAGTTTTGATATGCTCAAAATAAGCAGTTGAGTTCTTTTACCTATACATTTTGCACTAAAATAGATTTATGAGTGACTCATTTCATTGGAAAGTAGATATTTGGAGCTTCAAAACTGGCACAAATATGAGCCAATTTAGATTTGAGACAAGTGAATTATGACCAATTGAAGTTGGTATAGAAATGTTGAATACAAGTAGCGCCAAATTTTGACTCACTCTTGTTTGATCAAGAATCAGGGACCTTGTTTTAAGCAAAATATATCATATTAGTTCCTGGTAATCTATTTTAAACCCTACATAAGTCTACTTCATAAAGCCATATAAACATGACTTTTGGGAGGCCAAGAGGGGCAAAAACCTCAAACTATTTAGAGAGAAAATCCAAGCCTCCATCCTAGTTAACATGTGAGTACAAAATAGCTTATTTTTATTAGTGTATGTTCTCATACTTGTGGTCAAAGCATGAAACCACAAAATAAATCAACCCATTGTGGCATTATAGTATTCAAAACCTTCAAGGTGGTCCTTGGAGTTACAGATGTGGTTCGTGGAAGGATTTCAAAATAGAAGAGTCTAAGGGTATGTTTAGTAACAGTTTTTTCCTCTTATTTTCTATTTCCAAAAACAATTTTCTATTTTTGAGACTAAAAAACTTGTTTGGCAACCCAAAATGGAAAGAAAACAAAAACTGTTCTCAACACTCAATTAGTGAAGGAATCTGAAAACATGCAAAATGTTGTTTTCAATTTCTAATTTTTAAAAGTCAATAAAAAGAAACACATTTAATTTAATGAATCTGTCTCATTTAATGAGTTAGCATTAGAATTCAAATCCTAGTAACAACATATTTTAAATATTTTCTATTTTTTTTAAACTATCTTTTTAATTTCAACTAACCAACCTTGTTTTTTTATTTTAAATATACAATAAAATTATTATTTTTCTTTATATTCCCAAAAACAAGTTTTTGAAAATAGAAAAAAAAAAAAAACTGTTACTAAACATAACCAAGCGACTTAGAGCTGATTGTGGGGTTAAGTTAATAAGTTATCTACTAAGTAGAGTTTAGAGTCATGGGTATGTCTCAAATTGTAGAGCTTCAATTCTATTAGTAAATTCTTTATTAGGGCTAAGGACTCCCTATAGCAGTTTTTCCTTTATATGTGTCCATTAATCTTCTACTTGATAACCATATGTTGTGTTGATTATTTTTCATATAGTGATATTGCATGCTCATGGCAATTAACCTATGCTTATATTGAGTACATTATTAGTTAATTGACTCAAGTTTTTTTTTTTTTTTTTGAGAATGTTAATTGACTCAAGTTGATTACTAATGATTACACCGTTTTGATAATAAAAGAGGTCTAAACTCTAACAAGTCTTTCAAAATACCATGTTTTTCAAAATACCATGTTGATATAGAATATTTTAAATCATCCAACTCATAATTCGTTTGGAAAAGTTAAAAAGAAAAAAAGAAATCGTATAGACTTCATTTTGTTCTATATATTTTTAGAATAGTTGATTGTTGTTGTTTCTAGAATGCATGTCTATCATTGTAATATATAACTTATTCTTGCTTAACTTGCTAATCATATGAGGAACATGCAATTAGGATGAAACAACACCTTCAACTTAGGGGCAGAGCCAGGGGGGTCGAGGGGGGCAATTGCCCCCTCGGCCCGCCCAAAATTTTTAAAGAGATTTACTTATATGTCATGAGTTTGCTACCTGCAATCATATGCCTACACCCTACACTAAACAACAGGATTATGAGGAATAGAGCTTAAGCGTAACTACTGTTGTGTGAGTTTCAAGGTTTTCGTCCTTTTATCAATTTGTTCCCTCCCGTCCATATGGTTGACCGATCTTAATTTTTCTATCCATTTATTTTCTTGTTCTGTTTCAAGCATGGATTTGCTTTACGTATTTCTTTTTCATTTATAAAATAATCATTGGACTATTGGTTTTTTATTTATTTATAGAACTTCATTAAATATGGAAGAAAAATAAAATCATTAATAATCTATCAATGTAAAGCTCAAAATATATATATAAAAGACAAAATAAAAGAACTATTAATAAACACAAGTTTTAATCGAAAAGATTGAAAATAATATTATTATTGCCTGATAAAAATGATAAAAAAAATCACAAATTTCTAATGTAGTAATTTATTCTTCGCTAATAAAATTTGTGTAAGCAATAATGTGTAAAGATAATTATATTATAAATTCTAAAGCTCAATATTGTTTTCATGTTAAACTTTGAATTTTCAAGCGTGTGTAAATTCACAATTTCATTTTTAAAATATTACAATATCATATTCATATGAGTTGTACTTGAGTTTTCCAACTACTAAAATCTTTTATAAGAATTGTAAATGGAGTTTTTAACTAAAGAATTATTCATCTGTAAATGAATCCCTAGTAGAAAAATACAATATAGCAAATATACTAATGTTATTTTTTGTGTTTGTGCCCGTATGCCTTGCTTATAAATTTTGCCTCCCCTAAACTTAAATTTTGGCTCTGCTACTGCTTCAACTCATGATATTTGTATTACTTGAGACTATAAAAGAACTTTATAGGAATAGCCCTCTGATAATTTTCTCACTTAAAGGTGATTGTAACCCCATATAATTGTAAGTTTATTCACAATTTTAAGCAAGTTTAGAATTAGAATATTAATTGAATTAGATTTTATTTTAATTAGGGTTGTTAACTATTTTGTGAAGTACTTTTGAATGTTGAAAGTACAAGATGACATTCATAGAATGGGCCAAATGAAATATGGGAATATTAAGGGCAAAGTATTATGGGTAAAGTAGTTGATAATATAATTACAATTCTTTTGAGACATTAGAGGAAACCAAAACCCTCATTTTATAAATATCAATTGTAGGGTCAATGGACCTAGGAGTATGTATTGGGCCAGAGGCCCAATCAAAGGACATTAAATGGTCCGAAAATGTGGGAATATCGGCCCAAGAGGCAGTGTTGATGGATAAAGAAGCAAAGGCTGATCAAGGTCATTCTGGAAGGTATTCCGAGGAGGAGTCCATCCTCGGCAAGTAGGAAAGGGTTGCCTGCCGTCCAAAAGCAATGTTCTAGGAGAACTTTTAAGTAAGGATATGCATGATGGGTGTACATGATAGGAAGAAGGACTATGAAATATCCAAGATAAAGCTATTACCACCACATTAAATGCTCTGCAGCTAAACCTCTAGCCGCATTAATGGAAAAGTAATGATTGAGCATCAAGGTTCAGCTTTACAGCTACCTTCAAAGACTTCAAGGATGGATTGATGGGACAAATATCCAAACTAGTAATCTGATCCATACGTGAAGGATAGAGAGAGGAAGAAATATGATATAAAAGGAGGAGAAGACGTTCAGGAAGGGGGGATCGAAAATAGGAGAAAGGAAACACTGTAGACATTAAGATCAATATCTGTAATCTATCTTTAAGAAAGAGAAGTATAAGATCCAGCCTCTTCGGCTTGAATCTAAGGACACTTTTTGTTATATAAACTATCCAATCTGTATGATGTTGCAATCTAGCCCATTATTTTTGTTATTTAAAATCACTAGAACCTAGATTTCAAGCCCATTATCTACAAATTCATTGTATTGGGCTTTTTGAGCCTATCCCAATCTTATTTTTTGAGTTTGGCTGCAAATTGTGTCTTTACATGAGTAATTTCTAATATTTTCAATTATGAATAAGATATTGTTCATTGTAATAATTTCCACTATCTACAAATTCATTGTATTGGGTTTTTTGGGCTTATCCCAATCTTATTTTTTGGGTTTGACTACAAATTGTGTCCTTACATGAGTAATTTCCAATATTTTCAACTAGGAATATGATATTATTCATTTTAATAGTTTCTGGTATTAGTAACCATGGTTGTTAAGATCACAATCCAAGATCACGTAAGAGACAAAGAAGTATAAATTGTTAGGCTTTATATATTGGTAATATTATAAGTAAGAAAAAAAAGAAGAAGAAGTACAAATTGTTGATAAGAAAGAAAGAGGGAGTAGTTCCAAGAAACAGAGAGAGTTTGGGATAATGTGATGTATCGAACGTTGATGTCCATTGTTATATACTATGTATCCAACGCCGCCAACGGATATATTATTTCCAAGGTCAGTGCGGACTAGAGAGAAAGGCAATTAATTGATTTGAAGTTATGTTCCGGAAACTCACTCAATGATCTGAAAGTCTGAATTTTTAGATTTGAGGTGTTGGCATGGTTGTCAAAATTTCGATCTGGATCCTATGATTCTGCGATTTTATGATCTCACCTACATAAAATTATTCGAATCTTTCAAAGATCTTTGGTAGAATCACTAAGATCGGCAGTATCGTACAATTCTAACGATCCCAAAAGATTCTGGTTTCTTGTCATTTTTTTTTTTTTTAAATTGACAGAAAGCTCAGTTTGACTCAAATGAAAAATAACATCCCAATAGACTCAGTTTTGCTATTCTAAGGTAGAGAGATAGTGTCAGTTGGACCTAAATAAAAAATTACATTCCAATAGAGTGTCATGTTTTGAGGTTTTTGGTATTTTTAAATGATGCCTATAGATGAATGTAATGATGTATAGTAATTACATTAAATAGATGCAAATTTTTGGTTTTTTATGAATGAATGTATAATTTATTTGATTATTTAACATACCAATGTGTTTTTTTCTCAAATAATATAGAATCTTATGATCCACAATTCCACTACCCTACAATCTTTCGTATGATCCCAATTTTGACAACTTTGGGTGTTGGAAACTTGAGATAGTTGAGATCTCAATACCACTAGGATATTTACAAGGTGCCAATATTCTCTCGTAATATTTTTCTATTATTTTACATTTTTTTAGAAAAATATTATTTTTGTTTTTAAATTTTATCAAAAGTTTTTTTTAACTAATTTTTTTTATCTCTAAACTTTCAAAATAGTTTTATTTTTTAATAGTTTGAGATAAAAATAAGGACAAAAAAAGAATTGCTTTCAATGGTTTAGAAATTAAAAAATATATATATATATATATATTTATTTTTTATTTTTTAAGTTTAAGGACATAAAATGAAACATTTTTAATAATTTAAAGAGTAGAAAAAATCGAAATTAAGGAATTTAAAATAAACACTTGATAAAATTTAGAGACCAAAATAGTATTTTACCATACTTAAAAAAAAAAAAAAAAAAACTCTTTTCAACTCTTTTTATTCAAAGGTTCAGATTCAAGGTTACAAAAACAACTTTCAATCTAAATTCTTTTAAAACTATTGCAATATGCAAAAGCCATAGCATTGCATGAGATCTAGATCCCTGTTGAATAAACCACATTTGCAATTCTTTTGGTATAGTACATTACGTACTCCAATAAAATTCAAACACTTGGATGCCAATAAGACAAAAATAGTACCTTTTTTTGAAGGGCAATTACTTCAAGGCAAAACTGACTAATGGTGTTTCGTATATAAGCTAGCTCATGTTATGATCTGAAAATCTCGGCACTCAGAATTCTTCCTATTAAAACAACATCGTTTTTATCAAAATTATATCTCTTGACCAAAAATGAAAAAGAAAAAGAAAACCTTAAAATCTAAACGAATGTTACCTTTGATAATTTTAACTTGTAAAGTGTTGGTTATACGCATGTGAATAAAGTCTCACATTAAATAATGATAAGAAGAGTGGCTCTAAAATTACTCATTTGGCTTCCCTATATCTATTTGAATAACATTATTAATTTTTAAAGTGTTTTTGTAAAAAACATGTGCAAAATATCTTAGTAAAGATATAAATATTAATTGAGAATAGATTTAAAGGTTAATACAAAATCATCATGTTGCTGATTTCATATTCATGGAAAAAACATATTTTGTTACCAATAAATATTTTTAACAATTACATTTTAAAGAAAATTCAAATTTCAAATAGAACAAAATTTAGTTACAAAATTGGTTCTCAATAAAATAAATATTACTACATATTTTGAAAATCTAACCGTTAAATTAAATGTTTTTTACGCTCTTAATACAAATGTTAAATTTGATATCAATCAGATATTATTTGCTATATGATCTATAAACTTATATTTTATGCATAATTTTAAGCTATAAAAACTTACAATTTAAACAATTTATTAATCACATAAAAAAACAATTTATTGATGACATAGTCATAAATCATAAATCTTTAATTTTCTAGAAATTTTGTAAGCATAGAAGATATAAAATGATGTAATTCAATGGTGAATTTGTCAAAATTCACTTTTAATAAAAAGATATTGAATAAGGTTGTAACCTTGAACTACAACTAATATTGTAGCTAAATTTTGTCTTTTCAAATATACATACAATATATATATATATATATACACACACACACACTTTCACGCATCGACCAAGTTTGCTACTGTTATATAATAAACACTAGGATTCATTTTTTTTTTTCACGACTTTGCAAATTTCTGCTAATTATTAATAATTAAATAATAAAATGATTTTCGTTTGAGCAATTAATATGTCATGAACTTATTCACATTTCTGTTATTTGCTCAGGTTCTTAGTTGGTGAGGTTTTTCAAAAGTTTTTAAGGCATTAAGTAATGCCTGAAATTCGTTTTATATTGATTTGGAATCACTTGATAATTGCAGTTAGTAAAGAATTCGAAGAAATTTCGCAATGTGACAAATGAACCAATTTTTCTTTTTGTTAGTTTACGTAGCCCTTAACCCCTGCCTGTGTTAATGCCTCCCTTTTTAGGAATCATGCTCTTAATTTTTGGCATTGGAAATCCAAGCCAGGTTTTAATGCCTGATATACATAAAGTTAATTCAAGGCCTCTTTCTCAGCAAAGTTTATTCCGGAAAACTGTAGATTGTTTGTTCTTAAAGGTTGTTACGAATTCCAGCATCATGTTCTTAAGTAAGGAAAATTTTTATATGAGACGATCTTATAAGACCTACGTTTTATACAATACTTACAAAATTTCGGCTTAATAAACCCGGTTTTTGAATTCTTACTTTTTAAAATAGCTTTTTGAAAATTTATAGCACGAGGGCACGACACATTTCAATGTAGAAAACAAAGCCACTAGCACAACCGCAAGAAACCTAAAATATCCTATAGGGGAAAAGGGGATCCTTTCCTTTCCCAAAAATAACAAAGGACAAAGTCATGGGGGATTTGATAGTTTTTTTTTTTTTTTGAGAAGGAGTTTCAACTTATGATTTCTGCTCCTGATAATAGCTCTTTATTATCAGATTAAGACACCAATCAGTTTTTAGTATAAACAGGTATTTGATAGTTTGATGTATGGATTGAAGAATCGCCCCCCATACGGGCTAGACCACAATTCCTATGCACTATTGTATAGCAGCAGATTCCAAATATAAATTAATAAAACTATTACTACTTTACTAAAAAGAAATAAAAAATTTAATATGTTAATAAATCAAATAAATTGGATTTTAAATTAATCCATATCATATACACATGTTGAATAACCAATAGTGCCAAAAGCTTAACTTTTTTTTTTTTGAGAATAAAAAACTTAATCTATTTAAATATGATAAATTTAATTATTTAACTACATATTTCTAACAATACCTAATTGATTTATTTTATTTTTAAATAAAAAAATCTTATTACATACTCTATACATGTTTCTAAAATTGTGAAATCACATTATGATTTCAATTATGTGATAGTGTATGTAAGGAATGCGTAGGTATTTCATTACTTAAGAAACTTAAAAAAAAAAAAAAAATTCTTGCAGGCCAAGCACAAATTAGAAATAGAAAAAAAAAGAAAAAAGAAATCAATATATATACATACATACATATATATATATATATATATATTTTTTTTTCCCAATCGTTTGTCTCAAAAAAAGAAATAGAAAAAAAAAAGTGATTGGCAAAAGTATACAGAGAGAGGGAAAACACAAAAAGATTTTATGACAAAATAAATAGATAAATGATAGGTTTCTCAAAAAAAAAAAAAAAGAAAAAAGAAAAAAGAAAAAATAGAAGATAGATTAGATGAAAGAAGTAAGAAACGGAGCGCAACGTTACTGCTGAAGTCTCCAATGCAATGCCCGCCTCCAAGGCCAAAAACCTTAGCTCACTATTCCGCACTGCCGTCAAAACCAAAATCACCACCACCACCGCCGCCGCCGCCGCCACCACTTCTTCTTCTTCTACACCCGCCCAAGACGCTACTCTCAAACACTTCGTCTCCTCGCTCGACACCTCGTCGTCGTCTCCACCGCCTCCGTTTCCAACTTCATCAAACGACGCTACGTCAAAGTCAAGTCCCCCAAAGCCTCCTCCTCCTCTCGCTCAACCAAAACCTCCTTCTCCTCCTCTCTTCCCATCCTCAACCTTGACCCTCTCTCTGATTCTGGTACTTTAAAAAAAAAAAAAAAATCTTTTGTAATTATGTTTAACGTTACTTTTTGTTTGGTTACTGAGAAAATACGAGATGGGAAGTGAAAAGAAAGTTCGTGATTTGCTCTCTGAGTTTTTATGTTTGTTGTCGTGTTTGAATGCAGAGGACTCGACGAAGCAGTTGTCCAGGGAGATATCTTCTATATTGTCCGGTATGTGTTTGTGAAATTTACTCTGAGAGTTTTAAATTGTTTAAAGTTTCAAAATTTTTGGGGGTCCTTGGTTTTGAGATAACGGATTACTTTGAAAGTGGAAGTTTGAATTTTTATAAGGATTTCGTGACCTGGGTAGTTGTCCACTTGTACTCTGTTGTAGCTATGCTATTTTATTTGAGGAATTCACTTACTCAGCTATGGCTCAAATGGTCAAATGGTACTTCTTTCGTTTAAATAAGTTGTGGGTTTAAGACCCATTGGGTGTCTGTGTAACTTAAAAATGTAAGTAAGAATGTCCATTTTTTTAGGGAAACAAGGTGAGCTTATTATGAATTCTCTTTTGGGTACTAGTTTCATTAGGTTGACAACGTGAAAGAATCTAGGAGAGTTAATTTTTTCCATGTGATTGTAATATATTTCTAAATCACTTCGCTGAAAATTACGGGAGCTAGAAGAAGATAAGAATTTGGTAATTTCGTTATGACTGCCATCCTATTTGGGTGGATTAGTTGCATTTAATGTTTTCCTTCAGATGTCATCATCTGCTCGGGTGTTGCATATCAGTAAAACATCTTGACGATTGTATTGCATCTACTGAAATTGTGAATAGTCTTACATTCATATTCAGCTTTTCTTTGAGTTGGATTTTGATTGTTAATGGCTGAGGGACACCTTTTTCTTTTTGTGTAATTTGCTTTTGCAGGTGGTGAATCGTTAAGTTCACCTGATTTGCAGGGAGCTGATGATGGAGAAGACATTGCGGAAAAAGTGCTGAATATACCATGGTTTTCAAACCTGTCTCATAATCATATATCACTACATCGGAAAGAATTATCTCGTGAACGGAAACAAAAATGGGTTTACAAAAGTTCCCAAGGGAATCGTTTTAACCGGTTAATTTCAATGTGTGGGCAGAAACTGGGAACAGAGACTACCATACAGGTATTTGGTAAATTGGGACGAGAAACTGGTGTCAAGAATATAATGCATTAATAGGACTATGCGTACAGAGGGTCAGGAGAAGCGATGATGAAGATGTTGCATTAGAACAGATACACATGGCTTTTCGACTTTTTGAATCAATGAGAGAACAAGGTTTCCAAATAGAAGAGGATACTTATGGCCAATTTCTTCTGTATTTAATGAGATGGGTATGGAACAAGAATTTCATTTTTTTTGTGGAGTTATTGGAAAAGATAATCCACGTTCGCTTCCAAGATTAGGCTACTATGAGATGCTGCTATGGATCGGAGTCAACAATGAAGAAAAGATTCAAGAGCTTTGTAAATACATTGTAGTTGATTATGGGGGAGACAATTCTGCTTTACGAGGTATAGGGTCCCACGTGGCAACCCATTTTTAAGCTTAACTCTCATTAAAAAATGAGGGTTATACTAAGGCCTTTTCTTATTTTACCATTCTAACTCTTAGATAACTGCTAGGAAATATGAAAGAAATAATTTGAAAGTTATTGTTTCATTGCACCGTGGCATTCTAGCGCAGTAAGAACTTTTGTGATTGCCATTATATTTATTGCAGGTGGAATAGATTCACCTTTTTTTATTTTTTATTTTATTTTATACAACATAGAAATTCTATTTTAGCATAATCTAAGTGCATATGTATGTGAGTCTCCCTGAAGACTTGAACCTCGGCTTTTGCCCGCCACCTCACCCACCCCATGAGAACTTTGTATTTGTGGGGTGACCATCATGCCAAAGGTGCACGGTGGTAATAGATTCACCTTTTTATATGGTCTTTGATGTGTATCTTGGTCATGTAGAATCCTTTTTGAATACAACCATGTTAAGTTTACTATCCAAATGATGCCTATGGACTTGAATGGTGTCTTTTTTAATTATGGTGCATCCACCTTTTGAAATTTTAGGATTTTACATTATTTGGACAGGGTTAAGAGAGGTAAAAGTTACTAAACAGTGCAGATAACTTTATAAGTTTTGAAATTGCTGATTATGTTTACCTCTGTTGCCCACATCAAATGTGGCCTCTGTAATCTTGGTGGGAAATTCACGTTTGACGTCTATGGATGACACATTTGAAACATGAAGTTAGATTCTGTTTATAATACTGTGTCTGGCATTGGTTGTTAAAAACAGTGCATATGTTTGTATAATAAATGGATCTTTTGCGCAGTTTAACTTAAGATCCTTTTATGACAAAGTAACTTCTTTCTGTTGGTATTATTCAACCTCATCAGCTTCAACTCATGTTGCAGAGAATTATTTGTTAGCTCTTTGTGAAAGTGACCGGAAGAAGGAGCTTTTGCAGCTGCTGGAAATTGTCGACATAATGAAACTTTCATCACCAAATTCTGTAGCAAATATATTTAGATCATTAGGAAGGCTATCATTGGAGTCTTCCGCTGAGAACTTCCTTATGGCATTCAAAAACTGCAGTATGTTCATTAAATATTGTTATTATTTTTCTAAGGACTCTGATATTAGTTTTGTTATTCAAGGGCTTTTTGGATGGGATAACAAATGGAAACTGAATATTATTAAGGGAGACAAGACAAGTTATTCATATATTGTATTTTTGCAAATATTTTTCATGTTTAAAAGTATTTTTCTTAAGATTTTTTTATTTACAAATTAGAGTTTCTAGGATTTGGCAATGTATCTATAAAACCTGATGTGGTTATCTTAATAAATGCAGATTATGAAGCAGAAAATATCTCAAACTTCATCTCTAGTTATGTTGTTAGCGTTCCAAATTTAGCGGTGAGGAACTTCTCATGAATGCTACTGGTAATGTTCTTGTGGCCATAATTTCTGAGGCAATTTCTGCTTCACATGCAGTTGCTTCTTTGTAAAAAAATTCATTCTGTTCTTGCTAATACGTTACTTGAAACTTGACCGGCATTATATGTTGGTGTACGATCCTGAATCATTTTTAGTTTATTTTCTTTTAAATATTAAACCAGTGTAAGAACATATCTTTGTACTCAATGGTAATTAATAGGAAAATGGGAGAAGATTGAAGAGAGGTTTTCTTTAAAACTATATTTGGGAGTTTGAGGGGAGAGGATAGAAAAGGATACAGGGAAGATGAAAGGGAGAAGAGAGGAGAGGGTATAAGTTATTTCTTCTTCTTCTTTTTTGGATGCTTTATTGATATTCCTACCCTTGTTTGGTTGTAGGATGTAAAGCAAAGGATGGCTTAAGTATCAAGTAAACTGACAATAGAGAGAGATAAATGATAAGCAACGGTATCTATAAAAAAAATTTATAAGCATTGGCAGGGTCCAACTGTGGAAGAGGTTGTACAAATTATTGAACCTGATAATCACCTTGTTCAAATTCCTCTAAATTGAAAGAATTAAAACAAACGGTTATTTCATATCCTCTCTTCCTGCCCCCAAAAATACATCCAAGCTGGGGGAATAGGAACCACCCTCCTATTCCCTTGTGGTCTTCTCCGTGGACAAGAGGAGGGATATCTTGACTACTTCTCAAAATTGGTTGATGGTGAATTCAGTATAACTTTTAATCATGGAAAGTTTGTACCTCAGGCACAAGGTGAGATGAAAATCCTATTTGGGGTTGGTAGTAACCTGATTGCATATTATTAAAAATAAATAAATAAATAATGAGGAAGAGTGATGTGGCCCTTTATAGTATTGGTGCTCTTCATTCCTTTGTTCCCTTTCCTTGTTGGTACAGACTTTAGAAATGGCATTTTACTCAACTTCACAGGACCTGTTGTAGTTTAGGAGCTCATGTAAAAATTAAAATTATTCTTTTGTTTACATCAGGGATGGAAGGCATACACGCTCACAACTCATGTGCAAAATAAACTTCTTTTGTTTACATCTGGAATTGAAGGCATACACACTGACAACTTATGTAAAAAACAGACAAATTCTTTTGTTGGCATGCTAGAAATTTATGGTTTATTAGTAACTTTGCTTCTTGATTCTCTTTGAAGCAATCCTTTGACCACTAAACTACACTAAGTGATGACCCTAAAATCATTGCAGTGTTTAGTTATATCTAATGACTTTCATAGATACATTTGCTTAATTATTGACCAACAGCGTCGGAGATGATCTTTCTAAAGTATTATTATCATTATTTTTTATTCTTCTTCCTCCTGAGACCATAATGAATGGTTAAGTATGTGCTGGACAAAAATGGTTGGATGGTTGTAGAGGCTTTTTAACTACTGACTTCTCAGTTCTCACCATGATCTGTTGAAGCTATGATACTGGTTTGGGCAAAGTTACCTGGATAATAATTTGTCTTGCTAAACAAGTAGGTGACTGAGAATATGATTTTAGGTAGGACAGAATGGTGGAAAGGAAAAAACAAAAACATGATGCCTTGATTTGTTGAAAATGGATCTATGGAGCCTCCCCCAATTTAATTAAGATGAAGGTTTAGTTATGCCTCATAATGTTCTTGAGTTGTTTGAGGCTTGGCAAGGAAAGTTTGTGCGACATCGTCACATTGATGTTTGGAGATTAGTGCCTCACTGCTTGATTTGGTGCATTTGGCGTGAAAAGAATGCTAGAAGCTTTGAGGGTTGTGAACGTTCTTTGTTGGAGATTAAGTATTTTTTCTTACACACTCTTTGAATGGAGTGTGGTTTTTTCTCATTTTTCTTGTTCTTCCTTTTCTTTTTTTTTCTTGACCGTTGTTCTTTTGTTTCCTGATTTGTGCCCCCATAGTACATCCCCAATGTACTCGGTTTGGCAATCTTTCTATTATTAATAATATTTTTACGCTATTTATTAAAAAAATAGAATCTTATACAAAGACTGAAGAGTATGCCTTCCATGTCAATGAAGGTAGGATGTCTAATCCCCTTAAGTTGTTGCAAGCTAATGTCTATAACCCACATTAGAACCCTAAGTCCATCACTGATATGCTTTATAGGAGAAAATGTAGACAAATGTTTTCCATGGCTCATTGCTTTTTGTTTGAAGCATAACAAGGACCAACAACCCATTAGCATACCTGTACCCTGTATGTTTTCAAAAAATAGGGATTTGGAATTGTAAATTCAACAGATTAATAGTACCTAATTCTTTCCTTCCTCTTTAAAATTGGAAATTGTATTTTAAAAAGAATCCTAAATGAGAAAAGGGTGGTCTGTCTACTCATTGTCTTTCTGCATGTTGTGCCCTGGCAAAGGGATAATTTGTGATTTCTGAAACTGAGCATAGCCTCTGGACAGAGCTGAATGGTTAAAAGGATTCTTGTAGCCAAAACTATACAGTTGGAATTGGGCTTTATTTAGTTGAAGATGAACCTCAAGGAAATACATCTTTAATTGTCTTCTCTTTAATGAATAATGCTAACTCCTTTTTTGTATGAATCTATGGAAGTTGTAGCTGGTTGACAATGAAGATAAAGAAAAAAAAAAGAAACATAAAAACTTATGAGAATTGGCGTTTTCAATGAAGGGTTTATATCTTGCCGTAATGTTATAAAACAAAATATATGCCTTGCTACTTGTCAGATTTCCTTGAACCCCACATCACTTGAACTACACATAAAATTGAAGCTCTCCCCAGCCAAAATAATGTGCATTCTGTTGAAATATCCTTTGGCCTATTTTCAAACATATAATTGCTTTATGACTATCAGCTTCTATTTTTCTATTAAAATTTTCAACTAAATGAGCACTTTCTTCCATATTGTTATGCATAATCATTATTTCCAATAAATCTCAATTGTTTATCATTGTTTCTCATTTTGACTTTGTTTTCTCACTTGTTTGATTGAATATTGAAGGTTGATGATGTCATTTCAAAATTTAAAAACTTCCATGCAAAATTGGAAGTGACACCTTCGTCCTCATCCTATGCAGAGCTCATTACATATTGTAGTGATTCACTTAAGGTATGATTGGTCTGTTGACTAAAAGGAGAAAAAATAAGTTGAACTCCTAATTTGTTTCTTGTCCATATACTATCTTTTTCTATGAGTCCTCTTGTTTTCAGGTTGGCATACTTCACTAGATAATTTTGTGTTTTTTAGACCATTTTTAGTTTGGACTATGTTTGAAATTGGGTATATGTTTATTTATTACAATATTTCAGGTGCATGCTGCTCTTGATTTAGTTGACGAAATGTGTGAAGTGGGGTTGACCTTATCAATTGAGGTGTTACACTCCATTTTACATGCTACTGAAGCGAGCTGTGAGTTTAATTTGGTATGTTTTATCATTTCTTTTATCTCCCCCATTTCATATGATATTGTTGTGCTTTCTCTAACAATTTAAACTTAGAATTTATATTAATTTGATGAGTCAATTTGAACTTAAAATTTATTACTTTTATGAATGGTGAAGAGATTTGTTAATCCAAACAGGCTGAATAAAAACAAAATTTAATGCTGGGCATTATGTTGTGCCTGCCTCTTTGTAATTGTTGAACCTTTTGACATCTATTATCCAAGGACTGGGGGAAGTTAAGTTTGCAAATATTTAATTAGGATATGTGTTGCATCTCCCAGATAAAATGAAAGTTTGATTCCACTCTAAACATATGCAAAATACATAATGGTGACATTAATTATAATTTCTTTACCAGGAAGAGGGCCAAAAAATAACTTTATTACTAATAGTGATAATTATGGACAAGAATCATAAGTTGAACATAGACTTAAACCTATTTTCTCTTGAAATTTTCTGTTTCTACTTTATACTTCATTGTCATCTATTCCACTTATAATTTTTGGGTGTTCTATGGTATATGGTTTTATTTCTTTTTAGCATTAAGATTTAGATTATGAAGTTTCAAAGATTTATTTCCTCCTTTGATTTGTTTTGCATGTCAATCACGTTAGAATTTAATATTTTCCTTTCTAGTGATTATCAGATGTTGATTATATGTTCAGAAAGACCTTTTATGTTATCATTTATTAATGTGCTTATGCTATTAACCTTCACTGTTGTTTTGACTCTATTTTACTGTGTGTCAGTACTAATATGTTTTCTGTTTTTCCCTTCCCCCTGGTGAATTACATCAATCTCAAGGTTCGTCGAATCTATTCAGTGATTTGTCGCCAGGATATGACGCCAAACAATGAAACCTTCAGGAGTATGATAGTTTATGCGTGAGAATGAAAGATGTAAGTCTTTGCTTGGTTTTTTGTTTGTTTGTTTGTTGTTTGTTTGTTTTTATTTATTGTGCATGCACACTCATGCATTGATTTTCCCTTTGTTGCATTTTTCCAAACTAATGTTTATACTTGGATATGTTACGTAGTTTGATGGTAGTATCACACCGCAAATTTCTGTTATTTTTTCTTTCCAATGCAGTTTGAGGGTGCATATGGCATGCTTAAGGACTTGGAGAAAATGAATTTGACACCTACAGCCAACATGTACAATGCTATAATGGCTGGATATTTTCGAGAGGTAAGTTTCTTAGTTTAATGAGATGCTCTTGTTCCCCCCCCCTTTTTTTTTCAAATTTTATTTTATGATATTTTGATTTCTTTTTTTTTTGATAAGTAAGAATGATATATATACGAAGGAGAATACAAGAGGAAGCAAAAGGCGACCCAGAAAAACAAGAAGAAGAAAACAAAGAGAAAGAAGAGAGAAGACCAAATAACAAAGAAATTACATAAGGGAAAGGGAACAAAGAAAAGAAGGGAGGGAATCACTAGACGTGAGTCCCCACGCCCGAGACCAATCAAACAGCGTTCCACAAAAAAAAGCAAGCATCTGATCCCTAGTACTATCCAAATCCTCAAAAGTCCTCCGGTTCCGCTCCTTCCAAATACACCAAAGGATGCACAACGGGACTAAATTCCAAATCTGAGACAAGTACTTCCCCAGCCAATTCCACCATCCAAGCAGCAACTCTGGAACCGAACTAGGCATAACCCAGGCCAAGCCAAAAGATAAAAGAACAAAGCTCCATAACCGATGGGCCACCTCACAATGAAGAAGAAGGTGATCTACCGTCTCTCCACAGTGACGGCACATAATGCACCAATCCACAAAAACCAATCTCCTCAATCTCAGATTGTCCCCCGTTAGGATCTTATTCCAAGCTACACACCACACAAAAAAGAAACTCGCCTAGGGGCCTTAACTCTCCAAATAGCTTTCCAAGAAAAGATAGTTGAAGGAGACTTTCTTAGTTTGTGGTAGTACGACCGGGTGTCAAAATCCCCATTACGCTTCAATTTCCAGCTCATCCGATCACCTACATCCATAGGAGGGATTATAGCACCCAACATACGAAGAAACCGCAACCCTTCATCCATCTCCCAATCATTAAAGAATCTACTAAACCGAACATTCCAAGATCTTCTATCCCCCGCCCTCTGCCTATGCAAAGAAGCTTCAACAGAGGCCTCCTTGTCAAAGGCAATGCCATACAGCCTAGGAAAAGCCAAATGAAAAGGTAGATCCCCATACCACCTATCCTGCCAAAACCTCACCCTATTCCCCAACCCAACCACAAATTGACAATTTTCACTGAAATCCTCCCAACCCATACGAATGCTTCTCCACAAACCACACCATGGGCTCCCCTGCCCAGCTTTGAGGACCATCCCCCCAATCCTCCCCATATTTTGAAACTACTACCCGCCTCCATAAACGACCTTCTTCTTTACCAAACTGCCACAGCCATTTCCCCAGTAAAGCCTTATTAAAGGTAGTGAGTTTCCTTATCCCTAAGCCACCATTGGCTACAGGCGCACAAACTTTGTCCCATCCTACCAAATGGATCTTGCTGTCTCCCCACAGAAAATCCCTTTGCATCTTTTCAATCTTATTAGCCACATGAGTAGGAATTGAGAACAACGAAAGAAAGTAAGTCGGAAGACTAGAAAGCGTACTCTTAAGTAACATCAAACGACCCCCCTTGGACAAGTACAACTTCTTCCATCCAGATAATTTCCGGTTCATGCTTTCCAAAATTGTGTTCCAAATTGAAGGGGAATTGTGAGGAGCCCCCAGCGGCATGCCTAGATACAACATAGGTAAAGAACCAATTTTGCAGCCCAATATATCCGCCAGAGCATGCACATCACCAACCTCCCCTATAGGAACCATCTCGCTCTTATGCACATTGACCTTTAAACCCGTAACCGCCTGAAAGCTAAGGAGCAACAATCGAATATGAAGAATTTGCTCCACCTTTGCATCACAAAATAGGATAGTATCATCTGCAAATAATAGATGTGAAACACGTTCCCCACCATCCCTCCTACCCTCAAAATTAAAACACGGATCAAGCCAGCTCCCTCCATTCTTCTTAACATCCTACTAAGCACCTCCATCAAGATCAGAAACAGCATAGGAGATAACGGGTCTCCTTGTCTTAAACCCCTTGAACTACCAAAGAAACCAGCTGGGGACCCATTAATCAAGATAGAGAATTGAATTGTGGATATACAAGAGCGAATCCACTTACACCACTTCACACCAAAGCCCATCCTGTTCAGCAGATACAACAAAGCCTCCCAATTCACATGGTCGTAAGCTTTCTCCATATCAAGCTTGCAGATGACTCCAGGGACCCTACTCTTCCCACGACTATCCACACACTCATTAGCAATGAGTACAGAGTCAAGGATTTGTCTTCCACCCACAAAGCTACTTTGATTCTCAGAAATCAATTGATCTAAAACCACTCTCAAGCGATTAGCCAAGACCTTAGCTAGGATTTTATACACACTTCCCACCAAACTAATAGGACGGAAATCTCTAATATTGGAAGTACCATTCTTTTTAGGAATTAAAGCAATGAAGGTCGCATTAAGGGACTTTTCAAACTTGCAATGATGGAAAAACTCTTCAAAGACCGCTAGGACATCTTTCTCCACTACCTTCCAGCAGTAATGATAGAACGCCATAGTGAACCCATCCGGACCTGGAGCTTTGTCCCCTTCCATATCCCTAACAACTTGAAGAATCTCCTCTCTCTCAAATTTCCTTTCAAGCCAAACCCTTTCCCTGTTCTCAATTCGATCAAACTCCAAACCCTCCACAAAAGGCCTCCACTTCTCAGTCTCCTTGTACAACTTTTTATAAAATTGAACAGCTTGAATAGTTACCTCGGAAGCCTCTTCAAAGACCACCCCATCCACCTCCAAGGTCCTTAGAAGATTAGAACGTCTATGAGAGTTAGCCATTTTGTGAAAAAATTTGGTGTTGTTATCCCCTTCCTTGATACATAACATCCTAGATTTTTGTCTCCAAGAAATTTCTTCTAAAGATAGAAGATGCTCCACCTGGGATCTCAAACCAGCCCTATGAACAACCTCCCCATCAGAGAGACCAACATCCCCCTCCTTGGCGTCTAGGGTTATCAACTCCTCCAGTAATTGCTTCTTTTGGCGCGCTACATTACCAAACTCTCGACGATTCCATTGCATAATGTCCTCTTTTAGAGCCTTTAATTTTTTCGCCAACACAAAACTAGGAGTACCAACGAAGGAATGTCTGTTCCACCAAGTTTGAACTCTATTCACAAAACCCTCCGACTTCAACCACATATTTTCAAATCTGAATGGACTCTTCCCCCTTGCCATTCCCCCTGCCTCCAAGAGAATTGGACTGTGGTCTGATACAGTACGGGGTAAGATCCTTTGGGTAACATCTGGGAAATGATCCTCCCAATCGGGAGTGACCAAAACTCTATCAATCCTAGACATCATTGGTTGATCAGAACCATTGGACCAAGTAAAGCTACCTCCTTCCAAAGGCAAGTCAACCAAATTGAGATCCTCAACAAATTCAGAAAAATTTTCCATAGCCGTGGACAAACGAGTCTCTCCCCTACGCTCGCTAGGAAAGCGAACTATATTAAAATCCCCAAAGCAACACCACGGAATCCTCCAACACTGCTGAACTCCCACCAGCTCATCCCACATGCGACCCCTCTCAACATTCTCATTAGGGCCATACACGCCTGAGCAAGCCCACAAAAAACCATCCCCCACCCCTTTCCACTTGACCGACACTGAGAATGAACCAACCATAATCTCCACCTTATCCAGAACCCTTTTGTCCCACATAAGCAAAATACCACCAGCCGTCCGATCAGCCTCCAAGACAGCCCAATCCACATAAGGGCAGCCCCATAAACTACAAACCAGCTGTCTATTCATACTAGCAATCTTGGTTTCTTGTAAGCAAACAACATCGCACTTCCAATCCCGCAACAAGTTCTTCACCACAAGACGTTTCCGAGGATCATTTAAACCTCTAACATTCCACGAAATCATTTTTATCTTCATAAAAACTAACAAATTCCCAACTACAAACACCAACACAAGACCACCCTCTATCTTCTGTCATAATTCACCGAAGAGAACAAGTTTTGCAGCTCTCTGCAACCCTTCGTTTTTGATTTAGCCACCTTGTTGCTGCCCATTACTTTCCTGTGTAACACATTAGCTGCCTCCATCTCTAATTCAAGCCTCTGTAATAGATCAATGCACAATTTCTCATGTCGAGTCATAGATAGCCCAACCAATTTACTAAAGCCAGGAATTCTGTGTTTCACCCACCCAGAAATATCTAAGTTAGATTCAATACTGAGAACCTCATCAGCCTCCTCCAACTCTAACTCTGCCAAGGTTATTGAACCATTCGGATCAAAGATTTGCAGAGGACAGGCAACCCCACCCACAGCTGCTGCCTCCACCAACATAACCTCCCCATGAAGGCAAATTTCCTTGCTAAGGCAAGGATTAACCTCCTGACCCACAGCCCCCGAGCCCCTTGATCCAGCTCGCACCAACTCCAAAAAAAGGTCAGGGATAAAAGGTCCTAACGACCTTGGCACCCAGTTGAAAGCCACTGACCTCTTGCCATCAGAAAATAACCCCCACGGATGCGAAGTGGAGCCGAGGAAAACATTCCGGCCCCAGCTCAGCCTGAAAACCGTCGCCGGAGGGGACTCGGCCCACTCCGCCACCCCTACCGGTGGCGCGCGACGCCGTGAGGCGAACCCACCAGTTCCCCGATGCGTCGCGTCGCCGGTGACGGCGGAACGGGGTTCGTCGAAGGCTCTAGGTACACCGACAGACACAGGTCCTCCTTACCGGTCTGAGCCTGCACCTTCGGAGGCCACTCACGACCTCCGGCCACCTGCGACGGCGTCACCAAAGCCGTCGGCCTCACCCCTGGACATATCTCGGTCTTCTCAAAAGTCTCGGCTGGAGGTGAGGGCTCGATCCAACTATCTGAACATTCCCCAGGCTCAAGCGATGATGGGTTTATGGGCTGTGGGCCTAAACACTTCTCACTATCTGTCCTTTGGGCTTCCCTCCTGTTTGGGCCCAAACCCAGACCCAACTTCCCCTGGAGCACCTCCTTGCCAGCCCGTGAGACCCATCTTTGCTTCTGCTCTCTCCCTTTCTTCCTATCCCAGGAAACCTGCCTCCTCCCCATCACATCAACCTCTATGATAAGACCTCTCCCTGCCCAGCATGGTCTCCTTACCTCCCTCCTTTTCCTCCTGTCATAGGCTTTTGAATTCAAACTGGAGCTTGGGAATTGTAACCTACTTTCTGCCACTGACTTCTCATGAATGCCTATCTCCCTCCTAACACCTCCTCCCACCATCATAGAATCAGACTTGCCTACCGGAGGAGCTCCCACCTTAGCACCTATGAAACTCCGGTTGCCCTCCATCATCTCCCCTCCTAAATGCATCTTCTTCCCCTTGGCCATGGAACCTACTTGCTTTGGCTTCACTCTATCCTCAACTCTTCCATGAAAGCCTTGCACAACTTCAGCAAAAGTTCTAGGATGTGCATTCTCCAGATAATGCCTATGTGCCTGAGGAGTAAGAGTTGGAGGACCCTCTCCACCCACTGCATAATGGGAAGGATACAACACCTTTCTAAGTTCAAGGCCAAAAGCCCTCCAACCATATCTCTCTTTGCCTTCTGGGATGATGATAGACCTCCTACACCCGCCAACTTTCAGTTCAGTCAGAAGCAAGAACTGACCAGCGGAATTGGTGCTACGCTGGAGAGTATAAGCAGTGTCACTCTCCCTAAATGTAAAGAACTGTTGAGAGCTTGTCCCACAACAATGTGTTCAATATTCTTCATCAGCCAAAGAGCTGCATTCTTACCCATGAAGACTGATCTCATGGAATATTTGCCCCTCTCAAAAATCTGTACCAAGAAATAACGCCCCCCTTCCTCTACAACTAATTGAAAAAACTTGGATTCAATGACGAAATTATGAAAACCCCCCATAGCTATGAATAGCTATTCTTGCAATATGTTTTCTCCAGATATTTTGATTTCCAAAACATCATTGGGGTTCTCTATTATAAGTCATTATGGTTTCTGCTTATTAGTTTCTCTTCTGTTGGTAAATATTGATTAGTTGAAAATTATTGCCAAGTATGCTATTGTAGAACTCTAGCAAGTAACTGTTTGAACAATCAGTGCACACACAATTGACGTATGCACGTACATTAGTACATATGCAAGGAATAGAGAGGCAAGCTTGGACATTTTTACAAATACCATCTTTGATCTTGTTTTTTCTGGTTGTTTTTTTCCAAAAGAATTTTTTAACCGTAAAATTAGTGAGATAGGTTATGGAAGGCTAATGGAGGTTACCTTAGGTAGAAAAAAAGTGCCAACTTTTGAACCATGGTAAACAAGGCTAAAATGAGCGTAAGGTTATCTGTAATTACCTTTTTTAAAATAAACTATTTGTAAAAATTTTACTTTAAATTAGAGCTTCCATCAGGGCAAGTTTGACAGCAAGTGAAATTGCAAGTTGAACACCCAATCTAGCATTAGTGTGAAGCAGTGGGTCTATGATTTCACATTAACATGAAATCGTGGGTAGAAACCCATGATGTCAAGACAATATGATGGCGATTCCAACATTTAAATGAGGACACCCAAATTCCCCACAAGAAAATCATCAATTTGAGCCACCACTGTCATTTTTGCCAAGGTATCGTTAAGTGGTGTTGCTAGTGTGCATGTCATGGTACAAGGTGGTTTGGTCACTAAGGGATGTCATTCTGTTCTTAAGGAGAGAGAAGTGGTTCAAGCTAGGAAGCACGGACAAGGACACAAGTACGGGTATAGACACGGGTATGGCACAGTGACATGAGCAATTTTTGAAAAATTATAACATAAAACGGCTGATATGACATCGATATAACATGGATATGACATGGGTACAGCACCCTAAATGAAGTGTCTGTGCTTCCTAGGGTTCAAGCATGGCTTACATGAGGTACTCCAACGACCAACACCGCTTGGTCCTTACTCCTTACTGTCTGCAAGGACCGACCATCGCAGCAATGGTAGGATTAAGAGATGCTGGCCTAATTCTGAGCTTTGATGGTCCGATTAGCACTGTTTTCTGAGGGATGTTGATGTTGGCAGGACCATGAGGCAAGGACTAAAGTCCTCGTCTGATTTCACTGATAGTGACTGATTCCAATCAGTCAATTGTTGTTATAGAGAGAGTGAGAGACACAAGGGGACCAAAGCAGTGAATCAGTCAACATTGACTGTGATTGAACTGACCAGAATCGTGGGATTTAGTTAACGTATGCATAATGCATTGGCTTTACCAATTTATTGTTGGGTGGGGTTGTTCAAGTTTTTTTGTTATAATTATTTATAAAAAAATAAAGAAGGTTTTTTTGTTATGATTTTTTTCTTCTTCTTTATATTGGTATTGGCTTTGCAAAATTTTCTGTTGTCCTTTGAAAATTGTCTTTTTCTCCATGAGTTATTTGTAGAAACTCAAAAGGTACAGTTTATTTAAGATAATGGGTAATCTCAATTATAGTTTTAACAGATGATTTGTGTAATTTTACGATCTTTAATTATTGCATTCTCTGGGTATGGCTGCAGATCATGATAATGATGTTATATGCACCATTGACTTTTCAAGCTTTATATTAATATGGTTTTTGCATTCAAGATTTCTTGGTCTTACTTGTTTGCTGAACACTTTGCAGAAGAACACATATGGAGCATTGATGGTTCTCAGGAAAATGGAACTTGCAGATGTAAAACCTGATTCACAGACGTTCAGTTATATGATAAGCAATTGTGACCGCGAAGAAGATATTATCAAGGTAGTTTGAAATTTATGTTTTGGTCAAGGTTTCATGTTTAAGTTGCTGCTAGATAACGTACAGACCTCCCCATTCCATTGTATTAAATTTTATGGGCTTTAATGCAATATTCATGTCCAAAAGCTTACTGTGAGTCTGCAGCCCACGAAAATCTGCCTTTCCTTTTCTTTGTTTTTAAAACATGAGTAGTATTGACTAATAATACACACATGCACACAAAAAACACAAACTAAATCATATTTATGTTTTTTTTTTTTTTTTTTTTTTTTTTTTTTTTAATGTTTCCATATAATGTTACTTTTTGGTTGATTAACATGTATAGATAATGTTATTGGGTGCAATTTTATGGTGCTTTATGCCACCAACATTTTATGAACCATCTCATATTTTTGGATGATTCTGTTGGTAGTCCCTTCACTACAGTTATCTATGAACAATTCTTGCATAGCTAAATAACTTCTTTTTTTGTGCATGTCAGCATATTTGTGCGTGCCTATTTTTTCCTTTTGGTTTCTTTTTTTCGAGGGTGGGGGGGTGGTGGGTTATGTAAATGATACTTTGCTGTTTTTTTAAATTTCTGAAAGCTAAACATTCTGTGGTCTATTTATCTGCTTGTAGTATTACGAAGAACTGAAGCATTCTGGAGTTCAAGTCACGAGGCAGATTTTCATGGCACTTATAAATGCATATGCCAATTGTGGACAGTTTGAGAAGGCAAAACAGGTATTTGTAGATGTGGCAAGTTGCTTGTAATGTAGTTTATCAGTCCATTAGTAAAAGAGAAATATTATGTCCACAACACTCTCACAACAAATCTTAAGTGGCAAGTTGTTATTGGTTGTTATAAGTGGGTAAAAAAGTAATTTAAGTTATAGATTCAAATTAGAACCAATAATAACTTACCACCTATAATTTGTTGTAAAAATATTGTGGATGTAACACTTCTCTTAGTAAAAAATACTTAATATGTAATGTGGAATGTACCTTAAAAAGTGAGAAATTCATTACATATATGAGTTATCTGCGTTATATTGATTCCAACTCTATTCATCAGAGTGAAGATGATCGTGAGAGTCATAAACTTAGACAAGAAGGAGCTAAGCTTGAATATGTTTTCATTGGGCAAATGTAGCTGGCTCTTAGGCACCCTAAGTATGGGAATTTTTTTACTCTGCAATTCCTAAAAAAGTTGAAATCTTATTTTAATTTAATTTTCAATTTTTTGAGGAACACATTGAAAAATTATATACCCTTATAATTTAATCACATACTTTTTTCCCCGTTTAAGCATTACAGAAGACTTCTACTTCTCCCCCCCCCCCCCCCCCCTTCTTTTTTTCTCCTTTGAAATTTTGCAAGTGTAATATATGTGGATGATATTTGTAAATGTTTTGATTGCTGATGTTTTATTTCTTGATGCTCCAATGTTGCAGGTAGTCTCAGATAAAGGAATTCCAGTTAAAAACCTAAATGAAATCAAGAGTGTCCTTGTGTCAGCTCTTGCATCACATGGGCAAATGTCTGATGCCCTTGATATATATGAAGAAATCAAGCAATCTGGATCCAATTTGGAACCAAAGGCTGTTATAAGTCTTATGGTAAGTTCTTCAACCAGTGATTGTATTCCTTTTCCTTCTCTTGTACAAACAATGACTGGTTTTTACTTATCCCATAGGAGCATCTTCAATGTGATGGAGAGTTGAGTAGATTGCTTCAGCTACTCAAGGAATTAAAAGATGTAGACTATTGGGTGGATGGTTGCTGCAGACTTATTTTATATTGTGTACGATATAAGCATTAAGGTCTGCTGAAACTGTACCTTTTATTTTGTTGGAAGATTCTTAACATACATGTTTTAGGTTGCTTATATTCATTCTTTCTTTGATTCAGTTCTGCCGTTGATTTGCTCAAGCAACTGAAGGATGTTTTCTGTAATGATGAAATGGCCATGGAAGTTCTTTTTGATGAGGTTTGCCCCCTTACTGCCATTACACTGTATGGACACCCCCCCCCCCCCCCCCCCCCCCCCCGCGCGGGCGGTGTGCGCGATATGCATCTATCTATTTCAATCTTTTGCCTTGAGAGTCTCAGATTTGATTGTTAGAGTAGCTGTGCTTTTGCTACTCTTTCAGACTTCTGATATGGGAAAGATGGTAGTCTTCATTATGATGTTAACACGGACAGATGGCATGGACCTTAATTTTTTGTTGTTTTGCTGTCATAAATGTGTAGGTATTTTCCCAAGTTGGAGAGTCAGAGTTTACGCATTTGCAGATTGGACTGGACTTGCTTCAAGTCATCAAGGATGAACTTTGCCTCTCTCCTTCCCGAAAATGTCTTGATTTTCTTCTCAATGCTTGTGTCAATGCCAAAGATTTGCAGAGTTCTCTTCTGATTTGGAAAGAATATCAAGCTGCTGGACTTCCTTATAACATCCTCAGTTTTCTAAGGTGAGTACTGATATGCTTATTTCTTCTACATTACATGGTTGCTTTAGGTGGACCTCTACCTTCAGTGCCTTGATTTTTGGGAGTAGTTCCTAATGATTGTTGGACTAAATGGCATATTCTAAAGCCTGGGTGTGTTAGTTGCCTATTGAAAGAAATAAAAAGGAATGAGTCTGATTGCCTAAATATTTAATGTATGCATTGTTGGAATGCTTGCAGGATGTATCAAGTTCTTTTAGCTTCTGGGGACCATAAATCTGCAAAGAATCTGCTTAATAAAATCCCGAAAGATGATATTCATGTTCGTTGTGTGATCAAAGCTTGTCAAACAAGTTATATGACGTCCAAGTCTGCAAAGGGTAAGAAGAAAAATAAGGTAAAGAGGAAGGGATGAACTGCACTTCAAAATAAAGAAAATGAAATGATCTTTGCTAACAAGCAATTTTGTTCACTCGAAAGACATTGATAATCGGCCTTTTATACGGAAGTTGTATTAATTATATTGAGTTATATAGTGAGGAAGTGGGCCTCTTTCGCATATTCACCTTGCTTCTGTGACTCTATTCTCTGCAATTTACAAGATCCAGTCTTCTTTCTTCCCCTCCTGTTAACTCGGTCTCCAGATGAACTTGCTGAGTTCTTAAGGGCAAATAAGTGTTAAAGACATTTGAATAGGCTTCGGCTGCGTAAGCATGAGGTATTATGTTCTGTTCAGGCACAAAGGTTTATCAATTACATTGCCCACAGGAGTGATTACAAATTAGCATAAATTTTATTTATTTATTTATTGGTTAAAAGAGGATATATCAGTTTAGTGCTTATAGTCCGATAAAAAAAAGTACATTGGCTTATCATTACGGAGTAATTTAATCCTCTGGAGGGTTATCACAAAATCTAATTCTTCAACTTGAGAACAACCCTGCTTGGCAATTGCTTCAGTGTAGTTTATCTCCCGTCTGACGTGATTTATACGAAAACATTTTGCAAAGACTAATTTGACAAACAGTTTAAACATCGAGTTCCGATTGTAGGCAAGTGAATCCTAGGTCAACAACTCATCTCTAAAATTTAGTACATTCTAGTTATTTTCCATTCTCCTCTCATTTACTGTTGAACTCGAGTGACAGTTTGTTCGAAGAGGCCATTTCTTTGTAATGGAGCAAGGGCTCTTGAAGTTAAATTTGAAGAAGGAAGAGAGTGAGGAGGATGAAAGTGAATGAGCTTAACTAGTTGGAGCTCCGATGAAAGTGAATTGGCTTAGAGTAGTTTGTGTGATCTGAAGTGGAGATGGGCTTAGAGATTTGAAAAAGATGTTAGTAAACTCGGAAATGGCAATCGTGGGTGGTTATTAAAATTCCTTGTTTGATTGGGGGTTTGATTACTCAGATCATATTTTGATTTGTGAAGAAGCAAGGTTTAGTTATTGGTAATTGTAAGAATGGACATGTATGATAAAGGAGAGATGGATCATTGTGGCCGTATTTTCGTGGTGTTTTTTATGAATCAACCAACAGGAAACCAGAAGTTTTTATTTTTTATTTTTTTATATACAAGGTAAAATTTCTACTCTAACTTAATGTAAGTGTATATGTGTGGGAAGTTCCATTTTGGATACTTGAATCTCGATTCTTGCCTCCCATACCTAACAAGCATTTATATTTATAGAGTGATTACCACATCAAGGACGGTGATAGTAAAACATGAAGTGTTTTTAGTGCTTCGAAAATGGAAACTAACACTATTCCCTCCACGTCCTCCCTCTTTGAGTAGTCCTTTACCTGTTGTCCTCAATAATTTCTTAACATGAGACAGTATTTTGATAGAAAATGAATGCTGGCAACAAAATTTGACATGAGATGAGACCATATTCAATTTATGATTATTGTCACTTTTTTTTTTAATAATTGGACAACCATAGACGTTTATAAGGAGAAATAAAATTAAACATGTTCGGTGTCAATTGCAAAATATATATATATATATATATTATATATATATATATATATATATTATATATATATATATATTTATTTATTTATTGAGGAAGCCTCATTAGTAGATAAAACAATAGTAGCAACAGGTACTGAAATAGTAGTCAGAAGTCATCATTAGGTAAAGTAATGGTGAATACTTTTAACTTGGGTGAATATATCTTCAGTATTGGTTATAGTGCAAGCTGGACAAGTAGGAACATCAATGGAGTGTCAGAGGGGCTAGCATCTTTGAAAGTAATGGGTAAAGCAATAGCAAATTCTTTTCACACACACACACACATATATATATATATAATATATATATATATATATAATTAATACTATTTTAAAAATTTTGCATTGGAGTTGCAATAATATTATAAAAGATTCTAATACTAACATAACTCAAAATCTTAAGCAAAATCCAAACCCAATAGAAAATAAAATCTTTTTTTTTTTGGGTTATACCAATGATTCAGGGAAAATACCATAGAACAAGCAACAGTTCATACCAAAACAACACAATTGCGTAACTGGTCAAGGATGAAGGAACAGCCCAGGCGAAAACAACAATGCCACAACTACGCAAAAGTCCCAGTTAATTGGATTGGATTGGAACTTCATCCTCCTGAATTAAATAGAAAGAAAATATATTCAAATTCCAAACCAAGTACGAAAATAAATAAATAGATATATTTGCCTCTTCACACGCACTATACACATATTCATAGGTTCTTCTCATTATTTTTTTCTCTTTCTGAGAATCCTTTTCTTTTCCTTCTTAGTAAACCGTATAATATTCGTATTTTGTAACCTAAAGTAGTTTAAGTATAAAATGTATTCTAATTTATTTAATTTGAATTTTAATTTCTTAATTTTCTTTTCTAACCCTTAATATATCTTATTGTTAAATCATTTTTTAATACATAATAAGGAAATTAATGCTATTAAGGTAAATTAAGAAATAGTTTCATCAATGGTTTTCCTTTTATTTTTAATTTCCTTAAGGACTAAAAACAATGAGTAATAGGGATAAATAGAGAGTTTAAATTGAAACAATCTCATTGGAACTTCAATGAAAAAAAATTGGAAGTTCATCTGAACTGAAAGAAGGCATAAACTTTGAGTCTTTTATGTGATTTTCCTAAATATTTTTTTGGTGAAAAGTGTTGCTGTCTAGAAAATAAAAATTCATGGATAATTAAGGAGACGATAATCATTAATATTTGTCTTATCTTACTTTTATAATCTTAATTTTCTATCTAGGATTTATTGTGAAATTTTTGTAAAAAATTGTTATTAACGTTGCATTTCTCTTTATTTAAACATTAAATTTAAATTTTGTTTTATTTAAATCTCAAAGTCTTAAAAAAATGTTTTATTTAAACTTATTGTATCACAATATTTTTTTCCATGTACATTAAACATTACATGACCAACTAATTTAGAGAAAAAAAAAAGTAAAATGATGAAAAAAATATTTAATTGTAAAGAAATAAAATACAAAAGAAAATATTACTGTAGGGGTATTGGGCCCAGAAAAATATGAAAGATGGCCCAAACGAAATCTTTTGAGCTAGCAACCCAAAATCCGAAACATCAAAGTGATTATGGAGTGTTCAAAAGTCCAAGTACGTCCGAGGAATAGATGTGTCCTCGGAATGTTAAGCCGAGGACATAGGAAGAGAAGTTTAGTATCCCCGAGTCAGTTTATAAAGAGTCCTACAATTAGGGGAATACACAGTATACGTGGAGGACACTAGAAAGAGCGGTGGAATGACTAAAAGTAAAGCTGCTACCACCGCCCATGCATTAAAAACTCTGTGATTGATACACTGACTGTACAGACGGAAGGATGGGCTGGGTATAGAGCTTGAAACTTGGTCCCTAATCCCAGCGGACTTTAAGGGAAAATGGATGGGACAAGTACCAATAGAGGATTGCAACCATAGAAAAAGATGATGATAAATAGAAGGAGGAGGGACGAAGAAAAGGGAGATGAGATCGAGGAAGAAAAACAAAGAGTCAATAGGAAAAGATAGTCCATATTTGTATCCAAACTTAAGAAATATTGTTATAAACTATCCTCGGAAAACAGTCCGAGGAGGAACTCTCATCAGCCATATTCTTTAAAAAGCGCTCCTTTGTTCTATTCCTTTGGGCCCAAAAGCCCGTTCTCTTTTATAATTGTCCAAACCATCCTTAGAATCTAGATTGCAAACCCACCCTCTACAAATTCATTGTAAAGAAAGGTCATTTAAGCCCATCTGCCCCTTGTTGTGGTTTGGGAACTTGAATTGTGTCCTTACAATTGGCGTCGTCTGTGGGAATTTAGTCTTTAAGGAAGTTTAGGACATCTTGGCATTATGGTAGGATCAGGACCACAGCGCAGGGCGGAGTCCGTAGGCTCCCAGCGTGAGGACCATTCCTTACATCCTGATCACGGAGAGAACCGAGAGGGGAGTGTACATACTACTCACACCATCAGAAGTACAAGTCATTCGCAAGGAGGCAGCAGAGTTCCTTATGAAAGAAATGCCAGGGCCATGCAGAAGGAGATTGACGGCCTAAAGAGGAGATTGCGTCACGAAAGGCGGAGGGGGATTCCTCCGGACTCTGACCCTTCTTCTGAAGGATCCGACGATGACAATTACGGGCAGAGATCCAGAACTCCCCCAGGTGTTTTTTCCTCTTCCGAGGAAGATAATCCGCATAGGAGACACGGCAGAGACTACCCCTTTAGGGGATTGGGAAATGATGCAATAGGAAAGGCGTTGCACCAAATCTCCAGATCACCCTTCACGCGCAGAGTGGAGGAGGGAGGTTACCTCGGCGCTTCACACAACCGGCCTTCACTCTTTACAATGGTCGGACGGACCCTGTGGAGCACGTAAGCCATTTCAGTCAGAGAATGGCAGTGCATTCCAGAAATGAAACGTTGTTATGCAAGATTTTTCCTTCCAGCCTGGGACCCGTGGCCATGAGATGGTTTGACGGCTTGAGGGCAGGCTCCATTGATTCTTTCAAAGAACTTACTAGAGCATTCGGCTCTCGCTTTATCACGTGCAGCAGAGTTCCTCGCCCGTTGGATTCTTTACTATCCATGGCCATGAGGGAAGGGGAAACCCTGAAAACTTATTCGGACAGATATTGGGAAATGTTCAACGAAATTGACGGAGACTTTGATGATGTAGCAATAAGGACCTTCAAGGTCGGCCTACCAACAGAGCATGACTTGAGGAAGTCCTTAACGAAGAAACCCGTCAGAAGCGTACGTCGACTGATGGATCGCATCGACGAGTACAAGAGGGTTGAGGAAGATCAGCAGCAGGGAAAAGGCAAGGCGAAGGTGATCCCGCAGGAAAGGAGGGATTTCAGGTCGGACAGATACAACAACAATAGGCCGGCAAGGGATTTTTCCAGGCAGGCTGGTCACATACCGCCACAGGTGGTCAACACCGTCTTCAGGGAACCAGCGCAGCAGCTCTTGGAAAAGATAAGGCATGAGCCTTTTTTCAAATGGCCAAGTAAAATGGCAGGGGACCCATCAAGACGCAACCAAAGCCTCCATTGCCATTACCACCAGGAGAGGGGACACACCACCGAGGACTGTCGCACTTTGTGGAGTCATTGGAACAGTTGGTTAAGGAGGGAAAGCTGAAACAATTCCTGTACCAACCTAATGGACGAGGAAGCCAATCCGGAGTAGCGAACCACGACGGCCCTTCGTCGAGACCCCCTCTAGGTACCATCAATGTCATTTTCGCAGCACCTGGAAGGACTGGCTCATCTCCTTTTAGGGTAATGTCCGTGGCTCGCGCATTAGCCGAGGACTCACGGGATCAGCCGAAGAAGATGAAGGCAAGCATCCTACCGGCCCTGAGTTTCTCTGAAGAAGACAAGATGGGGACTATCCAGCCTCATGACGATGCCTTGGTGGTAACCCTCAGGATAGGGAACTATGATGTGAAGAGGGTAATGGTTGACCAGGGCAGTGGCGCAGACATCATGTACCCTGACCTATTTAGGGGCCTGAAACTAAGAGCCGAAGATCTCACGGCATATGACTCACCCTTGATAAGCTTCGAAGGGAGAGCTGTGGTTCCAATGGGACAAATCAGACTGCCTGTGCAATCAGGCCCGGAGGTGGTAGACGTAGATTTCATCGTGGTCGATGCTTATTCTCCCTATACGGCTATAGTAGCAAGACCATGGCTGCATGCGTTGGGGGCTGTTTCCTCAACCTTGCATGTCAAAGTCAAATTTCACTCTGGAGACCAGGTGGTGGAGTTACTTGGGAGTCAATCTATGGCTCGACAGTGCGTCACGGCTGCAATTCTGCGACGACCAGAACCGAACTCCTTGGCCTCGGCTAACAAAGAGCATAGCAATCAAAGACCCTTGCCGCGGCCGAGACGGATGAAGCGGTATGTGAGGAATTAGAGAAAATCCTCATAGACAATGACCCGGAGAAGTTCTTTCAGGTCGGAGTCCAAATGCCACAAGAAGAGAAGACAGAACTGATTCTATTTTTGAAGAAAAATATGGATGTTTTTGCTTGGAACGCGTATGAGGCCCCCGGGTGGATCCGAGCTTCATATGTCATCATTTAAGGATCGACCCAACTGTAGCGCCGAGGAGACAAGCACCTCGGAGATCCTCCAAGGAACATTCCGAGGCCGTAAAAGAGGAAGTGCTCAAACTTAAGAAGGCAGGTGCTATCAAAGAAGTGTTTTATCCTGAATGGTTAGCCCATACAGTGGTGGTGAAAAAGAACGGGAAGTGGAGAGTTTGTGTAGACTTCACAGATTTAAACAAAGCTTGCCCGAAAGACTCGTTCCCTATGCCTCGGATTGATCAATTGGTTGACGCTACTGTTGGACATCCTCGGATGAGTTTTCTTGATGCCTTCCAAGGTTATCACCAGATACCCTTAGCCGTTGAAGACCAGGAGAAGACTGCGTTTGTCACTCCTACGGGAAATTATCATTATAAGGTAATGCCCTTTGGTTTGAAAAACGCAGGGGCTACCTACCAGAGGATGATGACAAGAATGTTTGAGGCACAGCTAGGAAAACAATTGAGGTATACGTGGACGATATGGTGGTAAAGAGCAAAGAAGTTTCTGCACATTTGGAAGATCTGAGCAACACTTTTCAGAAGCTAAGAGATTATAAGTTGCGCCTCAATGCCTCTAAATGCTCCTTCGGTGTGGGGTCGGGCAAGTTTCTAGGATATATGGTGACACACCGGAATTGAAGTAAATCCTGCTCAGGTTAAGGCAATAAACAGCTTACACCCACCTCGGAATCCTAAAGAAGTGCAAAGGCTAACAGGTATGACTGCTGCCCTCAACCGGTTTATATCTCGGTCCGCAGACAGATGCAGACCTTCTTTAAACTACTGAATAAATGGAAAGGCTTTGAATGGACCGAGGAGTGCGCGGTGGCTTTCCAACAGCTAAAAGAATATCTCTCGCGACCACCAATTATGTCTCGACCAGAAATTGATGAAGTTCTGTTTGCATATATTGCAGTGGCTGACCATGCAGTCAGCCTGGTTCTTATCCGAGATGACAATAATATCCAGAGACCCGTCTATTATGTGAGCAAATCTCTGCATGAGGCCGAGCTGAGTTATCTGCCACTGGAAAAAGCTATCTTAGCGGTGTACACGCTACACGACGACTTCCCCATTACTTCCATCACACACGGTGGTTGTTCTTACGCAACTCCCTCTTAAATCAATTCTGCGAAGTGCAGATTATATGGGGAGAATTGCCAAATGGGGAACTGTCCTGGGGGCTTTTGATATCAAATACATGCCTCGCACCGCTATGAAGGGGCAGGTCATCGCGGACCTTGTGGCAGAATTTGCTGAGCCTTCGTTAGAGGACTACCAAGGAAGCACGGGTAAAAGGTCAGTAGGCATGATTTCATGCGAGGGGCCTTCATTGTGGAAAGTCCATGTCGATGGGGCAGCAAATCAGAGAGGATCTGGTATAGGACTAGTTTTGGCATCCCCAGAGGGAATTACTTTTGAGAAATCTTTGAGGTTGGGGTTCTCGGCCACCAACAACGAAGCAGAGTATGAGGCCGTCCTCGCAGGGATGAACATGGTTCACAAAATGGGGGGAAGACGGTGCAAATGTTCTCGGATTCACTATTGGTGGTAGGCCAAGTAGAAGGAAGGCTAGAAGCAAGGGATTCCAGAATGCGAGAATATCTAACCCAGGTCAGGTATATGCAGTCTAAATTTGAGTCTTTCTTACTAATACATATATCCAGATGTGGCAATACCCATGCTGATTCATTGGCCACGCTCGCAACGTCCTCGGCACAGAGTCTGCCTCGCGTGATCCTTGTTGAAGATTTGTTGAAACCCACTGGGACGGATGGTACCTCCACTCAAATCCTTCAAATTAGGACAGGGTCAAGTTGGATGGATCAGATAGTAACATTTCTCCGAAGTGACATCCTGCCTGGGGAAAAAACTGAAGCGGATAAGGTTCGCAGGAAGCCACTCGTTTCTGGTTATCCGAGGACCAGAAATTGTACAAACGTTCCTTTTCGGGACCGTATTTGTTATGTGTGCACCCCGAGGCAACGGAACTACTTTTGGAAGAGTTACACGAAGGGATTTGCGGAAGTCATACCGGGGGAAGGTCTTTAGCTCACAGGGCCCTTACTCAGGGATATTGGTGGCCAAATATGCAGAGGGAAGCGCAAGATTATGCGAAGAAGTGTGATCAATGTCAAAGATTCGCTCCAAATATACATCAACCAGGGGGAGTCCTGAATCCTCTATCAAGCCCTTGGCCTTTTGCTCAATGGGGCTTGGACGTTGTTGGCCCTTTCCCCAAGCAGCAGGAAACAGGCGGTGGCTCCTCGTGGGGACAGATTATTTCACCAAATGGGTTGAAGCCGAGCCGTTATCAAACCAGGGACACGGAAGCAAAAAAGTTTGTGTGGAAGAATATCGTTACCAGGTTCGGCATCCCTCATACTCTCATATCAGATAATGGTTTGCAATTTGATAGCAAGGCCTTTCGGAAATACTGTGGTGATATGGGCATCACGAACAGGTATTCCACTCCGGCTTATCCCCAAGGAAATGGGCAAGCCGAGGCTGTCAACAAGGTAATAGTAAGCGGACTCAAAAAGAGGTTGGGGGACGCCAAAGGAAGGTGGGTGGAAGAGCTGCCACATGTCTTGTGGACATACCGGACTACACCTCGGAGATCCACAGGTGAAACACCCTTTGCTATGACTTATGGAGCCGAGGCAGTAATACCCTTAGAAGCTGGGTTCCCAACCCTGAGGAAAAGCTCCTTCATTCCAGCCCAATGATGATCTTCTAATAAAGAACTTAGACTTAGTTGAAGAACGACGGGAAAACGCCATGGTTCAACTAGCTTATTATCAGCACAAGCTCAAGCAGGGGTATGATTCTCATGTGAAACTTCGACCCCTTGGACCTGGTGACTTAGTATTAAGGAAAGTTTTGGGCACGACAAAGAATCCTGCTTGGGGAAAATTGGGGCCCAACTGGGAAGGACCTTATCGCATTACTTCGATCGCGGGGATAGGGGCCTACAATCTGGAGGATTTAGACGAATGTGTTGTGCAACGTCCCTGGAATGTAAATAATCTACGGAGGTACTATTACTAAATAAAAAGGCACTTCGGCCGTATTTTGCTGTAAACTGCATTACGTTCGTTACATACTACGTCTAAAGATATCTCTTTATTAACATGTTAAACAGAACCTAAGTTATGTCTGGTCCTCGGATCATCTACTTTGGGAAAATTAACATTTCAAGTTCTTTTTCTAAGTATCAAACAGAAACTTGATATGCCTGGATCTCGGACCACATACCTCGAATTGATACCTACAATGTCAAAACTATATGCCTTCGATACCTAAATTGATACTCTTTATTAAAATGTTAAACAGAACCTAAGTTATGTCTGGTCCTCGGATCATCTACTTTGGGAAAATTAACATTTCAAGTTCGTTTTTCTAAGTATCAAACAGAAACTTGATATGCCTGGATCCTCGGACCACATACCTCGTCTAAATTGATACTCTTTATTAAAATGTTAAACAGAACCTAAGTTATGTCTGGTCCTCGGATCATCTACTTTGGGAAAATTAACATTTCAAGTTCGTTTTTCTAAGTATCAAACAGAAACTTGATATGCCTGGATCCTCGGACCACATACCTCGTCTAAATTGATACTCTTTATTAAAATGTTAAACAGAACCTAAGTTATGTCTGGTCCTCGGATCATCTACTTTGGGAAAATTAACATTTCAAGTTCGTTTTTCTAAGTATCAAACAGAAACTTGATATGCCTGGATCCTCGGACCACATACCTCGTCTAAATTGATACTCTTTATTAAAATGTTAAACAGAACCTAAGTTATGTCTGGTCCTCGGATCATCTACTTTGGAAATTAACATTTCAAGTTCGTTTTCTAAGTATCAACAGAAACTTGATATGCCTGGATCCTCGGACCACATACCTCGTCTAAATTGATACTCTTTATTAAATGTTAAACAGAACCTAAGTTATTCTGGTCCTCGGATCATCTACTTGGGAAAATTAACATTCAGTTCGTTTTCCTAAGTATCAAACAAAAACTTGATATGCCTGGATCCTCGGACCACATACCTCGTCTAAATTGATACTCTTTATTAAAATGTTACAGAACCTAAGTTATGTCTGGTCCTCGATCATCTACTTTGGAAAATAACATTTCAAGTTCGTTTTCTAAGTATCAAACAAACTTGATATGTCTGGATCCTCGGACCACATACCTCGTCTAAATTGATACTCTTTATTAAAATGTTAAACAGAACCTAAGTTATGTCTGGTCCTCGGATC
Organism: Castanea mollissima; assembly: GCA_014183005.1. Lineage (NCBI taxonomy): Eukaryota > Viridiplantae > Streptophyta > Magnoliopsida > Fagales > Fagaceae > Castanea > Castanea mollissima. The sequence continues at coordinate 343,101 of JACAVU010000060.1, forward strand.
ATCTACTTTGGGAAAATTAAACATTTCAAGTTTTTTTTTCTATCAAACAGAAACTTGATATGCTGGATCCTACATACCTCGTCTAAATTGATACTCTTTATTAAAATGTTAAAAGAAACGTAAGTCATGCGTGGTCCGCGGACCGTTCACTTGGGCAAAACCAACATTTCTTTTCTTTTCTGTCAAAAACACGACTTCATACCTGAAGTTAGGAACCATGTGCTTTGTTCTTATGAAGATACAAAGTGAAAAATCAATTATTAAAACAGATCGACGGCAAGATTAAAACCTCCCCGGAGTAGCAAAATCAATCCAAGTTATTACTTTTTATGTTCGGCCAAAGGAAGTGGTACTTTTTGAACCATATGATCAAAATAAAGCAAGAAGAAATATCTAAAACAAATATTCATTCTTATATTAAGTACTTTTTCACTTACAACTAGATATTACACAAGAAAAAGGAAAGTAAATAGACATTTCATTCTTAGGGCGGTCATTGCTTCAACTTAATCTTCAGAGGGCCTTTGGGGTCTCGAGGAGATGGAAGCTGGACTGAGGGCTCAACGGCAATTCCTTTGCCTTTAGGATCATCTAGCAGGGTTATGGATTTGCTTGATCACCCAACTCATCCTTCGAAGGTTCTGAAGGCCACTTGAAGGCTGTACGTCTTCAAGCCTTTTCTGGTGCTGAATCTACTTGTTTAACAACATCTTCAGGAAGAGATGGGTCTTCAGCCAAATCACCTCCTACATCCTCGGATGATCCTTGGGCCGCTTCTTGTGCACCATCAGAGGTGGAAGAAGCTCGAATTGCCGGAGGGTAGTAGACACTCTCTGCCTTCCAAAGAATGGAAGAGGCATCAACCCCAGCTTGGGAAAGTGCCTCATTCCACACTTGGAGGCAGTAGTGCCTACATACCTCGGGAACCTGAGCCTTAAAGGTTTCGGTGACCTCCTTCACACCGATGTCGTAACCATCCTGTTCGGCTTGGTCCCTTGATAACTCAGCCTCTTTCTTTGCTTGAAGGGCTTCCTCTTTGCCCTTGACGGCTTCTTCTCTGGCCTTCTCAGACTCATGCAGGTCTTTCTTAAGACCCTCTACAAGCTTGCGCGCCGCTGAGAGGTTGTCATCGGCTTCACGGAGCATAAGGCGCTGATCCTCGGCCTGTTTAGTCGTTGTCTTCAGATCAGCTTCTAAGCCTGCCTTATCACTCTCCACCTTGGCCAGCTTTGCCGAGACCTCCTGCAGTTTTTTCTTGTGAAGGTCAGATCTTTTTGGGCGGTTTCACGCCTAGATTCCTCGGCCTTCAGAGACTTGTAGGAGCTGATGGCAATCTCCTCTGCCCTATGGGCAGATTGAACGGCCTACAAACGAAACATTTGAAAGTCATTAAAACAAGACGCATATAGGAATTGAGAGCCAGAGCCAAACGGTTTTTAGAGAAAGGAAAACTCACCATTGCCAGCTCCTTCTTCAAAGTCATGAAGACAGCATGGTCCCTTTTCTTCCTAAGCTCCACCATATCCTCGGGGAGCAACAGCGCCTGCTCCAACGCATCCGCAACACAGGCAGCTGTCCCTTCATCGGAATTCCTGATAGAAGCATCTACGTTTATGGGCGCGTCATCCAGGGACATGTCGGGGAGCCATAAAGGGGCTCGCACAGCCACCTGTTGGTCGGTCCTTTTCTCCGACCTAGTCTGCGCAGGGCGTGCCTGCTTTCCACCCTTTTCCACCTCGGGCTCTTTGGAAACAGAGCCCTTTTCTATTTCCACCACCACTTCCTTCCCTTTCATCTGATCCCTTTTTCTTTTGAGATCAGCTGGGTTGGTACGTTGTGTTTGGGAGGATGGAGGAGGAGGAGGAAGCCTAGCTTCAGGGCCTTTGTCAGCACCCTTTTCTTGCGTCCGAGAGCGCAGCTCTTTTGGAGGTTCTTGGACTTATGGCCCTTATCAGCACCCTCAAGGACGTCCTTTAAGCTGGGTTTAATTTTTCGTTGGATGCCCATATCGTCAAGTTCTTCGGCTATATCCTCTGGAATTTGAGTGGAGGTGCCGAGGACAGGAGTTAAATCTTCAGGAGAGTAAGGTTGATTAAAAACCTCAAACTCGTCCTCAGAATCTGCTACTTCGACTATCTCTTCTTCTTCTTCTTTCACAATAGAACGGAGGACGCAGCTTCGCTAGGGATTGATTGGGTGGAGAGAGGAACTATGGGAATCCCAACTGGAACAAGTTGTGGTGGTTGGATTGGTTGGGTGATCAGAGTGCCTTGAGGAATGGTAGTCCCCTCGGGTAGCAAGAAACCCTCACGGCGACGCTGATCCGAGGAAGACGAGGATCGTGGGCTTTAATGACGCACTTCGGCGCCTGAAAGGCTTTGGATATTGGAGTGTAGCCGAGGATCAAATGAGCCGCACGGAGTTGGCCGTCACTATGCACAAAGACCTCGGCTTGTAGGATCCTATCCAACCGCCCGAAATCAACGAGGTTAGGATGACGATCCGCTGCGTGTGGATCTGCAGAGTTATCCAAATAAAAATGGTTATGAACAAGTAAAAAGACGAAAGATGACAAAATGTAAAGGAAACTTCACCTGGAGTCCCTTCCCTCGTCGGACAGGGGAGGCCGTCGTGCCAATTTCCTGATACAATCAGGAAGTCGTCTTTTAGGCCCTTGTTTGATTCGGGCAGACACTGAATTAGCCTAACCTGTGGGTATCTAGACTTTAGGTAATATCGTCTTTTTTGCTTAAGTAATGGAGGTTATAAACCCAGTTCACATCATGGTGAGTGAGTCCTAGTTCATCTTCTCTTTTTAAGGCATCTATGGAACCTAGGATCCTAAAGACATTTGGGCGCACTGGGTGGAGCTAACCTAAAAGCCCTAAGATAATCCCTGGTCACCGTTCCCATGGGGATTTTCATTCCCCCTTCGATGAATGCAATCATCGGATTACAACTTCCCCCCGTTTCTTTTTTTGTATAATATTCCTCCTCGTTGCTGTACCTAATGAACACATCCGAGGGGATTTTGTACTTAACCTTAAACTGCTCTATTTTTTCATTCGAGTCAACAAGGGACGCAAATCTACCCATTTTGTTTGAAAAAGAAAGAGGGAGTGAAGGAACTAACTACGCCGAGGATAAAAGAAACAGTGAAAAAGAAAAGCTGGGATGGAAAGGAAACAAAAGAAACAAAAAGCGATAAGGAGGGGAAAGAGTATTAAAGAAACTTACTTTTAAAAAGGGAGAAAGCACGGTCTCCTCGGACAAGGTACTTGAGTAGAAAGAGAGAGTACGGGAAGATGAAAAGTGTGGGGTACGCTTTGAGGTTTCTGTAGTGTGAAGATTTTTGAAGAAAATGGTATTTATATGTCAGGAGGTACTTTGAAGCAGGCGAATTCCCGCCTCAACACCGGAATCGCGCTCGACCGTTGGATATGTGTCATATCAGTAAAACGTGGGGGACATAGAAGCGCCAATAATTAATTCAGGGGCGCTTCGAATACCGAAACATCGGGAATACGCGGCGGGTAATTCAGAAGTTATTTCCGCCAGCGATATTTAAGCATTCCGCAGGGTAAAAGGGTCTTTTTATGTCGAGATCCCATTTTCCTCCCGATGTGAAGAAAAATAAGGAATCTCGAGGGGCTATTGTAGGGGTATTGGGCCCAGAAAAATATAAAGATGGCCCAAACGAAATCTTTTGGGCTAGCAACCCAAAATCCGAAACATCAAAGTGATTATGGAGTGTTCAAAAGTCCAAGTACGTCCGAGGAATAGATGTGTCCTCGGAATGTTAAGCCGAGGACATAGGAAGAGAAGTTTAGTATCCCCGAGTTAGTTATAAAGAGTCCTACAATTAGGGGAATACACAGTATACGTGGAGGACACTAGAAAGAGCGGTGGAATGACTAAAAGTAAAGCTGCTACCACCGCCCATGCATTAAAAACTCTGTGATTGATACGCTGACTGTACAGACGGAAGGATGGGACCTGGGTATAAAGCTTGAAACTTGGTCCCTAATCCCAGCGGACTTTAAGGGAAAATGGATGGGACAAGTATCCAATAGGAGGATTGCAACCATAGAAAAGAAAGAGATAAATGAAGGAAGGAGGGACGAGAAAAGAGAAGAAAAGGGGGAGGCGAGATCGAGGAAGAAAAACAAAGAGTCAATAGGAAAAGATAGTCCATATTTGTATCCAAACTTAAGAAATATTGTTATAAACTATCCTCGGAAAACAGTCCGAGGAGGAACTCTCAGCCATATTCTTTAAAAAGCGCTCCTTTGTTCTATTCCTTTGGGCCCAAAAGCCCGTTCTCTTTTATAATTGTCCAAACCATCCTTAGAATCTAGATTGCGAACCCACCCTCTACAAATTCATTGTAAAGAAAGGCCATTTAAGCCCATCTGCCCCTTGTTGTGGTTTGGGAACTTGAATTGTGTCCTTACAATTACCTTCAAAAGTTTAAAGGTTCAAAATTTTAATTTAATAGTTTACTGTTCTCATAAAAATGAGTGATTTTTAAATTGTTTTAGTAATACATAAACCCCCAATTAGATTTTTTTTTTTCAATGTATTCCAAAACTTTAAAACACAATAATAACTAAATGATTCTAGATATTAATAATAATTTATACCCTTATAAGTTATAAAAATGAGATAATTTTTTTTACGCATAATTTTAAACTACAAAAACTTAAAACTTAAATTTAATATTTGATTGATGACATAGTTATGATCTTTTATCTTTGAAAAAATTCAAATATGGAAGATAAAAGGAAAAAATGTAATTTAATGATATATTTGTAGTCAACTTTGTCCTTATATTTATATAACGTGAATGTGTTATATACATGCATAATTAATATCTGTGTGTTCTATTGTTCGTGGGTATCAAATCTTAGCTCCGTCCTAACTATAGTACAAATCCATTACTGGTAGTCTGGACTAAAACATGACAGTTTTACTTAAATTTGGTCATGCGTTCCATATGAAAAACAATAGGGAAGTGGATCTTGAGCCCAAATAACATTGGGCCTTAGATAAAGATAAACCCAATTCAAACCAACCCACTCTAAAAAGAAGCCTCACTAAAAGAGCCAAACCTTAGACCACAAACAAGGTTACGCTGCTTTGGTTGTAAACACCAAGAATTGTATTTGAGGACCGTATCTGAGGATGAGATGCTTATTGAGAAGACAAGGATGAAGCACTCTCCGAGCTATCGAGGAAGAATTTGAAGCCTTCGGATGAATCTATAGTCACCTCCACATTAATTAGATTCACTTGCTTGGCACAATTGCATTTATTAATGAATGACTGGCTTAAATAGTGTTGAGAACCTTAAAAGTCTCTATTCATCATTAAAGTAAGGAAGGAAGAGCCTGATAGGATAGAAAGATATCTAATTGTGTAAGGACAACACGTCCTAGAAAAGAAAATATGGCCAATATAAGGGAAAATAAGAGCAAAGGACAGACACAGAAAAAATACTAAGGGATTTAGAGTGAGAATTGTAGAGAAAAAAACAGATTCTAATAGCACCTTCAAGAGCTTGTTCCTCGAGAGAAAAAATGTAGTATATTTTATATACTTGAATAACATAACCTTTTTAAACGTAGATGTATATTCTTGTTCAAATTTCTCATTGTGGATCTTCATTAGCCCATGATACAAATTAGTTGTCCTTAACTGGGTTGTTTAACCACTTTTTGATCCGCACAAAAACAAAAAATAACAACTCATTAAATTAACAAGACGCCTCCTCTCCATCTTCCCTTTTATGACATTTGCTCCACTTAATTCCTGAAAAAATTGGTTGCTTAGAAATTTCGTTCTAATGGACAAGAAAGGAGTTTGTTAGCTTTATTATTGTTTAAATATATATATATTAATTCTTGTTGTAGGACAAAATAAATTGAAAATTCAGGTTTACTCAGAAATTTTGAAGTGTGAATTTTAGTAAGTTGTGTTTATGTTATCATATTAGAGTTGCATAGAATGTTTTGATTAAATGTTGATATTTTCATTATATATGTTCTTTTATTTTCATTTGAATTTCACATAATTAGATTTAGTCTAAAGCTTAGACTAGTAAAAATAAATAACAGAGATGGGCTTGAATTGAAAAAGTTTCATTGAGACTTATTATAATATAAAGCCTGGGACCATTTCTAAAATAGAAAAGCTTGGGTTCCAATTTGAACAAGCTATGAATATTGACCTTTTAATGTATCTTTCTAAAAAAACAAAAAAATAACTTTTTATGTAAATTTCCTTAACTTAAATTTTTTTTTATGTTACTGGAAATTCATGATCAATTAAGGAGATAATAACCTTGAAAAAAAAAGGTTAATAAAAAAGAAGATGATAGAGAGATGATATCATTAAATATTTGATGCATTTGGATGTCTCACATTATCATGATTCACAACTCTCTTTTTCTTTGAACTAATCTTCCTGGAATTACTCCATCTTTCTTTCTTATCAATAATTTATACTTCTCTTTTACTAAATTAACGTTGTCTTTGTTTCTTGCATGGTTACGTCTAATATTACCAATATTACCTCACGCCCGCTTTCCCACCATGTTTATGCTACACTCTCACCCCTGAACATGCCTCTTCAATTTGTCGAATGAATCATATTATTGGCCAACAATACTAACCCTTTTGGGTGTTCTATTGTGGCTCAATTGAAGTACATCTATTTTGAACAAATTGATCAATTTATCGATAATAACAAGTCTCTAAGAAAAATTTGTTTCATTTCGGGCTCAATTTAAAGGACCAATAATAAGGAAAAATCTTAATGGAAATATATGTAGTTGTACAATCCTTGTAGGATCTTACATCTTGTGATTTTGGATTGTGATCTTAACAACCATGGCTATTAGTACAAAAAACAATTACAATGAACAATATCTTATTTTTAATTGAAAATATTAGGAATTATCCATTTTATAAAAAGGGAGTTTTTGGTTTCCTCTAATGTCTCAAAAGAATTATAACTATATTATCAACTACTTCACCAGTTCACCCACGATACTTTGCCCTTAATGTTTTTCCCATATTTCATTTGGCACATTCTATGAATGTCATCTTGTACTTTAAAGTTTAAACATTCAAAAGTACTTTACAAAATAGTTAACAATCCTAATTAAAATAAAATCTAATTCAATTAATATTCTAATTCTAAATTTGCTAAAAATATTGAATAAACTCACAATTATATAGGGTTACAATCACCTTTAAGTAAGAAAATTTTCAGAGGGTTATCCCCATAAAGTTCTTTTATAGTCTCTAGTGATATAAATATCATGAGTTGAAGGTGTTGTTTCATCCTTATTGCATATTCCTTGTATGATTAGCAAGTTAAACAAGAATAAGCTATATTACAATATTAGACATGCATTATAGAAACAACAACAATCAACTGTTCTAAAAAAATACTATAAAGAACAAAATGAAGTATAAACAAATTATTTTTTTCTTTTTTCTTTTTAAATTCTCCAAAAGAATTAAGAGTTGGATGATTTCAAATATTATATATAAACTTAGTATTTGAAAGACTTGTTACAGTTGAGATGTCTTTTATTCTTAAAATGGTGTAATCATCAGTAATCAACTTGAGTCAATTAACTAATAATGTACTCAATATCACCATATAAAAAGTAATAAATAATAAAGTAATCAACACAACATATGGTGATGAAGTAGAAAATTAATGGACACGTCTAAAGGAAAAACTACTACAGGGAGCCCCTAGCCCTAAGAAAGAATTTACTAATATAATTGAAGTTTTACAATCTGAGACATACTCATGACTCTGAACTCTACTCAATAGATAACTTTTTAACTTAATTCCACAGTCAGCTTTAAGCCACTTAGACTCTTTTATTATGAAAATGGTCACAACTCCCTTGTTTCAAATCTAAATTGACTCATATTTGTGTCAATTTTGAAGCTTCAGATATCCATTTTCTAATGAAATAAGTTTCACTTATAAATTTATTTCAGTGCAAAATATATGGGTAAAAGAACTCAACAGCTCATTTTAAGCATATCAAAACTTTTCCCTTTTTTGAGTAATTTCTAACCCAAACTCAACCCACTTTTATTATGAATAAATTACATCAATGAACTTATTAAAATTATATAAGCAAATGTGAGAGAATGAGCCAACACTAAAAGCCTAAAAATATTTTCATTTTTAAAACTAATTCTATTTGATTAATTAAATCGAAGTTAATGAATCCTCTAGAATATAAATAAAGAAATAAATAAAAGAAAACTCAATTTGAAGGCATCAATCAGGTGCAAAACCAATAAGCTCGAATTGAATAAAAGCCATCAACAATGATGAGATTTACTTTTACATTACATCATAGAAATTCTTAAAATAAGTTAATTTGTTGTGTCTAGCCAAGTTTAAATGAACAGAAATCCAAAATTTGGTTTTCTTTCCTAATGTGAACTTTTCGAGTCCATAGCTACTACGTGCACTTGAGCGAAACTAAGCTTTCGACTACATCTAATTATGTGAAATTCAACAACGTATCATTTTTGTTAAATTAAAAAATAAGGTTCATCATAAAAAATAAGAGTCCACTATGAAAATCATCAACATTTGATCAAAACATCCTATGCAACTCTCATATGATAACCCAAACACAACCTACTAAAATTCACATGCCAAAATTTATGATTAAACTTGAATTTTCAATTTATTTTGTTCTACAAGAAGTATGAATATATATATAAACCTTAATAAAGCTAACAATTCCATTCTTGTCTGTTAGAACGAAATTTCTAAGAAACCAATTTTTTTCATGGACGATGGAGAGAAGGTGTCCTGTTATTTTGATAAGTTGTTATTTTTAGTTTTAAAATGGAAAGCATGACCAAATTTAAGTAAAACTGTCAGTGTCTCAGTACTAGTAATAGGTTTGTATTGTAGTCAGTGATAAAACTAAAATTAGATACTCACGAAAAATAATGAACGCATATTATGTATGTAAGCATTCACATTATATAAATATAATATTTAAGACCACTTTCAACACAAAAGGGTGACTGATAAATATGAATTGGTATTTTAATATCAGAAAATCCATAAAAAGAGACATATTGTGTTTATTTGGATGGTTTAATAAGTAAACGAATTTTTTTAAAAGAATATTGTGAGATAATTGCCGTTTGAAAAGTTTAAAGATGAAAAAATAAAATTTTAATTTGATAATAATCTTAAATACTAAAATAATATTTTATCAATAAAAAATAAGTAAAAAAATAAAAATAAAAATATTGGGAGAGAATAATTGCAGCGTACACTCCAAATCCGAGAAGAATTCGGACTTTCGAATACCGAGTGAGTTTCGGAACATAACTTTAATTTCCTTTTCTCTCTAGTCCGCGCCGACCTCGGTAATTTACCAATGGCGGTGTTGGATATACCATATAAATATAATAATGGACATCGTTGGATACATCACTTACCACTGTTTCTTTCACAATTCTCTGGTTGGCTTTCTGTCTTTGGTTGTCTTTTGTTTCTTTCTTGCTTTATTCTCTGAAATTTCAGATGGCTACTTCTAATATTACTAGCCTAAACCTCACCGGAAACAAACTGTACTGCAACTACCACCACTCTCTCCTTCCCATCTCCACTCTTCAAGTTGTATATTACGAGCGATACCAGAAACTACGTTCTGACTCCTTAGTTCCACTTGAAGATCATGTGACTACTTTTCCCACTCCTCTGTTATTGTTGCAGATTCCACACCAATTCCTCTTACACCCACCTTCTCACCATGCTTACCTTGCTGCTGCACTCTCATCCCTCAACCTGCCTCCTCAGTTTGTCCCAAGAATCATATCCTTGGCACTCAACTTGGCTACCAATACTAACTCTTTTGAGTGTTATTCAATTGTTGCTGGACTAGAGTATCTTCGTATTGAACAAATTGATCAAACAAACGATTTTGATGAGATTCTTCGTGCCCAATTCAGGGACATGGTGGATGCTGGGGTGGCACCGAGTGATGATATTGATTATTTAGTTGCAGATTTTATGGGCTTGTTGGATGGTTTCGGTTTGGAGTCGGCACCATCAACTGAGGAGGAGGGTGCATCAACAAGCGCAATTGACAAGCTGGTCAAAAATGGTAGCTTTGTTGTGAGCAGCAGTGAAGAAGGGCAAGGATTTGATGTGGGTTTTACTTGCAGTGTGTGTTTGGAGGAACCACAAGCAGGGGATAAGCTCATACGCATGAACTGCTCTCATATATATCACCAGTCTTGTCTACTTCCATGGCTCCAGAAGCGTAACACCTGTCCTAATTGCCGTTGTAAACTCGATGAAAAATGATCATCTTGCAATTTTTTTTCCTTTTTAGTGTAAGAAATTGCTTTTAGTTGTATTTGGATTCTTTGGAATTAATGAAAGTTCTTTGTTTGGGTCTTTTTTTTTTTTTTTTTAATATTTTTTATTTAGACACATTTCTACTTTCATCGTTAACGCTAAACAGACAGGAACACTTGAGGTTTATCAGTATTTGAGATATGCCAATAAAAGAAATTGTGCCATTCAACTGTTAAATAATAAATTACCATTAAATTAATCTGTTACTAAATTGCAATTGTCGTCTTTTAATTTCATAATTGTACCTTCTCCGTGATGGAAACCAAAATTGCTACATTCATTAATTTCTATCCCTATGTGAACAGTAACATGAGAGGAACCAATATAGTTGATGGACTTTCTAGATATTTGTTACTAATTAAGATATGTTTTGGTGGTTTCATGAGATTTGTCAAGAAAAGTGCCTCTTACATGGACTACCAGGTTTTCCAATTACCTTCTTAAATTAAGGAAGGATGCTATTAAGAAATAAGTTCCTCGTGGCATAATGTTTGCTTGAATACACGAAATAAGTTGAAAATCAATTTACTATTTTAGTAATCATCACCTTTTTATGTCTTATGAACTCCCAAAAGAAGGCTTATGGTGATAGTACATAGTCAATATGTCATTATATCACTTAAAAAGCTTTTTTTTTTTTTTTTTTAAGAAGATATCACTTAAATGCTGGAAGTACATATGGAAGTGCTTTTACTTTCAAATATATTCTGCTAGGATAAATTTCTCTATGTGGTGTTGATTTTCAACTTTTTGTATAACCAATGCTACTTCATTCTCAAAAAAAAAAAAAAAAAATGCTACTTCATTCTCAGCAGGCAGAACAAAATTAATAATATAAACTTTAAAACAATTTGATAACTTTCCTTTATGAATAATTTAAGTATATCATAAGCATAAGGGGATTGATGTTGCTAATGCAGCTTGTATGCTAAGCGTGATTTTTGAGTTGTTGGCTTAAACCAAATCAATTGAATCTAATTTAGAATTCACAAGAACTCAGTTCTTATTTAAATCTATATCTCCCAATGAAGAAGTCAATATGAATGTGGCTTGTGGTCCTTTTTATGATACTCTAGAGTGAACAGATAATCTATATATATAAAATATTTAAAAAAAAAAAAATCGATTATTCAGATCTTCTACATATGAGCTTTTCAAAAGGAGAGAGCTACAAGTATAGCTTGTCTGCAGCGTGCCTTGGCCTGCTCTAGCCTTTCACCCAATGTCTCTTCCTTCACTGCAGCCTTTACCATAGCCAAATCCATCTCCATTAGTCTCAACACTCTAAACAACTCAGTCATCATCCTCTCCTCCACTTCTCCTTTATCACTCAACACTTGTGCTTCCTCTCTAGCTCTTTCAGCCACAATTTCTCCAGCTTTCGCTAGCAGCTCCGTGGAGCCAAATTCTTTCCCCATTAGATCCTCTAACTTCTCTAGAAAGTCAGCTATGACATACCCTTTTGGCTTATCCAATTTGATCTCTTTGCTTCTCTTCCAACCAATCTCAAAGTTTGGTGGCTCAGGTTGTACTAGCCCAGTTCTAGACTCCCTGTCATGGATTATCTCAGACTTTCTTCGCCTTTCAATAGGGAAAGTCTCTGCTTTGTTGTTGGTATCAGAAGCTGGAGCTGGGAATGGGAAGTCAGCTCAGGCAGAGGGGTAGAGTTAGACTCAGAAGTGCATTTGATGAAGAAGTGCTTTCTGTGTGGGATATTATAGAAGAGTACTGACTGTGATGAGCTTGTGGAGGCTTGGGGGTTTAGGCTTGGGACAAGATGGTTTGAATGAAACGGGTTTGGAATTGGACGAGATAGGAAGTGTAGGACTGTGGAAGCCATGCTTCATGCCACTGATGCCAGTGTGGAAGCAAATGGAACCAAAGTTAAGAGATAAGGCAAGAGAGAACAAATACCATCAGTAATCACACACAAACTCTTCACTATAGGAATGATGAGACAAAATTTGGTGGGTTGGTTTTCAGAACTATCATGGATTGGGTTGGGTTAAGTCGAAAAAAACCCAAATCTAACACAGCCCGGCCCATAGCCCAAAATAATGTTAAATATATGGCTATCGAAAAAGTAATTTTGGGGTTTTGACATTTATTATTTGTAGCGTTTTGGGGCTGATTAAAATGGGTTTATTCTACACTGACTGAATAGTAAACAGTGTGTGTGATTTTGTTGAAGAAATTTGGAGAGCTGAGCGAGTAATGTCAGGCAAGTTCACCCTTGGGAGCGAGCCAGTGATTGGGTTGCTGACCCCATCAAAGAAACGAGACTACAGAGTCACCAACAGACTCCAAGAAGGCAAGCGCCCCTTATACGCTGTCGTTTTCAACTTCATCGACTCTCGCTACTTCACGTCTTCGCCACTGTAGGCGGCAATCGGGTCCGTCTGTCCCTTTTTCACTTCTGGTTTTTGTTATATTGACTTTTTGTGTAACATGTAATTGTAGTTTCTTTTTGTTGTTTGTATTAGTGTGCATAGTTTATGTGCTCTTTATAAAATGTCAGAGCTTTGGTAAAGTTACAATTTTGACCAAAATGGTAGAGACCCATTTGTTATTAAGGACTTAATTTTTGGTGAAAACTATTAAGTTACGAAGTTTATTTATTTTGGTGTAATTGTAGTTGTAATAGCTGACGTTTCTCCACAGGTGACTGTATACCAATGCCTTGAAGGGGGAGTCATTGCTGTCTTGCAGTCTTATGTTGATGAAGATGTATGTGAAGACATTTGCCCATTGATGAAGACATTGTTTTTTTTAATAGCTGTGTTTGATTCTTCTTTTATAATGAATGATTGTTCATATGTAAAAAACCAATATGAATTCAATGTGCTTTGTCGATCAGAAGGATGAGTCTTTCTACACTGTGACCTGGGCATGCCATGTTGATGGAACGCCTTTTGTAGTGGCAGGAGGACTCAATGGCATACTCCGTGTTGTTGATGCTGGCAGCGAGAAAATACACAAGGTTTCTTGTTTACCCAGTTTGATATTTTTTGTTTTGTTTTGGGTAGTAGTTGTAGAACAAAAGCAGTGTTAGAAATAGTTGTCTCTGTTACAGTCGGTTTCCAAGAGATGACTAAAGTTGGCTTTTTAATTGTCACACCCTATTTGGGGTGCACACTTTAGGGAATTACCACGAATTCCTAACCTGTGGGAAACAAAAAATAAAGAAAATACACTCCAAAGAAAAATAATCACACGTACAAGATAGTATTTACGTGTTTCGGCAATTTGCCTACATCCACGGAGATGCAGAGATTTCACTATTATCAGGAAAAAAAAAAAAAATACAAAGTGTGGCTACAATCTTTTTATCTCTCACGCACAACGACAACGACAAACCCTAATTACAAAACAGCCTTTTATACATCTTGCGCACAAGATTCACAATGGGCTATAAAATGGGCCAAAAATTTTTCCCGGGAACTAAGCCTCAAAAAATCTCTCATTAAAAATCACGCAATATTATTCGGGTCAAGTCGAGTCGTTAACCGGATCAAATACAACTAGGCTCCACAAAGCCCAACACACACCTCTGCCTCTCACATTACCATTTTTCATATACAATTAAAATATATACCTAGTTTTAAATTTGGTGGAAACTCATTAAATACTATTTTATTATACCTTATATAGATGGTATAAATGTGTAATGCTGATATATACTATTTATAAATATTTCTTGTTTTTCCCTGTGACATGCTTGTCTTGCACAGAGTTTTGTTGGCCATGGGGATTCTATAAATGAAATCAGGACTCAGCCACTGAAACCATCACTGGTGGTATCCGCAAGCAAAGTATGCACCATAAAATTCTCCTTTTTCTTTCCTTTTGTTTTATTAATATCACTAATATTCAAGAGTGACCAGGATGAATCAGTTCGTCTATGGAATGTCCATACTGGAATATGCATTTTGATATTTGCTGGAGCTGGGGGTCATCGTAATGAAGTCTTGAGTGTGGTGAGTGAAGAGTGAAGAGCGACCGGCCTTCACCCTAAGAAGTTGTTATAGGGGAAAAACCCTTGAGTTATTTATTCACTATTCGATTTATAGCTTATGTTGCAAGATAAGGACTTAAAAGGATTTTATACCAACACTATTTTTGGCTATGCAGGACTTCCATCCTTCGGACATGTATCGCATTGCAAGTTGTGGCATGGACAATACAGTAAAGATATGGTCAATGAAAGGTAGGGCATTACTGTTGTTTTTCTTGCAATTTATTTTAAAAGAAACATTTCTCGAACAAAATTGGAAAATTGGACTGCTTAGATGATTGTTTTGGGCACAGTTTGACACTAAAATGGATGGGTTGAAACAAAAAACAATATATGTATCACAGATAAAGGATGTTAAAAATTATAAACAATGATCACTAATTATCTTAACACTAATCATATTGAGTTGACAATCTATATAAGACATAATATCTTTTGGTGAGCCATTAGTACTGCTCTGGGATGTAATGGGGGCAATAATTATATCCTTAATGAAATGTGTAAAGTATCCTGTATGTTGTTTGAAAGTGTTAAAATTCATGGGTTATTCCAAAAATGTTGATTCTAGGAAAATGAATACAAAATTTTGGACAAAACTTGTTAAGAAGACAATCAGTATAGAACACTAAAATTTCTCCGTTGGTTGTGTATGGATTTTATGCCTGAAGGCTTCATTGGAGCATTTTTCTTTCTTCATATTATCAATCTGTTCAAATGTTCCAAGTCAAATGGTTGGAGTTTTTTAAATGGTGTGTTGTTAGGTTCTCATTTGTGAGTTGGCCTGCTTGATTGAATGTGCGGGCAGGTCAGCTAGTTATAATTAATCTTAGCAAGTTAACATCGTTATAACTTCTAAAATCTTTTATCTTATTATAACCCTGCTTCAGAATTCTGGACATACGTAGAGAAATCATTCACATGGACAGATCTCCCTTCTAAGTTCCCCACAAAATATGTTCAGTTTCCTGTGAGTAGCAGCCATCTTTTGTGTTACAGATGAGTATTTGTGCTCATTTTATCTTAGTCCACCTTACGCTTTTCAGGTGTTCATAGCTTCAATTCATTCAAACTATGTTGACTGTAATAGGTGGCTCGGCGATTTTATTCTTTCAAAGGTAAATTATTGCTTGATCCACTGATTTTGTGTTTGCTATTTGCTTCTTGAGATACCATTTGCTCAAGGTTTTAAACTGTGTTTCATTTTTGTTGTGTTATACTGACCTCTAGTATCTGATGTTGTGCTTGGAACAACTTCAAGAAATATTAAATTTTGATGGCTGTTGGAATGACTTAACAATACATGTATTCAAATGAAAAGATAAGTCTAGAAAAAGTAACATGTCAAATTCTTAATCTACTGTCAGTTAGCTTAACTGGAAATTGTCCAGCAAATATACCAGTAGAAAGTACTAGAAATTATAGTAAATTGGAGTTGCTTCTATATGCCTTCTTGCAGATGTCATCTGTGCTCATACTAATGTTCTTGTTCTGCTATTTCCAGAGCGTTGACAATGAAATTGTTTTATGGGAACCTAAAGTGAAGGACCAGTCTCCGGGAGAGGTTAGAATTCCTCATCATTCCTGCACTTATGAATTGTCTTTCCTGAATATCTATAGTCTACATTGGTTTATTTCATGCATTTTTTTGTTGACATTACTTGAATATGTGAAATCCCAGTTCAGCTTTTTGCTGCAATAAGAAGTTGTTAACTGTTTTCTGTTTAGGGTTCAGTTGACATCCTTCAGAAATACCCTGTTCCAGACTGCGATATTTGGTTCATCAAGTTTTCCTGTGATTTTCATTATAATGCAGCTGCAATAGGTAATGCAATGCTAAGTGGATCACTATTGTTATATATATTTTTTTAAAGTATATCTGTATAAACACATATAGACACAATGCTAAGTGGATCGTCGTCGTCGTTGTTGTTGTTTATCGACCAAGATATTGCTGATTCAATTCCTTCTAATTGCATCCACTTCGAGCATTATGTCTTCAAGCTTTTACATTACAATACGTGGAGTTCTTATCCAATATGGTCTTATCTACCAGGGAATAGAGAAGGAAAGATTTTTGTTTGGGAATTGCAATCCAGCCCCCCAGTTCTTATTGCAAGGTTGGTTGGTTGGTTTTGCTTGTCTTGGTTGAAGTTTGTGTTAAAAAAAGTTGCAATTTCTGTATTATACGAATGAGGTTTTCTTACTCTTTAACCTCTTCCAGGCTGACACATGCTCAATCAAAATCTCCAATTAGACAAACTGCCATGTCATTCGATGGAAGGTGAAGCCCACATATATCAGTTATAGTCTTTGATTATGTCACTAACTCACTATTATTTGTGATCTTGACAACTATAGTGACTGTTAAAACAAGCAATCTCCCTTTCTGTATGTTGCAGCACCATTCTCAGCTGCTGTGAGGATGGGACTATTTGGCGCTGGGATGCTGTGGCAATGTCTTGAGCCTAGGTTTATTGGCATGGTTACAAGATGCATCTTTTGGCCGCCCAGTTTGGGTTGGGTATGGTTTATTATTGTAGCACATTTTATGGGGGTTCAGGGGAATCAAAATTAACTTGAATAGAGTAACTTAGACTAGAAACTAGTAACCTTTATTTCAACCGAGTTGTCAAACCACAAACACCCCCCCCCCCCCCCCAACCCCCCCCCAAAAAAAGGATAGTCACGGTTGTCGGTTAAACTAATTGTTCCATGTATGAAACAGTCACTGCCATCAGTAATGGAAGGGGCAATGTAGGATATACTAGGGAGTTTTAAAAAGAAAAGGTTGCTCATTTAGTGCTGTTGTTCATGTGTAATACCTTGTTTTTATTATTGGATACTAGGAGCTGAAAAAAGAAAAAGAATTGCCATTTTTCTGGTTGTCGTAAGTGAAAATATTGGCTGGCTCATTAGACTCTGAATTTTGCACATCCAATTGGAATGATAAATCTAACCCCAAAAATAAGCTCCACATTTGGTTTTTTCTCCAACACATCGACACCATCGCTTGGAGTCTCAGCCGTTTGATTGTTTGTTTTGTTTTGTTTTTTGTTTTGTTTGTTTTTTTTTTAAACGAAAAAACCTAACAGCGATCATCATTTTGTGCCTGCCCCATTCTAATTTCTAAGGACAAGGTTCTTGCTGGCTGTTCATAGTCAGGTGATTAAATCATTAATGGCAATACATTCTCCAGTTTTAAAGTTCAATTAGTTCAGACTAGGAAATTAAACTTGTTTTAAATTGTTTCTTAAAAAACAGGAACAAATTAAACGTTTTGTACTGTTAAAATGATAATGACAAGTTAGAACGTTGTTGCATCAATGTTGATGACTAGCATTAAAGTTTACCTCCAAATCAGTTTGTTCCTCCAGCTCATGTGACAATAGAAAAGACATCCAATTGTATTTTTAATTACATGAAATTTTCAATAGTCACGTGGACTTGCTTAAATAATACACACATGTTCTTATAATTTGCCACATAATTGTTGGAGGAGATTCCAAGCCTTGTCCACAATATTACTAGAAAGCCTTGTTCACTAGAGCTACAATCTTATTACGAACACAATATTACTTGAAATACTGCTTCTAGACTAGGTTTTCTGGCATGATATCATGAATTTAAAGGGACAATCATCAAATTTTGTCATTCTTAACAAGATTATTAAAACACAAGCATTTTAGGTGATTCCATTGCTGTCAAATTTGTTATATATTTACGTCTCTCACTGCAATTTTTTATTTTATTGATTATTATTGTTGTACCTTTGTGAATCTCATCATATTCGTCAAAATCTTAAATTGATATAATTGAAAATCATCCTTGGATACAAAATTTCTCATTACACATATGAACAGCTTTCTATTCAGCCTGACTGGCACATATGCTCAACATGCACTTGTATTTTATAATCTATATACAAAAAAGAATGGGCCAACTATATGATTGGGATCCCTTTTTATCCCAGAACATAACATCCCAAAATAACCCTCATTAAATTTGACTCCGTAATCGCGTCATCAAACTTTGCATACTTTCAAGTTTCTGACTGAGTTGTTTAATAGTTTCTAGATGCTGTATGGAAGATTCTGAACTACCTGCATCAGTAATAAGAGCAGCGCACTTGGCTCGTGCATCTGTAACCGCATCCTCCAGTGAGGCCACTGTCCCTTCCAAGGACGATGGAAGGGACAGTGGAGAGAGCCCAATACTGCCAGCACTACTACCCCTGCTGTGCTTTGGGGAGAAAATCTTGTCAAAGCCATCACTTCCTGCAATTCCTCATTTTATCAAATTTGACCATTAATCAAGAAAGATGGAACACGCAGAAACTATGAGGATAATTCACAAGCCCAACAAAGAACATGCATACAAGTAGCAAAGCTTGACCACTAACATTTAAAAGTGAAATAATATCATAACATTCAGCAAAAAGTGAAATAATTCCAAACACATCAATGGGTTTGAACCCATGACCTTATCCTCTGCCCTTATTATGGGAGAGGAGGTGCCGTTTGAATAGAGCTCATTAGCTAAAGCATTTTGGAAAAATCGGCAGAACAGAGATAGCATTTAAGAGCGTGTGGATAGTCGGTTTTCATTGCGAATGAGTGTGTGGATAGTCGTGGATAGTCGTGGGAAGAGTAGGGTTCCTGGAGTCATTTGTAAGCTCGATATGGAGAAAGCCTACGATCATGTGAATTGGGAGGCTTTATTGTATCTGCTAAATAGGATGGATTTTAGAGTGAAGTGGTGTAAGTGAATACGTTCTTGTATATCCACAATTCAGTTCTCTGTTTTGATTAATAGGTCCCCAGCTGATTTCTTTGGTAGCTCAAAGGGTTTAAGACAAGGAGATCCGCTATCTCCTATGCTGTTTTTGATCTTGATGGAGGTGTTTAGTAGGATGTTGAGAAGAATGGAGGGAGCTGGCTTGATTCGTGGTTTTAATCTTGAGAGTAGGAAGGATGGTGGGGAGCGTGTTTCACATCTATTATTTGCAGATGATACTATTCTCTTTTGTGATGCAAATGTGGAGCAAATTCTTCATATTCGTTTGTTGCTCCTTAGTTTTCAGGCGGTAACAAGTTTGAAGGTCAATGTGCATAAGAGCGAAATGGTTCCTATAGGGGAGGTTGGTGATGTGCATGCTCTGACTAATATCTTAGGCTGCAGAGTTGGTTCTTTACCTATGTTGTATCTTGGCATGCCGCTGGGGGCTTCTTACAATTCCCCTTCAATTTGGAATACAATTTTGGAAAATATTAAGTGAAAATTATCTGGGTGGAAGAAGTTGTACCTGTCTAAGGGGGGTCGTTTGATGTTACTTAAGAATACGCTTTCTAGTCTTCCGACTTACTTTCTATCGTTATTCATAATTCCTACTCATGTGGCTAATAAAATTGAAAAGTTGCAAAGGGATTTCCTATGGGGAGATAGCAAGATTCATTTGGTAGGATGGGATAAAGTTTGTGTGCCTATAACCAATGGTGGCTTAGGGACAAGGAAACTCACTACCTTTAATAAGGCTTTATTGAGGAAATGGTTGTGGCGGTTTGGAAAGGAGGAGGGTCGGTTATGGAAGCGGGTAGTAGCTTCAAAATATGGGGAAGATTGGGGGGGATGGACCTCAAAGCTAGGTAGGGGAGCTCATGGGTGTAGTTTGTGGAGAAGTATCCGCATGGGTTAGGAGGATTTCAGCAAAAATTGTCAGTTTGTGGTTGGGTTGGGGAATATGGTGAGGTTTTGGCAGGATGGGTGGTATGGGGATCAACCTTTTCAATTGGCTTTTCCAAGGCTGTATGGCATTGCCATTGAAAAGGAGGCTTTTGTTGAAACTTCTTTGCATAGGCAGGGGGTGGAGGATAGAAGATTTTGGAATGTTCGGTTTAGTAGATTTTTTAACAATTGGGAGATGGATGAAGGGCTGCAATTTCTTCGTATGTTGGGTGCTATAACCCCTCCTATGGATGTTGGAGATCGGATGAGATGGAAATTGAAGCCTAATGGGGCTTTTGACATCCGATTGTACTATAACAAATTAAGAATTCTCCTTCAACTATCTTTCCTTGGAAAGCTATTTGGAGAGTAAAGGCCCCTAGTTGAGTTTCTTTTTTTGTTTGGTGTGTAGCTTGGAATAAGATCCTAACGGGAGACAATCTGAGATTGAGGAGATTGGATTTTGTGGATTGGTGCATTATGTTCCGTCATTGTGGAGAGACGGTAGATCACCTTCTTCTTCATTGTGAGGTGGCCTATCAGTTATGGAGTTTTATTTTTATAACTTTTGGCTTGGCTTGGGTTATGCCTAGTTCGATTCCAGACTTGCTTTTTGGATGGTGGAATTGGCTGGAGAAGCATTCATCTCAGATTTGAAATTTAGTCCTGTTGTGCATACTATGGTGTATTTGGAAGGAGCGGAATCGGAGGACTTTTGAGGATTTGGATAGTTCTAGTGATCAGTTGCTTCTTTTAGTGGAACTCTTTTTTATTGGTCTCAGGTGTGGGGACTCACGTCTAGTGATTCCCTCCCTTCTTTTTTTTGCTCCCTTTTCCTATTGTAATTTCTTTGTTGTTTGGTTTTCTCTCTTGTTTCTCTTTATTTTCTTCTTCTTGTAATTTCTGGGTTGCTCTGTGTTTTTCAGGCATTGAGTAACCTTTCGTATATATATCATTCTTACTTATAAAAAAAAAAGAGATAGCATGTAAGAATGTCTTTGGTTATCTCAGTGCACAGTTTATTTTTAATTGCTTCTCCTACTCACGGATACATTGATCTAATGAGCGTTTGGATAGCTAAAAAGCATCCTGCGTTTTGTGTTTTTTTTTTTTTTTTTTTGGGTGGACAGCGCCTCTTGCACTGTTCAAGGTGATGAACAGTGTATTTAGGCTTATGAACAGTAACTTTTTGTGAACAGTAACTTCTTATTATTATTTTTTTAATTTATTGTTTTCAGTTTTCAGCAAAATAAACGATATCCAAACAAACCCATAGTATAGCTCTACAATGATTCACATGAATTTATTTTGAGTGTGCAGAAATTATATTCTTTAATTAATTTTAATTAATTCTTTCTATATTCTTCTCTTTTTGACATTTATCAAACTATAATAACTATTGTAAGATCAAATGGGTAACTCATTGTTGTGCTTGATTTATTCCTAAACACTCATTTTGATTCAGGATGCCTTTTGCTTCAAGTCGATATGCATTCTCTTGGCATACCAAATGTTCAATTTCAATAATTTTCCACTCAATTTTTACAGCCCTCACTAATCAAAATCCAGAATCCTTATTCTGATGACCTCTATCTTGTACCCATTTGCTGTTTTCTTACAACAAAACCATAAGCCCTCATGGCTTTGTCTAGTGCTTCAGTCTAAGACTTGAAAAATCATAATAAATTATAATACCAAAAATAGATATTTATTAAATACTAACAATAGTTTTCAACATACCAAGGTTGCTTAGTTGATCGATTGCTGCCTGGCCAATAGAACCTTCTAGCTTAAGTACCCGCAAAATTCCAGCAGTTATTCGACCCATTGAGTCAACTTCAGACTTGCACAAAAAAGCAAGGTGTTGCAACTCATCCTTTGTAACAATTGCCTCAATCTGCAAAATAAAAAAAATTTAAGGACCTTCCTAAAATTAGAGGCAGCATGGATACACTTATAGAGTAAAAAATTTTAATACCGGCTGCTCAACAGAGAATTTCAAGTTTTCCACCACCCACTTGGCTGGATCATCATAGATGGGGTCCTCAGCTATCACCATGCGAAGTTCAAGATTTATCCCTCCAGATGTCTCCGCATTGTCTTTAATACCATTTGCAGGTAAGATAGATGCATGGATGCTTTTGTGGGCCTGAGGCTTTAAAGTCTGCAAGCCTTCCACACCAACCTGCAAGCATATTGATATGTGAGATCATGAGTAGAATATTTCTAAAACTAAAGAAAGGGAGAAATTAGATGGTTCACAAAATCAAAATCAATTACAGGAACAGTTGAATATGTTTGAGTTGGGTTATAATCAGAAAAAAGTTATACCATATCTAGTGTCTACAGCATCAGCACAGGAACTAACATGGCCAGGTGTACCATAGGCATGCTGAATATGCTCATCTCACAGTACAAATAAGGTTTACCGCGTGAGTTGGGTGGTTTGGAAATTTGGAATTTGGTGTCTTTTAATCAAGCCCTATTAGGGAAATGACCTTGGAGGTATGGCCATAAAATCACTCATTTGCGGCGGAGGGTCATAGCCAAGAAATATGGGGAGGGGAAAGGGGGTTGGTGCACTAGAGTTTGTAGAAGGGCTCATGGTTGTGGTTTATGGTGGAGTATTAGTGAAGGGTGGGAAGTTTTTCTAAGCATTTGTCTTTTGTGGTGGGGGATGGTTCTTGTATTATTTTTTGGCATGATATGGACTGGGGATGATTCTTTTAAAACTCTTTATCCTCAGTTATTTATGTGTTCAGCCAATAAGGAAGCTTGTATTTCTGAAGTGTTAAGCCCTTTAATTGGTGATAATGACAGAGTGTGGAGTTTAAGATTTTATAGAGAATTCAATGATTGGGAGTTAGTGGCTTCCTACTCCCTACTTCATTTCATCCAAACCCGGATTCCTAGGGGTGGAGGGTGTGACAGTCTTTGTTGGGGTCTTAATGGAAGTGGGAAGTTTGATATCCGGTCTTTTTATCATAAGATTCAAAATGTAGCTCCTACTTTTTCTTGGAAGGGAATTTGGAAAGCTAAGGTTCCTAAATGGGTGGCATTCTTTATTTGGACAGTAGCTCATGGTCAGATTCTAACTTTGGATAACCTTATGCTGCGTGGTCGCCCTTTAGCGAATCGTTGTTGTATGTGCTGTTGTAATGTGAAATTTGTGGATCACCTGTTATTTTTTTGTCCGATAGCTCATTCTTTGTGGACGTATATGCTTCGGTTATTTAGGGTCAATTAGGTCATGCCAAGTTCAGGTGTGGACTTATTATTTTGTTGGTGTCATTGGCTTGGGAAGCATAGTTTTGACATTTGAAATTTGGTTTCACGCTGTTTAATGTGGACTATTAGGGCTGAACAAAATCAGCGTTCTTTTGAGGATAATGGGAAAATTGTGATTCAGTTAGTAGATTTATGCCAACGGACCCTCTTTAATTGGTCTCGGTGTTGGGGACTCTCGGATTGTTCTACTCTTATGGATTTTCTTTTGTCTATTAGAATAGCTTAGCGGCTACTTGTGTCTTTTTGTTTCTTATTATTCTTTGTTCGCTATCGTGAACTCTTTGTACTTTTCTTGCTAATCCTTTTTTTTATATATATATATTTTCTTCTTACTTATCAAAAAAAAAAAAAAAAAAAAACAAATCCAGTGTAGTTTTTTGCTCATTTAATTCTAGACATTCCCATCCCAACCATTCCCACAATGGCAGTGCAGCGAAAAACCAACTTATGGTTAAGGGTTGGTTAAACTGACTTATGGTTAAAGGTTCGTTAAATTGAAGTGCCTCAATTTATATCAATGACGTCGTGTCTCATCTACAAAGTACTCCAAATTGAACACGTGGTTGGGACAACTAAGAAAGCTCTCCTGATGCTCCTATATCCACACACATACAACGACCCAACTTCAAAACAGGCATATCATCTAAGCAATGCAACTAAGAATAATCCAAAATACCAACACAATCATTTTTCATCCTCCTCAAAAAATAAAACAAAACTGCATAAATGATGCTATTGCATTCATCTTAAGGCGAAATTTACCCTCAGAAAAACAAGCAACATTTATTCATGTTCCATTAAAAGTTCTTTTACCATATTCTAAAACTAGTAAAACACCAATGAACTCTAATTCAAATGGCACTTCCTTCTCCCATAAGAATAGGAGCATGAGGTTGTGGGTTCTAAACCAACTGGGTGCTTAACTAATCAAAAAAAAAATTTAACCTAATTTTAGAAGTTAAATTAAAGAAGAAACTAAATAAGAATCAAATTCTTACCGTGACCAATTCCACAGGATATTTCTGCATTTCTTGTGACTTTCCTTTGCCATTCAGTTCGTGCTTTGTACTACTTTTTGCTTTCACCTGCAGACTCTGGAAAGTTGTATGCCAACACCTCTCTTCTCTACCCACATCTTCATGATTGTGAACCACCACCTTTCTGCCATCTCTTGTTCTCCTTCAAGAGCAAACAACCAGTCCTTCAATTCAATACTAACATCAATGTCATCTGACTTTCCAAGCTGCAAAAAGCTTCTTTCTTTTCCATCCCCTGAATTTCCATCTGATTAAAAAGGAAAGTTAAAAGAAATTCAACTAAATAGAAGAAAACGGACAGAGATGAGAGAATAGTGTGCATCTGTGGGCATGCAGATGCTTATGGTCCATACCCTCTTCCCGATTGTCAGCAATGAGAGGTGTTGTTTTAAATAGTTTTGAAAGTGGCCCTGCTCGTAAGTTGTCTAACCCTTTAGAAAGCTCCTTCCCAGGACCACCATCAGGCCCAAGTATTCCAAACCGATGCAGTAAGGCTTCAGTATAATTCATTCCTCCACCAAGGCGAACACCAGAAATACATGCTGAAGCATTCAAACTATGGCACTCAATATCTTGTTCGTCTAATGGAATCACATGCACAATGCTAATGTCCAGAAACGGCACTGCAAAAGCATTGCCACTTGAACAGTTTTTCTTCTGTACCCAAAAAACAGCTCTTAGTTGAGGGCATCCATTCCCACAAATCAGAGGATCATCTTCAATATTACTTGACACTGTGCCATTTTGATGTGCCAATTTTCCCTCGGTGTCTACACAGTCCACCTGAACACTCTCCCAACGTAAAGTGGATGAAACAGCGACTGCACCACCAAGCGTTCTGTGAGTAACTCTGACAAACAGATTATCCCCAAGAAACTGGACAAGAGGCATTTCGTGAACAGTCATTTCAGAAGACTCCAGAAATTTAAGCTGAAGATCCTTCACTGCTAAACTTACTGCAGTATCACCAGGGACCTTATCAATCAGCCTTCCACCAAAAGAATTATTATTATTACTTCTCTTCAGTTTATTATTTTTTCCAACAATGGCTATCTTCTCACTAACTCTGCCAAAGTATGCGTAGAGATCAAGGATAAAAAATAGCTGTTCAACTGAAGCGTTGGACAAATATTGTTGACAAGCAACCCCTACCCTGACAATACCACCTGGAGGAGGAACATCTGTTAATGGGCTTCCATCAGCAGTTGCCATGGCTACTTCAATGCAAACATCTTCCAGCTCAACACTTCTCCACAAACCTGAACCCCAGTCAAGAGAATTCTGAAGTCTACTTAAGTCGCTACACGTTTCTAAAGACAAACTAATTTGTGATGCTTTAGTGGTCCATTTCTTCAGGCTAGCATCAAATGGTTGACCTTCCCAGAGACAAAAGCAAGCAGGATCCTTCTCCAGGTTCAGCATCCTTAGTTCTAGTGAAGGAGATTCTGAAAATAACAAGTTCTTAATATGAAGCCTTGCTCCGGAAAATGAACTCTGGATATTACCGTCCTTGTTACTGGCACTATTATTCAATTTTCCCACGTCCAAAGGAATAATAAAAACTAATTCCTTGAGAGTGAAAACCAAGGAATTTACTGAAAAATCTGGTAAAACAGCACCTCGATTGACGACGACTCCATCAGTTAGGAAGGAAAATATCCTCAAACAGGATTCTTCCTGAAGATAAATCTGAGCAAAGAATGGGAAGGTATTCCTTAGAAGTTAAAAAAAATATATTAGGATCGTTCATTAAAATAAAAAATAAAATGATGCAATACCATAAGAGGTTGACAGTCTACAACTGTTTGTGAAGCAAAAGATGGCGGAACTGGACAGGGTTTGATCTGAAGAGAATGGAGACATACTAGAGGAACACCATCAATCAATTGCCACTGCTGTTCTCCCAGAGGATATATTGGAGGGCAAAAGTTCTTTGCTGGCCAAACAGACAGGAACAATGTCAACTAAATCACTCATATACTCAAATCCTAACCAAATATACATAAATTGAGCTGAAAATTACATTCTTAAAATTATAAAATAAATTTAACTGATACCAAATTCAGGAATATGTAGAAGATCTTTTGTCACACTTTGCATTGATGGTTGCACTAAGGTGCATGGAGGGCGTGAAAAAGTATCCCTGCATTCACCAGCGAGGTAACATATATCTCAGTTACAAGATAAAAATGACAAATAAATAAAAAATAATCCTCATCACAAACGAGGACCAGCAAAGATATCCAATAAGACATGTTTCTGCTCCAGAAAAAAAAAAAAAAATATTCAAATTGATCGACTAAAGATGCTGAAAAAATTCAGAAGAGTAGATCATATCCACACCTAGTAAATAAAAAACACTCCTCAAGGTGATCAACAAACTTTCAAGTTCTAAATATAGAACCTTTGACTGTACTTCTAATCCTTTTGTAGATTTTATAGGTTTCTTGAACGCTATTAAATTATTGATTGTCCCAAAAACTTAAGCTATTAGGAAATAGTGAATTTAATCACTTAACCATAATTCTAACAAATGCTATATTGTAATTCTGGTAAATAAAAAACACTCTTCAAGGTGATCAACAAACTTTCTAGTTCTAAATATAGAGCCTTATACTGTACTTCTAATCCTTTATTAGATTTTATAGGTTTCTTGAATGCTATATTGTAATTTTTTTTTCATAAGTATTTATCAAAAAAAATTATTTTTTTCATTAGTAAAAATTAATTTTTTTAGAAAACAGTCAAATCTCATGTCCGCAGGATGTGTAAATGAAGCTCTCCTAAAACCTTACAATATTCAACAATTGCATTCAAAAGAAAGGGAATCTATAAACTCTACACAACAGAACACCTGTCAGTCAGTGTCACCCATTGTATACTTCTTGAGCTGTGGGTTTCTTCTCTTTATATCAATGACAAAATCAAATTTGATAAAGTTGAGTGGAATTTGTATCTGAGGAAAAGGGGGTGAAATAAAACTACATGCAAAAATGCTAAAATCTTCAAACAGCAACAAACAAAAAAGAAGCCCAAAGAATATTGACGAGAAAGAATATTCACTGGTACTTACTGAGAAAAATAAATGTGGAAAAGCAGAAATAAAATGAAGCTCACCTTAAGAATAGTCCACCAACCATGACCCTAGATAAGTTATTGTCATTTTCTCCATCAGAGACACTGGCCTGTGAGAAAAGTACATCTCCAATAAGGTCTTAAAACACTAAAAGCATGGAACTGCACAAAAAACTACTAGATACGTGGGGAATAATTCAAGGGATCTTAAAGCTTCCAAGCGGAAGGATCAAAACTATAGGATGGGTTATCCAATAGTCCAAACAACTAAAAGAAGGCACCAGTAGAACTCCTCCTAAGAATATTATCAAACTAGTCAAGGAGCATCTAAGTCCTAACATGAAAATCATCTTTGAACAAAATTATCTCAAAGAAACGATGAAATCTTATAAAAGAACTTTCTAAGGACACAGTGCACAATCTGAAACTGACGTCACTTTTTCTTTTCCCTATTTTTTCATTGGTAATTATACACGCAGTCAATGTACCTTGAACCCAGGACCTCTCCCTCCACCTTGCTCTTACAAGGAAAGGATGTGCCATTTGAGCTAGAGCTCATTGGCTCTTTTTCTTTGTTTTTCAAGCACTAATTATCTTAGTTATAACATTATATAGGACAGGTTATGTGGAACACATAACACAGAAAACAAATTCAGTATTGCTCACAATATCTGTTTTGTTTTGGGTAAGATGGGATTGATTTTTAGCCAAAAATCACTTGGATAAAACAGTAAGATGATGTCACAAAGAAGTTGAAGAGTAAGTCATTAAAAAAATACCCGTGAAAATAAGAGTGACTGCATCAAAAGTTCAAGCTGGAACTCTGCAAGTTGAAACAGAAGAAGAATTTTTTTCAATAAAAATAGAAGGTATTGAGAGAGAGAGAGAGAGAGAGAGAAAGAGAGAGAGAGATCAAACTAATAGTTCACATATTTAGGTTATTGAAGTGCATAGAATAACAAATTAAAAGCTACAGCCATTTTTTGGAAAGGGAGGAGGGTTGGGAGGGACAAACCAGCATCTTTAATGCAGAGAAATATGTGGTCCACAACAATAGAGACTAGAGAACGTCCTGCTGCTTCAGTAGATCGCTGCCAGGATTC
This sequence comes from Castanea mollissima, assembly GCA_014183005.1. Lineage (NCBI taxonomy): Eukaryota > Viridiplantae > Streptophyta > Magnoliopsida > Fagales > Fagaceae > Castanea > Castanea mollissima. The sequence goes on from JACAVU010000060.1 coordinate 371,768, forward strand.
CATGAGAGAGAGATTGTTATATAACAGGTTAGCAAGATAAGACTTATTGGAAGAATACCAACTAAATCAAGATAAAACCTGCTGGGCCTTTGAATCAACATCTCCTCTATTTAAACAGACATATAATCCAGTCAAGAATCGTAGAAGAGCACGTAGTCCTGTTCGCATGATGCTACATTAGCCCCCTGTTATATATTACAATAGTGAACAAGAAAATGTAAACAACATTACCTGGCTCACTTAATGCAGGACAAACAGCTTCTGTAATATGTAACTGGACCTCAAGCCCAAGTGGACAGTTTAGTTCAGTCCTTTGCACTGTGATCTGATCATCACAAAGTCAGGATACAATAAGTAATGTGAACCCACAAGAATCTAGATGTTCTAGAATTACATGGCTGAGTTCAATATAAAAATCAACTTATAATATCAGATTTGCATTACATAAGCTTGTCCTGATATTCCTTCAAGAAAGCGCTCTCCGCCAAAAAAAACTCGCTTTGCACCATCATCATCTCTCTGGCTTCCTCTCTCTTGAGAAAAATTAGCATCCATGAACATATCAGGATGAGGCAGGAGATCAATAGACAAAGATTCCCATTCGAGTTTCTGTAAGGAAAGAATTTAGTATTGTTAGATACTCATGTAAACATGAGCAACCTGCAAGATCAGGACAGGACAAACCTTACCATAAAAAAAATAAGTTTACAACACAGAAGAGCAATTCAAACAAAGGCAGTGGGAGCCCTCACCAACTCCAACACCCCCCCCCCCCCCCTAACCCCACCCCACAAATAAAAATGCCCAACACACAAAGTGACATATACATCAATATAGATATTATAGAAAATCATTATATTACTTTGAACACATAGATGTACTCTTTGTTATTGGAGAAGTCCCGCGCCTCTTTAAGATTTACAACCTGTTAGGAAAGGCTGTTAGTAGTTGCACAAAAGAAAGTAGTCAATAAACCGTCACATAAGCTTAATCAGTAAATTACCTGCCAATTTTCATTTGTAGAATACAGCAAAAGGTTGCGTATAGTGATAGATGCCAAAGGTGATGCCCTGGGGATGGTTTAACATTTATACATATATGAGAAAAAAGGCTTGTATATAGGCATTGAGCAATACAGCTTCATAGCATAACTCAACCTAAGCCTCAACACAAATTTATAGGGGTCATTGTTAGAGAAATCAATTAAGTTATTGATCAGAATTAACATATTATAACACATTAAGGGTATACGAATGCATTGTGAGTTATGTCACTAATAGCAATATCTTCTATATGCATTAAACATTCCACACAAATCAAGATTGGAAATGAATCCGGGGGGAGAAAAGAAAACCAAACCTATATTTGGGTCTAAACATGGACAATTTGACACATAATTTGAATTGCAAATAGCATCATGACACAGTAATTGTACAGACAGATGGTACTATTTGAATGTGACCAAATTATCCTCGTAGCTATAATGAGCATGTGCAGAAACAATGAAAAACCCACTCTCTTTTATTGCTAAAAACCATTGAAAAATTATACCTCTGTAAATTTCTAGTATCATCACAAATAAGTAGTCACAGATATCACGAACTTTGAAGCATAGTTAAAAATTATATAAAGAGCAAAGCAACAAAGTGGATCCTCCACTAGCATACGTTAGAGCTGAAATTGTTAGATAAATTACAGTTATTGCCAATCTTTTTTCACACGTCAAAGCATACATATAAGCATCATCAGCATGAAGTGAGGTCATAATTCAGAAGTGAAGCTATTCCTATTAAATTTGACGTACATTTACCGTTGAGGCAAGGTGATATGATTTATGACTTTAAGCAAGTAAATCATACTTTACAAATGAAGTTACAGCCAATTTATGGACCACATGCAAATGTTGCGTGCCTAATTTACAAGTACAGATATAAACACAAAAATAGATGAAGGCAACAAGATCCTACCAAGTTGCTCCTCCTTGACCTTGAGCACCTCCACGAGTTTCAAGTAGAAGATTGACAGTGTGAATCTCTACAGTCATTCCATCTGCAATCTGATAATCATATAAGGTGAATTTTCTTTCATATTTTCTTTTTAAATAGGAAGTTTCTTTTAAATTCAATGCCTGCATTTGTGTGCATGTGAGTGGTTACAAACCCACAAAAGGGAGAGTTGTATCAAGCTGGCAACTGGCATAAAACCTTTACCAGCATCCTAAAGGACATGAATCCTTCAATCAAGTTCTGTGTGCTAATTACAATATGGCTGAAGTACAGTAAGCCAAAAAAAAAAAAAAAGAAGGTCGAAAGTACAAGGAAAGCTACACAAAAGGAGAGTGGATAGAAGACGTAAAGGAAGATCTAAGATCTCTCAGGTTTAAAGTGGAAAATGAATACATGCGAGCTGAAAATTTGAAGTAGGATAAGTCATCCAGGGCAATGACAGATAATGAACATAACAAATTAAATTTCCCTCCTAACTTGCCACAAATGATAAAGCTCTAGGATGGGCTGAGTATAGGTCTTAAGACTCTTAATTTTGTTAATTTATAACTGGGTTCCATTACACAGATTGAAATCACTAAGCCCTAAGTAGCAAATAAATAAATTTAAATTTAGCCAAGGGAGAGACGCACCTTATCAGCGAATCCATAACCACTTCCCTTCGCAGGCCCAGCAGATGTTGGGGTACTACAAACCATGAAAACAGAACCAAACATTATTAACTAACAACACAAACATAAATCTACTAAAAACTAACAAATCTCACTTACACTATAACACTAAGGCTAAGCAAGATAGCACGTAATTAACAACACAATACTTTCCAAGAGCCTCGTAGCTCAATGGCATTGGCTGGTATCCCTTATGGGGGGTTCAAACACCCCCCCGCCCCCTCTCCCACCTATTGTAACAATTGAATTATCAAAAAAAAAAAAAAAAATGCAGATAACATACAATACCTGGCCTGACTTGTAGATTCATCCAAGTTAGAGTTCTCCTCTAAAACCAAATCAAGTTTATCGATTTGCACCACAATTGGCTCCACTTGCACATTTCCAAGCGATGATGGCAACTACAAAAGCACACAAATCAAGTCCAATCAGAAACAGCATAAACTTGAAAAATCTAAAGATATTAAAACAAATAAACAGAATCAAATCCAGTTCAATTACTGAAATTTAGTTGAAACCTTAAATACCAATATAATCACCGGCGGATTTGATTTCAAAATTTTCAATTTTTTTCTATTGATGATTGGAAATTCAACTGAATTAAACGTTACACACTAAGTTAGCCGGGTTAATATTGAAATTCAAATGCTTGCAATCTTCATGCTAATAAACAGTGAACAATAATAGATTAGAAACTGATGTAACTCATTTTTCCAACAATTTTCTTAGAGATTCTAAGCAACCAAACAGAGAATTAGAGTAAATAAATTTATAATTATAATTTAAAAAAAAAAAAAATGAGAAGCATGAATGAGTGACGAACTATAATCTCCAATTTTCCGACTTTGGCAGTGGTGACATTAAGCGCCGGCGGCAATCCGACGCTGGAATGCAAAGCGTCGCCGTTAATATCTGCCGCCAAAATTCAAACACAGAAAAAAAAAAAAAAAACTCCGGCAATTAACCCTAATGAAAATCAAATAGATACTGATCCCAATTTGAGCATTAAATCAATCGCAGTGAAAATTACCTAGATTGGAAAGCTGTACGGTCCGACCCTGCAACTTGAACTGATCTCTAGTGAAGGATTTGAGCCAGTACTTGAGCGTGTACTCCAACGCTCGCGCCAGAATCGACTCCATTTTTATTTTTTAATATTATTTCTCGAAGCTTCGAGAAACAGAGAGAGTTTTGGTGGTGGTGGATCCGATCGGAGAAATGCGGGTCGGCGGAGGCGATGGTCGGGTTCGGGTTCGGGTCCCAGTCCGAGAAAGCATTGAGAAATGAGAGAAGTGTTTTTTTTTTTTTTTTAATGTATGAGTGGAAATTTCAGGGGTGTGGGGGTGTGAGGGAATCTGAGAACAGTGGAGGGGGTGGAGGTGGTGAGTTGGCACGTGTAGAGTTGTGGCACGTGCGAATGTTTGTGAAGTGCGTTGGATCTCTCGCAGGCGGCAGTGTCAGAGTGCAGCTGGGGGTGGATTTGTCGGTGTAGGTGTAGGTGTAGGTGTAAGCTTCGTGTTTGGGAAAAGTTGGGTTTTTTAAGGTTATTGCCACTTTGGAATTGGAATTGGAATTGGAATTGTAAAGTACAAATTGATACGCCTTCCTTTTTCTTTTTTTTCTCTTTATTCCTAATTCTATGATTCTTCTCTCTCTCTTGGTTGCTTGTGGATCATGGCAAAGTTTTTCATTTCTTATAATTTGGGAAAAATAAATAAAAGTTCATTTATTATAGTGGGAGAATATGGAATTGCCACTTTTTATTTTATTTATAAAAGACAAAAAAAAAAAAAAATGGAATGGGCATGGGGAGTAGTGTCCACAATATAAATGCCAAATGATTCTGATTTGAGTAGCACATGCAACATGCAGAAATGAGTGTCACATTTTCCTTTCCCTTCTTTGTTTTCTTTTCAAAACTTGCATATCCGATCAGCTTTATTTTTATATTTGGAGGAGGGTGAAGGGGAGTAAGTTCACCCATCTCCTTCAACTCCAATTCATTGTTCTTTTTGTTTCAGGATGTGTCAATACTTATTCATTTGGAAAACTTCAATAATGATAATTTTAATAATTCTGTTTATATGTATGTTGACTCAAAAGTAATATATTTTATGTTACGATAATGTTCTTTTGCACACTACAAATTAAAGTACACATACATGTATATTGCATATTGAAAATCATGTTTTCATAATTTAACTGAAGTTGTATTTTTAATGTGTATTAATTTGCGCTCTTCCTTCTCAAAAAAAAAAAAAGAATAATAATAATAATTGCGCTCTTTATGTTATACATTAATTGTAAGAAGTTAGATTTAGAATGATAATATTAAAAACTCCATATTTTTTTAAGGATGTTATATTAATTTTTTTTTAAAGAATTTTATTTGATGGGAAAATAAAATGGAATAGTGGAATATGTTGGAGTTAAATTTGTACACTACTAGCCAATAGTGTAACAAAAACCCAAAATTTTTTTTTATATAGATTCCTAAATGATCTAAACCCACCAAACAATTAAGAAAATTTGTTCAAGAATTTTCGAAGGGGGTAACTATTAACTTTAGGGTCTGTTTGGATTGAGGGTGAAGGGAGAGAGAGTAGAGAAAATGAGAGGAGAATAGAGTTACCTAAAAATATACTAAATTTATTTTTAACCAACTCTACTTTACTTTCCCTCAATTCAAATGGATTAATTTCACTTGACACACCTATCCAGTTTTGGATTAAATCAGACACAACAATGTGAGTTAAAAAATTCCGCAACTTATTCTTGCAATTCACAATTTTGTAATGAAGGGGTTGGTCCAGAACGCACTCCACGCGTTGGGTGTAGAAAATGTGTACCTATCATTAGGCTTATTACAACACATGACAGTGCTAGTCTACCAATTTCAGCCTCAATATCTCATTAAAAGCGCCATCCCTTCAAAGGCTTCAACCAAAAAAGGTGGCAATTTCATCAAATCACTTTGGGAGTAGCGAGGAGGTACCTAGTTAGGCATAGTGAAGCCCACAATTTTAGCCAAGTATAATTGTGTGTATGAGTTGTTTTGTGCAAATGGTCAAAAACGTGTATCAGCAAAAAGAAGGGGATGGAAGAAAGTGATAGCTTTGGGATTTGTGTCCAAAGATAGAAGAATTGTTTAAATGGAGTAGAATAGCGGAATCAGCATGCTTACTCAAAGAGCTAAATTCTCTCTCTGCTTATTAAAGGTGCGAGTTGGGTTGTCTTAACTCTTATACGTTGCTTTACAAAGGAGTTCACGTTATTCAACTTTTGATTGCTCAATGGGCCAGTCTTTGCTGCACATTAATTCAAGATGAGATGACCAACCCAAAATAAATTGTAGATGGGTTTCAGACTGGAGCCCAAAACGAAATAGCTGGGTCTTTGTGGGCTTCAGGGATAATTATCTCATTCTCATATGGCACTAAAGATTATGAAAATTGGTGTTACTGTCACTGAAAATGGTAAGCAGAATTTCCAGCCACTTCTGAAAAGTGGAAGAAAAGAACAATCCCATCTAGAGAGATCTCAAAAGCAAGGTATTAAGCTGTGCCCAAGTTTGACCAACCTTTTTCATCCATAAAAACAACTGCATCTATACATTTATTATAACATAATACAGGTTTAAGGTTTACATCATAACTCATAAGGTGTTGTGAGAGATATAAATAATGAAATATCCAATGAGTTTAGTCATGAAACTATCCAGTGAGACATGGGACTATGTATTTTTTGGTACAGCAGAAACTTATTAATTAGTTTCTCTCAAACACCTGCAGGGAAGAGAAGAGAAGCTATGCACCATTTTAGACAATAACATGAGGAATCCTGTTGGTGTACAGAATAAATTATTAAGAAGTACTATAACTCACTCCTAGCATGCTCATAGGCTCATTATAATAATCTCCTTAACCTTATATTCTACACTCAACGTGAGTTTGAGGTAGAACATATTAATAGTTAATACCAAGTCTTCTTTCCAATCTCTTTCTACCCTTTCAGTCAAAAAAAAAAAAGTCTTCTCTCCACTCCATAAATCCTAGATCTAATATCATTAGCAATCTGCTACGTTAGATCTCATTCACCATTATCAAAGGAATGGAGTCTAACAATGAAGAGGTTAATTCCTTTGATCATTTACCAGACAATCTCCTGCTCTTAATCTTCGACAAAATCTTAGACTTAGAGGCCAAAGCCTTAGTGAGTTGCTTTCTAGTCTCCAAGCGCTTTGCTTCCCTCATCCCTCAAACCAACACCAACACTGTTTTGATCGAAATGGAAGCCCCTGCCGATATTCCTCAATCCAAAAAAAGCCGCAGTACCTCACAAAGTTTATTCAAGAACATCTTAAGCAAACTCAGAAGCAAGTCCAAGCCGAGGTACCTAGTGCAGAGGGAGATAAGAGGTTCTGACGTGTTAAAGATCTTTCGAGAGATCAAATGTCTGAAAATCCAAAGTCACTCCGCTGGAGTGAAAAATCCTTTTGTTGCAGGCTTCCTTATGTGGAAGGCATTTTTTGGGGCTAAATTTCGTTATTGCCTCTTTCTTTTTGCACCATTCGTCCACAAAGAAAAAGATGACCACCCTTTAAAGAATACAATAGTGCATAGCAATGACAAAGAGGGTGAAGAAGTTTTTCAATTTCTTTGGACTTTTAGTGGATTTCATTTGCAAGAAGCATTACAAAGGCATCGCTATGTTAAAGATACAATTTCGGATAATCACTGCATTCTTAAAAAAGTCGTAGTTTGTGACCCGGAGAATCGAGGAAAGGTGTGCATGGGAGAAGAAGATATTGCGGAGTGTAGGAGGAGTTGGCATCTTGATAATGATACTAAGGACACAACAACATTGTACTATAATTGCAAGATGTGGTATGTGCCTGTTTTGGATTTGCCAATGCACGGATACACAATGAAAGGGGCCACACTTCTTTGGGTCTATCCTACTAGTGTGCCAATGAGCAAAGAGAAGGATGTCTTGAAAGGATTTGAAGATGATGAAGAGGAGCAGTGGGGGATTTTCAATGAAGCTGTAAGGGAGATTGTGCTCAACAATAATATCCATAAGAGAATGTTTCATACAACTTCGTTTTCATGATAAGATCTTTTGATTTGTAGGACTACTATTAACGATCATTTTCATTCCATATAGGACAGTCATTGGAGATGCTTTTCGTGATGCTCAATTTGTTTCTTTCTGGGCAATGTTTATTTCACGTTGATATTTGCATACAACCGTACACACACAATCATCACGATTTCAATGCAATAGGGGTACAATTGTGTGCAATAAACAGTATACACTAATATTTACCCTGCTTTATCAACTTTTCAATCTGCATACGCAGGATCGATAAAAAGACTGAGAAGCTCTAGAGCTGCGCAGAACGAAATGGTGCCAACTTGTGTCACCAAAAACGCTATAGTGATTTGAGCTACACATACAATACAAGCATCCAAAATTTTGAAGTGTTTCAGTGTTTAAGTGAAAGTGGATAGTGAACAGTGACAACACATGAATCATGGTCAATAAATTCTTAATTCAATTCATTGTTTAAGTTTTTAGGACGATTTATCATAACATCAAAATCAACATTATTGGCCTCTAATAAAATCCGTCTTCTTATCAAACTCATCCAAGCCCCACCAAATAAGTTTTTTTTTTTTCATTAAAATGTCAAATCATGGCCACGCCATCGATCCTTGCACTGCTAGACGCATTGTCCTTGCCAGTCCATGTGATCCAACCCGAACAAACCACCGTTGCCGACCCAAATCAGATCATCATTCCTCCTCCGTGGCCACCATAGTCTTCCACCGTATTCTTGAGTTTTCATTTGGTTTCTTTTGGTTGTTTTTGTTCTTAAGGATTGAAATCAGTTAGTAAGGTTTTTCAGCTTTGTGGATTTAGGAGTTGTTTTGATCTAGATCTGTTCCTAATATTTTTTGAGTGCTTAAAACTTTTTTTTTTTTCTGCTTTGGCTAATTCTAAACTCTGGGTTCTCATCATCGTGACAAATATGGTTTTTCATCATCAAAATCTCATTACCTTTTACTATTTTAGCTGGTAGGCTAAATCAAACCTTTGACTTTCATTGACACACTAGACAGAATTAACTTGACAAATGTTATCACTTTTGGGTAAAATTTTACTTTAAATTTAAAATTTCCTAATAGGAAGAAGTCAATTTGGGATCAAATTCTCTTTCAAGGTGTAGCTATTCTATGGAATATAGCAAGGAGGTACCGAGGTAGGCATGCATAGTGATAGCCCAAATTTTCGCAAAGTATAATAATTTATCTAAGTTGTTTTGTGCAAATGGTCAAAAACGTGTAGCAGCAAATAGGGGGATGGAAAATTACTTCATTCACGTTCTCATATAAAATTCTCCCGCCTCTCACGCCGCTACAGTAGGTGGATTCTAGCTAGTTTCTAGCTACATTCCTTCATATATTTGAGTCTCTCATCACATATTCACATGTGAGAAGCTTTATGCATATAGTTGGACTGTAAAGTGAACGAACTTGATTATGCACATAGGGGGGAAAAAAGTTTGTTTATGTTTTATTTAGAAAATTAGTCAAGTTTGAGCTCTAATTTAATAATATGTTTTATTTAGTGATAATACAAATAGTTTAAATTTTGTATTTGTTAAACTCGGACCAGACATAAACTAGTATAAGAGTTGGGTTGCTGGGTATTGGTTGAACTAGTGAGTTAATGATTGAACAACAAGGTTGAATAAAAATAAAATAATTAAATACATAAAAAAAAATAAGTTTGAGAAATCATAGTATAAATATCTAAATTAGGTATACCTAAATTACTAATTAAAATGAAGTCTAAAAAAACTAGTCACCTAATGTAATTGAAACTCAAGTTTCACAAGTAACAATGCAAGAAAACACAAAAAAATAAAAATAAAAATCATAAAATTGTAGTCAAATCGTGGTTAGATAAAATCCTATTACATTACATGTATTAAAATTCTAGGAATAAAAATATATTTCAAACTCTAGAATCACATTCTATGCATATTGCATATCTCACTAGTTACTTTAATCCTTTGGACTACGATTTGAGTTACAGCTTAAACCTTTACCTTTATTGAAAAGGTACGACTAATATATGCATTTAAGACATACATTAATTATCTATTTTTGAAAAGTTTTTATGGAGAATTGAAAAAATTGTCAAAAATGTTAATCAATTTTTTCTTTTTTCCTTAAAAATTTTCTTGAAATGATTTACTAACGTATGCCCTTAGGGCAAACATTAGTAAAACCCTCATTGAAAAGTTCAACATGAACCTCACTAAACAATCCTTTGTTTTCATTATGCTCTAATTTTATAAAACAAGTACGACAACAAACCTCTATATAAATGTAATGTTGTTGAAAATTACAAAATCAGTTGGGTGAAAAAAAAAAAAAAATTCATCATGATTGGATGGGTTGCATAAGTGGTCCAATTAAAGAACCAGGCCGACTTAGGTAACGGTTCATCAAATTACTAGTTCAAGTAGCTAGGCTGATTTTGATTTAATAACTACACATATTTAGTAAATATATAAATATTTTCTATCAAATTTTTCTATACATTGAATGA